>CM042427.1:21390670-21853170 GCA_023631565.1 Gymnocephalus cernua | reverse complement strand
TTTTGCTATCATCGAAAGACATACTAATGAAGTTGCGTTCCATCAGCAGATGTTGTCACTTCCAATATTTTTCTAGTCAACTTAAAGTGCCTTTCATGGTGTTTGTTAAATTTATTTTGTGAGAATAGCATCAGGCATGAGTTTTGATTTCTTTTTTATGCTCCATTTCACAGTTACAAACACATGTTTGAAGCTGCCACAATGATTTTAGACCGTGTCACCCTCCACTTTTTTTTTTTTCTGTGACAGTTCACTTGACACATAGAGTCTCTCTGTTTGAAGTCTTTCTTTATGAAATTGCAACAAGGCAAGGAAGAGCAAGGATTGCACAGACAAACTGTCAACTAGAATTCAGAAAAAAGCAGAATCATGTGTGTGAATGAGTCTAAGGTTGGGATGTAAAAGCCCTATACTTAAAAGGATGGTAGACAGCTGGTTTTCGAGTTGTGAAGTTGAGAGAAAAAGAACATATATTTCTGTTGATTCTATTCTCTTTGTTTATCTTTTTAAGCTGCCGCATGTCATTTCAAGGGAGTAAAATAACAAAGAAGTCTTGCCACAAAGAGTCAGCAGTTCCCAGTCTCACAGTAAATTACACACTAATCAAAGCAAGCTAGCAGAAAGTCTCCATGGGCTTTTTAAACAGCTGTTTAGGATCCCATTGACTCATGTACATGTGCTTTTCACAGAGATCCCTTGATTTTCCTGAATGATTTATTTGATCATATGAAGCATTGTGTCCTCTCTGGGACATATTTTCTTAATAGCATGTTAAACATTTACAATGCTCTACAATGTAAGGACCGCATCTGGCACCAGTTAAGTGACTGATATACAGTACTAAGACCTTGCTTTTCGATCATGTCAAATTAAAGGAGCATTTCATATTCCTTTATTGCCCAATGGTTTACTGTTAGTATGAGTATTGCGTTGGTCAAATGATAAATAACATGCAGTAAATAAGCCATCAAGGAATACTCAAGCTGAGAAAGAAGTACATACAGAAATATATTTTTGAGGCAAGATGCTATCTTTTCACAACAGACATGTTTTCTCTCCTCAATTCCCTGATTCTCCTCATTATCACCAGGTAAATCGATAAAACACTCCCCTCACAATCAAGAGCCGGATCTATTTACTTAAAGTGCTTTAAAAAGTTTGTGCACAGCCTTTTAAATTATTGCATTATTGCTGATATGATATTTTGATATTGTTCATTGGTCTGTTTGACACTTGTTCTGGAACAATTGCAGACAAAGACTATTTGGTAGTGTTTTTGGTAGTGTACAGATTTACAGTACGGTAATTTGAACCATCCTGACTGACAGACTCATATCTGACTGTAAACAGCAACAAAACTACCATCACATCTAAATGTGATCAGAAAATGAGGACAGTGTGGATGAGTTTAGGTGGCTCTTTAAGTGAGTTGAAAGGTGTGCATCCTTTTCGGTGGGTTTTTACAAAAGCAGTTCCTTTCAACCTGATTCTGTCCTTAAGTTGCAACAAACATTTTATTTTTTTTAATCAAATGTCATGGTAAGCTCCACATATATCAGGACATGCTTGGGACAGCTTCTAATAATAATTGCATAGTTACCCTATGTGATTCAGAGATAAAGAGTGTCTAATCATTTTCCGCATTATGCTAATACCATGCAGCACATTATGCGAGAGTGATAAAATTCCTGGTAAGCCTTGCTAATCCACCCTAGTGCTAAAATAATGATTGCTTTTTGTCTGCTGTTGAGAAAGTGGTCCACACCATGTGGGTCATGCGCCGCCTGAAAAATGTGTATCTGCATGTTTCATTTTAATACCTCTCTCTCTCTCTCTCTCACTCTCTCACACACACACACACACACACACACACACACACACACACACACACACACACACACACACACACACACACACACACACACACACACACACACACACACACACACACACACACACACACACACTCTTGCATCTTATACAACAAAGCTTATTTGCCACTATAAGTGAGCCCTGGGCATTTTCTATTAACAAACAGTCTATGAACAGATGTGTGCATGTGCACATACAAACGTGCACACACACACACAAACACAAGGGCTTGTCTCTTCTCTCACAGATGCCCCCCCCCCCCCCCCCCCCTCTGCCTACGACACAATTTTTGTCAACTATTCACAGGGAACTTCGCAGGAGCATAAAAAGAGCATGAGAAGTACATGCAGGAGAGCTCATTTAACAGTTCTCATATGGTTATTTTCTTGTCTGCCAGTAGACAGTATACTGCAGCAAGTAATAAAACTTGACAAGGACCCAGGGGCTTGTGTCCTGCTGCAACCCACCGCCATGGCTGCTGTTTTGTTGGCTTGATTGTGTTACTTAAAGAACCACTGCTGCACTATTGCTCATGTGATACATTCTACATTTGCTAGATATTTTTATTCGCATGCCTTTGCCCTCCTGCATGCAAAGACAAAACGTGAGGGAGAGATGTCTCTTTGTGTTTCTATAGCTTTAAATGCGGTTAGCAAGTAAGCAGTAAGCACTCTCAAAAATAGCCTAGAACCTCTCCAGCTTGATAAGACTCAGTTTGGAGGCTACTATGTGAGTAATCAGGCTACAATACAGTTCCAGTTGTAGCACTTGAAAATCCATGTGTGCTTTTGCCAAAGTGGCTCATGTCCATAGATACTGGATGGTGGCTGTAAGAGCTTTGAGAATATGAGATGATCTGTTTGTTCTATGCAGTAAAACCAGCTATTACTGTATTTTTTTTGTTTTCATTTTGAGATACGATAATTAATAATAGGGTGATATTTCCATTGATAATATTTAGTAATGCTTCCAAAATGGTGTAAGTTTAAGGCATGTTTATTGTAGAATAATGGAGACGTGAGTGTCCACAGCTTCAAAAGAGATAAAAGACTGTGAACGCCGATCCTTATATGATACATAACATCAAAGCATAGTTGTTTTTGAAAGAAAGGAGAGTATATAATCGTAATGTAAATGGGCTCCTACACAAGATCAAAGCACTGCATTTTCAAAAGAAATGTGGGGGTTATGATCATAATGTGAATTCGTCCCTGTGTACAAATTTGTTCTTCTGTTTGGGGACAGCAAATACATTTTGACTTGTCATTATACTTTCCCTTCATGAACGCAGCCCACATTATGCATTCCCTGCTCCAACTAAATGCATAATTAAAAATAAGCATCTCTCTGAATTTCAAACAATATCTCTCCCTCTTATTTCCACAACCAGGCAAAAGGAGCAGCCTCTGTGTACATTAACCACTGCAGTGTTCAGTGTGCAGTAGCTCGTGCACAGATGGATGTGTGTTGCTTTGATAAACATCAGACCGCACGCTATCGATTGGTCTTTACTCTGATTTGATGTGTGTGATGGCTGAACTGCATCTAGCTGTGAGGGGGCTGTGCTATGGGCCGAAAGCACACATCAGCAGGAATGGAGGCCCTACAGAGAAACAGGAAGGAATGAGGAAATAGAGGACACTTGCCAACTGGGAGGGCTAAGGGGGCAGACTGTTTAACAGGAGAATGGATGGGTTTGTGGTGTGGGGGTGCAGCAGTTGGAACAAATCCTTTGATGCAACAACACACGTGTGTTAAATCCTTGAATGAGGTTGGATCTATAAGAATGGACAGAAATAAAATATCCAATCAGAGGCAGAAACATAGACAGCACAGTGCTGAGCAGTGACTAAGTAGAAATATGGAAATAGTCGAGCCAGACGTCATGTATTGAACAAAATAGAGCAGCATTGCCTCAGTTGCTGGTCGTCTGCCATTCATCAGCTCCCTGCCAGCTGCTAGGTTGGCATGCTCAAGGGGCATGAGGCAGAGATATGTGTTTGTTGGGTGGAGGAGGGGGGGTTGTCATCACTGGTCATTGCTGCTTTTCTAACCACAGACATCAACAAACCTTCTGATGATGTGTTCTTAAAATGAAAGTCTGTAAGTAGTGAGCCTATAGCTTGAAATTGGCCATGTGTCCACAGTCCTTCTGTAATTAAGCAGGCTTTTGTGATTGTGTGAGTTTTTGCTCTTCCCTGACGAAAGATTACTTCTCTTTTAAGCATAGTTGCTCCAGCAGGACCCGTCGGAGGGCTGTGGAGATGGAGATGTAGTGCCATTAGACTGAGGAGCTAAATGAGAGGTTTCAGTGGGCCCGAAAATTCAAGCATTCGCTTAACTGTCCCATGTGTGCTGAAGCCTGAGCCCAACTAGACCTTAATTATCCTTCACATAGTCATGGTGTATTTACTTTGATCTGTCCTGCACCTGACCCTGTAGGATTGAGATAAAAAAAAGAAGGTTTAGGACACATCCACAAAGGGAATGAAAACTGTAACTCACCTTCCATTTTCAGTTCTGTGTACCGGAATTAATTGTTGATTGGTTAAACGAAATAAAAACATATTCAGATAAGCCTCATGTTTTTTCAACTTTAATCACATTTGGCTGCCTTAAAAACTGTGTACTTTATTGAAGCTTGCCAGTTTCTCAGTTCCTTTTTGTTGCCCAATGAATAGCTGAATATGCTGCTTAAAGGTACATTTATAGAACCCAACAGTGATGTTAACGATCTCTCTTCAAGGGCAGGCAGGCTTGGGGTATGGCTGTTTATTTTGTATTGTGTTTTATAATAAAACAGTATGCGTGGAAAATCGCTTGCCAGCTCTTTCCTGCAGTTACAGTTGAGGCTCAGCTAACTATACGCCATGTGCATAATAAGTGAGTCTTCATACAAGTGCAAATTGCATATCCTGTACGAACAATGTGAATTCAAATAAGTGTAACATAAAATATAATCTGACCCCCTAGAGGGTCCTGTCAGGTCACAGTGACTTTGACTTGAATTAAAAGTCTCAGCTAAATGGAGCCTTCAAGACATATTGTCTGGCTTGTAAAAAGTCAGTTACAGTACTTTGACTTCAAAGTGATTTTTTTCATTGTTATGTATATTACACGCCATTGCTATTGAAATCATCACTCAAAACTTTCCCAGCATTCCAGATGGGTCAGAAAAATGGATTTGTAAGTAGGACACAATGTTTCACATCAGGTGTTCACACAAGTTTCATCTTAAGACTGAATAAACAAATTAAACTGTTTCATTTTTCCTGAAAAGAACATTAGAAAATCCTTAGAATTGAGTTGGGGAGCTGAGAGAAGGAAGCATGGCATGAAATAAATTATCTACTGTACCTTACATATGGAGGGACATTCTGTATATTATTTTTTATGTATTTATTTTATTTATCCTTTATTTAACCAGGAGAAGCCCATTGAGATTAAAAATCTCTTTTGCAAGGGAGACCTGGCCAAGATAGGCAGCTGAATTACATCACATCATTACATACATACAAAGACACAACAAAACATAAAAATAAAGACAAATAAATTAATAGAAACAATTTGAAAGCCAATTATGCACTTACAAGGAAATCACAATTAGACAATTAGAAGTACCTTTATTAAAAATATTTAGGAGTACTGGATGCGCCGGTCAAAGATGGCACCCTATTCATTTCTGTGAAAGTTGCTCACTGGGCCCTTGGCTGAAAAAGTCTCTCTTCCTCATGCTTACGTATTTGTGGGCCCATAGAGCATGCGCATCCTCTCCTGCCATACTGGTTGAGAGCATGCATGTCCAAGACTTCCTTTGGCCAAGCCGGCTGACTTCCTGTTGGCTTTTGCACACATGAATGAGATAAAATATATTAATTACACAGCTATTGTAGACTTTTCCATTATTGGACTTAATTCATATAATACAAAGAGTAATTTCAGGGGATTTGTGATGCTCAGAAAAATTGTCTTCTTTTTGTACTGCCCCTTCTTTTCCAATAATAGCGCATGGGAAATAACAATGCTTTTTGTACCAGTGATGAATGTAAAGTTGCAATATCCTGTGTGTCAGTACTATGCCAATATCGCTTCATAGCCCAGCTCCGTTCCTGAAGGCTCTGAAGTGCCCACAGTCCTCATCAGTAAACATGCCTTCCTTCCTCTGACTGTTTGTCTGCCCTGGTGGTGAGGGGAACAGTTGGGGCAAGGGTAATCAGAGTTTAATGAACTCTCACCAGGGAGCAGCATAGCTGCCATCAGTATAGATATGCCCTCACCCACAGCCACAAGGATGCAAGATAGTGGATGTAATTTATTGTAAAGAGACAGGAGTCAGTGATGGATATTTGCTTTGAATTATTTCTGATTTAGCCATGCCTGCGCTGTCCTTGGCATTGTTAGCATTGTTAGATAGATGCATATGTGTGGAGAGATAGTGTATCTGTGTAAGTCTGTGCACATGTGAATGTGTGTGTTTGTAAGCTGGTGCAGGATTTCTGCCTACCTTATATATGTCAGGGACTTGTGATATTTTAGTTCATGTCAGTACATTTGAACTGAGTTGACAGTCCAGTTTATCTTCTTTTGACATTATTTATCTGTGATTTAATGGTGACTTTGTGCAGAACAATATAGCAGTTGATATGATGAGACACTTATCCCTCCACTTGTTCCCCTCCCTGCTACAGACAAATACTCGCAGAGAATGAAATCATAAATAGAGCAGCAACGGAACAGCAAATGCAAAAAACACAATTAGGAAAACAATTTGTCTCCCTCTATTCTCCTCTCTGTCTCTCTTAGTCGTTCTGTCTTGTCTTACCATCTCTTTCTCCTTGTCTCAGTCTCATCATCTAATAACTCTAAAATCAAATTGCATTACACTCAACATTACTGGTCATTTAGTACCTTCAGGACTGCCTCTACCGCTGGCCAACGGAAAAAAAATGGCTAATGACCCATGATATATTAATTGAATCATTCCTCTTTGGCCAAATCATTCTGACAATGTGACCACTAAATTCCATAATTGCTCAGAATGGCACCCTTAATTCTTGTGAGTGTTACTGGTGCTTTTAGGTAGCTGGGTGAGGGCAAGGGGTGCAGTTCTGTGCTGATTATTTTGGACTGCAGGCTCATTTAACATTGGATCTACCGTACTCTGTGTATTTAATGCGATCTACAATTACAGGATATATATTTTAATATAATAATGGCAACACTTTATAATAACCATCACTAATAAATGGTAAATTGATTGTCAATTAAACTTTAGTTAATAGTTATTTTACTGTAAACTTTAATTAATTTAATAATGTATATAATGATAATGCTTACTAATTATTAGTAATGCTATAATTTCCATTATTCTAACAGTTTAATGTTGCACACATAATAAAATTCTATAGATTATATTAAGTATTTGTTAAGGATTACCAAATGATTTGTAAAGCTTTCTGAAATAATTTGTAAACCGTTAATAAACATTTTTTGGATTATAAAGTTGCAACTGATGATTACCTTGTTAATATATATATATATATATATATATATATATATATATATATATATATATATATATATATATATATATATATATATATATATATATATATATATATATATATATATATCTATATATATATATATACACACACACACACACACACACACTCACTCACTACCGGTCAAAAGTTTGAGGTCACTTCCATTCCACTCCATTACAGACAGAATACCAGCTGAGCTCAGTTGCAGAAGAAGAAAAAAACTTACATTGGCCTGTGGATGGAGGTCGCAGTTAACCACTAATGTATACTTGTAATAAAGGAGTGCAGCTTTGTGACTTCGTTTGGGTGGTGAAAGACAGCTTGAAAGGCAAGGCAGCTTTATTTGTATAGCACATTTCAGCAACAGGGCAATTCAAAGTGCTTTACATAAAACATTAAATAGCAGTTAAAAATTATGAAAAAAAAATAAAAACAGATAAAATACGAAAATAAAAGTTACTGTGCAGTATAATAAATTAAACATTAAAAAGCAGTTAAAAACAAAAAGAAATTTGTTTTGCTTTGTTTTTCTCAATCACTTCCTGGGCTTTGTAGACTCCTGTTGGATACCGCTGCATTATTGCCATGTTTTAGACTTCTGTTTATGACAGTTTGTCATATTGTATCGCTAGCACTGCATTTCACATTTGATAGGGTTTTAAAAGCTTAACATGGAGCCTGGCAGACTTTGTGTTTGTTTACATGTTAAGTTAAAAGTTTTGAGGCTACATTATCAGCTGTATAAGAGATGTGTATTGGGGGCATGTTGGTAGCAGTCCAGCGAGCTGTCTGTCTTTTGTCAGCCAAAAAAGGCTTTAGGCCATAAATCACTATCAGAGACAGAAGTGAATGATGTATTCATTCCACACACACAAGTCATCCCCCATGCTTCAGGGCTAAAATGTTAACAAGTATGATTCGGTATTCAAGTCAGTGGATGCAAATAACAGGCTGCAAAAGAAGGACAGAGATACGGTACTTGGAATAAATATTCCAAAGTGGCACAAACTTCAATAACAAACCTTAAATAAATGTAGTGAAGCTAGAAGGCATTCAGAGTGCATATCTCCACCAAGGCCACACACGCATCTTAATTGGCCATTTTAATAAAATTAAATGTTCAGAATTTCTTAGTCTGTACGTCAATGTGGATCTCCATCATAATGAGATAATGAAACTGAGAGTGGCTGATGGTGAGAACACCATTACAGTTCTGACAAGTATGCATAGTGCAAAAAGTAAATTCACTGAGTCGAAGTCTGAATTCATTTTTGTTGCTCAAGTGCTATATATCTGCACGTCATGGTTTAGTAGTTATGAGCCAAAAGATGAAGCGGTTTATAAGTGGTCACATGGTGTTGCTGTCCACACCAAAAACAACAACAAATTGTTACATTACTTTTATCAAGCACTTGTTTCTGAGGCATCTTACAGTACATTAAGGAAGCAACCTGGGGTTCACTGTCTTGCTTAGAGACACTTTAAAGTGCCCATATTATGAAAAAAAATCACCTTTTCTGGGATTCGGGGTGTTATTTTGTGTCTCTGGTGCTTCCACAAGCATACAAACTTAGAAAAAAATCTATCGATGCTGTTTTGAGTGAGATACAGGTTTCTGAATGTGTCCTGCCTTCAGTCTCTGGGTGAACTGTTCAAAATCTGCACGGCTTTTTACGTCACTAGCCGAAACGACGGGCTAACCACAACCGTTAGCATGCTAGTGCTAGCGTTAGCATGCTAGCTCATTCTCAATGGCAAAGCACTGCTACAACACACACAAGTTCACCATAATCTATAAAGAAGTACTTACATGTGTGCCCTCCTTTAGAAGAAGTCTCCCGGCTAATCCTGCCTTGTAACTGACCAAAGTTGGAGAAACAACCTTTCTTTTACTGTCTATGGAGCTAACTGACATGATCTACGATCTGAGCTACTGCGCATGTGCGAATGGAATCAAAGAGTACAGAAGAAAAGATGATTCACTCTGTAGCTAAAACAGAGACCTGAACACAAGGTGAAAAGAGGAGCTGCCGCAGTGAGAGAGAGAGATGTGCTGTACAACACAAATATGGTGTTTTTTGAAAATTAAACCATGTAAACCTATTCTGGTACAACCTTAAAATACAATTATGAACCTGAAAATGAGCATAACATGGGATCTTTAAGATGATTGAAACACCAAATATATACCCTGCAATCGTTTACCATAACAGCCTCTACCATCTCAACCAAGTTTTACTGAACGCTATTAAGTAGGCGAAGATATATTGCTAATTAACAGATTACCAAACATACAGTACATAAGTAGTAGTAATAATAATAATAATAATAATAATAATAATAATAATAATAATAATAATGTGCTAATGGTCTTTGCACCTTGAAGAGGTACTCCAGGATGTAGGTATAGTATTGCAATTCCATGAAATTGGGGGAACTTACAAGAAACTGATTTAAAAAAAAGATTGGTCAAAATTGGTTTAAAAAACAGAGGCCAAGATATTCTGACTCTATACTAGTATATGGCAAGCACCAAAAACAAAACCACTGGGTCCTACATTTCCCAAAATGCAACTGGATAGCATTTTCTGTTAGACCCTCTCTGCCTGGTAAATGGCCATGCCTTTCAAATTCTACACCTCCACTTCATAACACTGGCTGTTGTAAGTTTCAAGTCAGAAATATCTGGTAATATAGCTTTCGATATGATTTGATCTCAAAGTGGTTTTCCTATTTAAACATGGTGTGCAGTGCAGTTACTGTTTCGTGATTAATGACTGAGGCATGTGTGTGTTCATACTGTAAATGAGTGCCTTTAAGGGAATTATCAACCGGGTGCAACATGTAGAAGGTGTTCACAGCCATTGATCTAAGAGCACTCAACACTAGATGTAATCAACCAGAATTGCACTGCTTGTTTTTCCAGCACAACCTCTTTCTTCTATCCATACTGTACATTGCAGTGCACTAATAGCATACAAGCAAAATATCCTGTGGATTACATAACAGTTTAAACTTAATTAATTGTGTTAATTTATTAATTTAATTTATTAAAGGCTGTGAGTAAACATAAAAATAAAGCCAACATGTACAGGGCATTAAATGTAATAAAATAGCTGTGTGAGATGTGAGAAATGAAATGGCATTGGATTTGTTAACCATAGCTCTGTGAAATGATGCTCTCACTTAACTTGTATTGTGAGTCATCAGACATGTTTTATATTCTTGGTCTATTTACTTTCGAACAAGGTTAGATTTCACTTAGTAATGAACACACCGCCCACCCTGACAATTGATGGCTGGGGATGCAATGGGTGGAAACCAATAAAAGTTTATGGACTCGTACATGTTGCAGAGGCTGGTTAGTGGCTCTCGTTGGAAACAAGGACCCATATAGTTTAACGAGCTCATTATAACACAGGCGGCAGGTATTAGCTTGTGTCATATCTTGTCTCTCATAGAGATCGGTCTTAGAAGATAGAGACACTTTAGTCAGGCAGCTCACACTCTCACTCATAGATGGGCTGCTGTTGTATTAATGCAAGCAAAGGTTTAGACTGTAATTGTATCTGTGCAATGGGTTACGGTAATAGGATATCCAAATAGTGCCTATTGTAGCTTATTGGATCATAATTGTGTGAACATCAGTTGCATCATGTTCAATAGGCTCACATATAACTGGCAACCACAATTAAGGCCCAGGTTTTGTTTTGGTCGTTTGTCACTTGTGTGCTGTGGATGTGTGATATTGCTTTGAGATTTAAAAGAAAAGGTAGAACACAAAAAGCTAAAATAGATAAGGGACTAATTTGACAGCATACAGCATACACTTATTTGCTTTCTTGCTGTAAATGAAATGCAAAGACCAATACAACTCTTATGTCTGCATTGAACATTTGAAGCTGCAACCAATAGCCTGACTTTGTCAGAAGGTAACACAATCTGCTTACCAGCACATCTAAAGCTCACTTCCTGGAGATACAAAGATGCAGATACAAATGACTTGGTAGATAATTTGTTTCTTGATCATAAGGGAGCTTTGACCTCACAAAAGCCTTAATAAATGAAAACAATGGATGCCATTTCCTAAGGTACAATATGTTTCCTGAATGTTGTACAGCTTTTTCGGAGGGTACCATGGTTTATTGCCTCCGACTTGAGATGCCATACAGCTTGGGCTAAATATGGCCTTTGCAAGTCATTGCTATGCATCGTGGGATGCTAGTTTTTCATCCTCTTCCTCTCTTCTGTCTCTATTTTCCTCTCTCTCATTAATCATTTTTTGTTCCTCTTTTTTTTGATTTCACAAACACACACATACACACAGAGACATTATTTCAGTCTCTCATGTGACTGGATGAGTCTGACTTGTCGGACTCTGACCCTACTGTAAATCCAGCCCCCCATTTAGAGCCCAAGCTGCCCATGAATCGCAGTCCCCGTCTGTATTTATTTATGCATTCGTTTAGACTTTAATTAGTCAACTGGAGAGCACTGCCAAACCCTCAACCCCCAGGCTGCAACGCACACAACTTGAACAACTATCTACAATTCCCTACGGATGCTGACATGCTAAATTGCAAAAGCTGGTGGGTGCCTAATGGTGGGGTCCTTTCAAGATGTAAAACCCAGAATGCAATAGATGAGAGACTTGGAATATTACTCAAGGGTGAATATGCAGCTTGATTGTGGTTTGCAGAGGTTACAGAGTTGATCCGGTCGTCCACTCTCCAGTCGCCCAACCTTCCCTTAAACACGTTGGTTGCTTTGACAGCTCCTGTGTTTGTGAGTGTGTTTTGTGAGTTTGTGAAATTGTTTTCCTGATGAAAGACAGGATGATGCCTACACTAACATCACACCCCATCCCCATAAAAACACACGGACTTTGATTGATGGCCCTTTTGGTTTGTGGGTTTGCTCAGATGGGCCTCCATCTGTCTCAGGATCCTTGTTGCCTCCACAGTGATCCTCAAAGGATGGTGATACAACAATTATCATTTGTTAATGTCACTTTTTTAAAAAAGTTTTTTTTAATCTTTTTTTTCTAGCCTCACACTCTATCTAAAAAATCTTTTGAAAAAATCCACTTCCGTTTTTATCTCTTATGGTGATGTTGGCTAAGGTCATTGGCATCCATTCATTCACTTTGTTTTTGTCTCCCATTTTCATTTGTAACACTGATCATATGCCATGACTCACAGCCCCTCTTGAGCTCATTTTATCGTAGCACATTAATACCGTTACTGAGCTTAGTGCATTTGTATAATTTGCCCTACAAAGGCAGCTCCACAGAGCCCTAGCTTTACTCCTTGAACTGGGATAGACAGAACTCACTGTGCCATAGCAGGTCACATTATCAGATAAATAGCCGTGGATCTATGAGGATTCGGTTAAAGGCTCTTCTGGCCTTTCCAGCAATCATTCCACAGTAAGCTGAGATATCACCCGTTTCCAGGAAAAGCATTAAATGTGTTAACTACTGCATGTCATTTACTGTAAGGTCAGACACAGGTCATATTAAAAATGAATGTTTCCAAATGCAAAGCTAAAATTCCCCCTTGAAGACCATAAAGACAGATTGGTTCTACGCTTTGTTAACAACTGATCTTGTTCCAGTCAAAATATAAGCTGTGGGTCAGAATAATAGCCATCTGATCGTATTCAGATTACCAGTTGACTCTTTTGAACATCTTTGTAGATACTGTAGCTCCTGCATAAGAGGCCGTGCCAAAGCCACTACTTTAGTTACTGATGTAGAAGCCAACACTCCAAAACATTAAAGAGCCCCTATTGTGCTTTTTTTTTGGATTTGTCCCATCTTTTTAGTGTATTATATAGTATAGTTTTAGTGTATGTAATAGATGTATAAAGTAAAAAAAAATGCATGCCACTTGAAATGGAGCTTTCTCTCCCACAGACATCACTTTTTCTCAACTGCCTAAAAACGCCTCGCCCACATTCCTCAATTAGTGATGTCACTGATTGAGAATGCCAGCCCAGTATTCCATGAGTGCTGCCCATTGGTGCTGCCTGAGCAAGCACAGCCTAGTGTCTTGTTTGTTCGGCGGGCCAGGAGCTCAAAGAGAGTGTTTCAGGCAAAGGAGCTGCAGCAATGGGCAGTACATTAAAGCATGTAAACCTATTCTAGTAGACCCCAAGAGTACAAATATGACACTAAAAAGGAGTATAATATGAGCTCTTTAAAATATCCACTGCTATTATGGTGATTCATTACTTCACATTCACCAACTGTGTGCTAAAATTCTGGATAAGTCTTCCTCTCTCACAGAACAGCTTTAACGATCAGATGATCAAACAACCATATTTACATTTCTTTTTCATAAAAGTGACAACCAGAGTGACATCACAGTTGTCGTTATTAATCCTTCCTCCCTAACGACAGTAGCCATGCATTTGTTGCATGTCCAATTTCGATGGTGTTATTTTTGCCATCGCTTGGAATGTGCACATAGAGAAGTATGATGCATCCAAAAATGAATCCTCCAAAAGTCTTTCATTGAGAACTGATTTTGTCATTTTTCTCAGTTTACTCTGTTAGCTCATTGCATATTACTAACATAGGTACCAGTGCTTGCTATGAACTGTCACCTAGACACTGCCTGTCTGGCTGTATCTGGACTGGAGTAGCCAATCTGGCCAACAACACCAGCACAGGTGGATTAGGCTGTATATCACTGACACTTATGTGGTTGTTTTACATACTTTTTGAACGTATTTTTTTTTAAATCTGATCAGCATCCCTCCTTGCATGTTGTTTTGTCACTCTTACCCCTTTTTTCCACCACGTACCACAGCGCGACATTCCAGAGGCGCTGCAACCCCTGCATGCAATCCAGCAATGCCAGTCTACACCAATGAGACGAGACAAGTCAATGTATCATCTTCACAGGAACGACTCTTTGTACTTCCGTTCTAACTTCCAACTTTCAGGCTTTTGTGTAGCTGAATATAATGTGTAGCGTCTTAAAATATGAATGTGGATAATGTTAGTGAGAGTGAGATACTTGCTACAGCTGCATTTCTAGTACAGTTGACAGAGCAAACATTTTATTTATGTGATTCACGGCTCAACCACGTTACCGTGTTCGCGGGCGCTCGTTGAGCCTCCTTCCAAAACTCTGCCATTTCCACCAGCTAAAATGTATTATGGATCATTTCATTCGGTTATGAAACTTGGATCATGCCATGTTGGCTATATGGGGGTGCTCAATGTCAGATTTTACATAGGGCTAGAACTACCTTTTTTCTTCCAATAAGTTAATATACAGCCTATTATGATATAAATATCAACATATTGCTGTAAATAAAAAATGTGAAAAGAAAGAAGCTTTTAATAAATATTTTTAAAGTGCATGACTAAATCCATGATCCATCCATGTAAATGTTTCCACCTTAGGCAGAGCTACAGACTGGCTGTGTGGTGTGAGCGTGGCATTTCTGTTGCGTGTCATCTGCGTGGATTTTTCTATGTCTTACACACTAGAAACGTGTCTGACGCGGCGCTGCTGCTGCTAGCCTTGTCTGTACACATGTATGTTTCCCATTGATTTACTGCACTCAAGCAGTAGTATACTCTACTCAAAATCAATCAAACATCAACATGTCATTTATTAATATGTATTTGTGTCAAAATGACATATAAACATCTTTTCCTATTCTATTTTGCCTGGAAACGCTTCCAACGCTTGCGTGTCGCGTGAAAAATAGGCGTCGGTTCTATTTCTAGCATGTGCACGTTTTCAGCGCGGCTCAAGCTGCGCCTGAGACGTGCGTGTCATGCAGGCAGTGTGTAAGCTCTAACCTGTTAACATGGGAGCCAAAATAGAAACGGACACGACAGGCAGCGGACATACTCACGCGACGCATCCAGTATGTAGCCGGCCTTACCTCCTCCTTTTCTCCTGCAATAATTACTACGGCCACTAGAGGTCATACATATGGGTCATTATAAGATGCTTGCACAATCAACCTGTAAGGTTGTTTTCTGGGTGAGGACAGTCAGCATATCATAGACAGCTATGTTTATAAAGCCAGTAAAGAAAGTAGGGCCTGCATCATGTTCTAAAGCAGCTCTATCACCGATGAATGATGCATGTGTATACAGGCTTATTGAATAAACTCAAGCTCAAAGTGGATTTCACTGCACTGCAGACAGTATAACTGTTGCTATGGATGTGAGGGATAAGGATAGCGAATCTGTCTCTTTGGTTCATTGTTCTTTGTTTATCTTGTGTTTTATACATTTCTAAACTTACTCAAACCAGCTTCCAAACACTAACTGCTGCAGGTCACTCTGTTAACATAAGGCATGTGCAGGCAAAAAGAGACCCCCAGCTATACTTTTGCCCTTTTCGGCAGGTAATTAAGGCACAATGTGTGGGTGAGGCTGTCAGGAACTGTTATCTTTTGCAGAGATTATGCCAATGAAAGTGTGATGGGGGTTCGCATAACATAGACTGTTTTGGTCATTGCTTTCCCACTGCCACCAATGCTGAGCTGGAAAGAGATGCATGTCTGTGTGCATATGTGTGTGCATGTGACATGCCACAAACTCATTTTCCTTACCAATTTATTCCTGTTCAGTTTTTTCACTTGGCTTGCATGACTTGAGGAGCAACTCCTCCTTATAATTAAATGCTGTTTGCAAATTAAGCAATGAAAGGCCCAGAGCCAGATGTTGTGTGGTAACAGTGTGACCTACAACGTAATGTTTTGTAAGTGTAGCTTGGAGTGGGTTTTTATCCTCATGATGGCAACTTTATAATACAGCCGGTCTGAACAGCAATACACAGCATAGATGAACCATACTAGCTCTGCACTGATATACATGACTATGTACAGTATATACAGATATGTATGAAAAAAATGAGGTTGACATTCATAGTGAAATACATAAATGCCAACATGAAGATGCAATTTTATGGCTTCTATTAGTAATGTTAAGAAGAGATAAAGCAGGCATTAAATTAACTCTTTGCTTATCAACTGTAATGAGAAAACATGAAAAGTATGTTGATGTTGTCTAGGGTCCTGTAAACGTGTGCATTTAAGGAGGGCATTACACAGACCTGGTGCTGTGGGAAATGTCAAACTGTCAAGATGGCCTGGATGATGAATCGTTCCTTTAACTGTGACCAATGCTACCCGTTTTACTCAAACAATGGTCCAGTGTTGAAGAAAGACTGGGACGTTGACTACATAATGGTAATTGCTGTATTATATGTTGGGAAGCAAGAGGGAACTGGCAGTTTTCACCCATCCTCTGAGACCTTAATGCTGAGGTCAAGATCATGAGAACATACCCCAATTGGTAGCTTTTCGAATAAGACCTTGGGCAACAGACTGCAGTTGACCCAGGAGGTCAGTAATTCCATCTATAAAGAATGGATGCATTTAGCCGCACTGTCCCAAACTATTGCTGGTTTTGTTCTCAAGTCAGGCATGATTTATACACACACTGATACAGTGTGTGGACAGTTCCATTCAAAACTGCAGAATGAATTTATGCCTCCTCAGAATAAACAATTGGGCTACTATGTACCTTCCAATCTTAATCTGTTGAATAGTTCTGGGTTTGAGGGTAAAACATCTTTAAATTGAACTTTGAGGGTAAAACATCTTTAAATTGAACTTGATGAAAACAATTTGTGCTTATATATTACACACAACACTGGCAATCTAATACATTTTAGACGGACAGTTTTAATATACTAAAAATAAATTTCAAAACAACCTGTAAAAAAAAAAAAAATGATACCGTATTCTACAAAAGGGCATTACATCACCGGGCCAAAGCCCTCTCCAACACCAAAAATTATAACAATATATTTTGCCACAGCACAGCTGGAGATCTTATCAATATAAACCCTGTTTAAAAATAACTTGCAAAAATGAGCTGGTATCACACCCAGGCCGGATCCACGAGCAGCTTTATCCAGACTTGTTCATCCTTTTTCCATGGCCGACGTTTTTTCATTACCGTAAAAGAGGACAGGATATTAGTCTTCCTCAAAGGCCGGGGAGCGAACTAGTAGTCACAGAGCTGAGAAGTGTTGGCTATAAGGAAATGATATGGAGCAAGAGAGCCACGTAGCTTAGGGTGGGGTTGGAGGTGTTGGGTGAGTAACACTGAGCTGTAGTCGGATTTGAAAATGAGGCACAGCATGCTCCACTGTTAGAGGATTTAAAAAGAAAGATATGAGGAAAGAATGTTACTTATTTCAGTGGATCGACCATTTTTTAACCAATGGTGACATTAGTTCAACATAATCCTGCAACATGATTCTTATCAAGATGTTTTAGGCTAATATGATAAATTTAACATCCAGTCCACACACACCACCAAGTCATCAAACTGGACCACTTATCCGACAAAGGACTGCTTTTGTTCATGTTAAAAAAGGAATTACCTCAGACATAACACATGTGTTTCTGCAGTGCACATTTATAAATAACTAAAACACAATTGCGTGAAAGGATTTAAAATGAGGAATAGGAAAAATAGCCCACGCTGATGATAATGTATTTAATACTGTGCTTGCAAGTTATTTTTTGCATAACAGTAATTGAAATGAAATAAATTAATATAGATTATTCATTATAGCCCACATGATGACACTGAAAAGTTTCATATTATCTTTTCAATTAGGGCCATAACAATGATACCATTTTCCTTATCAACCATATTAGTGATACTGTTTTTTATGAACAATATGCACCAACCTCAGCATTACTATGTCTAACGAGACTTAGATATAACTGTTGCTATAAACCAACACACCAAACAATAGACAAGGTGCCAGCCAGTATGAGCAATGGTGAATTTCAGGGACCTTTTCACTTCTCACTATTGACTTGTGACAAAAATGACGTGTCATAGAAAATCAGGCGTGGGTTATTAAAATGTGTAATGGTTTGACCTCCTGAAAGTCTTTTTAAATCTGTCGTTTAAAACATCAGTAAAATAGGATTCTTCTTTCCCCAATTGAATTGTGTTGTTTACTGAGGAGAGCAGTGTGCTAATGTGTATGCTTTCAATCCAGTCAGGCTCCCTGTTTATCTTCTTGTCCAATTGCATGTGGGATTTTTTGTGCGTGTTCTCTGTGGGGGATGGTGGACAACCTAAAAACCGAAAGCAGCCAGGGTGACCTAAATCAGGAGAGGTGATAACTCAGACAGATAGCTGGAGATTACCCAAGGATCAAGAGGCTCAGTGGCCTCTCAAACAACAATGACTGGAGAGCATTTCCCTTCTCACCACCCCCTACAGAGACCCGTATGGCTGGTATGGACCAAAACATGTATGCCAGTATTCTCCATAAAAGACGTTTGGCACATGGCCCTCTAGCTGTTGTTCAATGGAAAAATAAGCACCATGATATTGCTTAAGAGACAAAACACTGTAAGCTCATTTTGTGACGATAAGATGATCTTGTTGTTGTTTTTTATGTCCAGATACTGTACTTATGTGTCCTTTTAATATGGTACGCGGTAGAATTATAGGATTTGTGACATAGCAACAGGGTCTGAAAGAAAGATTGTTTTTTTTTCAAATAACATTTATTGATCACAGCTATTGAATCACAGCTCAGTTTAATGAAATGGCTTTTTGTGATTTGATTTTGAGTCATGTGTGTCCACAAGGCCAAGAGTCTGTATGCGTGTGGTTGTGTGACTGCAGGGGCGCATGTGTTTCAATGAGATGGCCTAACCATTAATTCATGATTGATTGATGAGTCTCCTACACTGTGGCCAATAACAAGCCCGTCTTCTCTCAGTATATCTGTGAGTGTGGGATGTGTTGGTGCGTGGGCTTGTGAAAGAGGGGCAAGAGAGGTTGCTCACTGATTACTTTGTGCTTGGCTTCATCCAAGGAAATAAAACCATTTGTTCAGGACATTTAGATATGTTTTTGCTATCCTCACCTTTTACTGAAAAAGGTGCCAGAAAGACGTGCTTCCTTTTTTAATAGGATCAAAGCAGAGGGAATATATGAATGCCTATTAAAACACAATTAAAACCAATAGGAGAGAGAGCAACTTGATGTGTATCTTTACCAAAACCGTATGAATGCCACTGCATCTCTTGCTCTAAAAACAGATTATGTCATAATCACCTACTGTATTTGCAACTCAATCACTTTAACAGCATAGATACAGTTGTACAAAATACACCGTGGATGTCTTTAGTTCCATTCTTAGATACATTTGAGAATGGAGCAGGGGGACGTTTGGTGTGGGTCCATGCTTGAATGTACAGTAAATTGTGAGGGGGGGGGGGGGGGGGGTAGCTTGCTCTAGGCGATGCTTGTTCCGGGGACCATCTGGTTGTATTGGATTTTGGCATTGTTCACTCTCTGTCCTCCAAACCTTTAACTCACTTTCAATCTCTATTGTTCCTTCCTTATCATGTCAAGGTTACAATAACAGTTTCACTATTTACCAGCAAAATGTATTGTTTTGTTTACTTGTTTTATTAAAATGCACAGGTACAAGAAATAATGATGCTTGTAAATTTCTCAGTAAAATGATCCAAAATGAAAGGAAATGAGAATGGCAGCAAAGTGACTTTTAATCATTTTTAGTTTTGGTTGTGCTTTTTGAAGTTCATTTTGAAATGCGAGATTTTAATGTCAAGCCACATGTGGTATTGTTTCCTAGGGGTTTTCTTTTTATTAAAACTACATACGAGAGTTACGCATGTAGCTACGGTTCTATGAATTCTCAATGATTGTCAGATATCTGGGCATTAAAACATCTGAAACATGTCGGTTTAGACAGGGGGAGAGATAGAGGAGGACTGGAGCAGCTATCTGACAGAGCTTGTGAGTTTGGAAGTATATAGACGAGAAAATATTTGAAAGCAAATTCAAGTGCTGCTCTGTGGCCTGAGCATGCAAGACACAATAGACTGTGAAACATGAATTCAGTCTCTTCCCTTTATACATGTATAGAAGCTGTCCTTGTGACAGAGAGGGTTGGATTTAAAAAGATTGCTGCTTATTTTCAAAGCGTATATTTTTAAGGCTTTTTTATATTAAAGTATGTACAGTATATTACTTTGCAATTGTTCAGGTAGAATTGTGTTATTTTCATATGAGGGTGTAGTTTTTAAGCTTTAATTGTTTGACATATGCATTGAAGGAAATTATATATATTTTAAAATAAAAAAATGTGATGTGGAATAAGGTCACCAGGCAATGAGCTGTAGGTCTTGGAATAATGCCAGCACCTATTAAGTATATTAAGAATTGATAAGATAACTTTATATTCCTCGTTGGTTCAGATTAATTCCAATGTGGAAGATGCACACTGAATATTGGCCACAAAGTTAAGAAATTGTAATATACATATTATTTCACCATTATGAGTAGCTGGAACATTTACAGCATAACCTGCTTTAAGAGCTGGTTGTAGTCTTTTGGTTCATACACATCTGTGTTGAATTAGATTTGTACATTAGGTGAGACGTTTTCTCATTCATTGCATCTGTACATTCAGTAATTAAGTTGGGAATTCACATGAAGTGCTGTCAGTTACCCTACCATCATTTACCCCAAAACATCGAAAGCGTAGAGGAACATATGGCAGCTTTCAAAAGTTCTAGAAATGTCACAAAACCAATGGTATGGATCTATTTTCTGTTTTTACCATGCAATTGCACGCACGTTGACACACATGCGAGGCCAAACACAAAGCACAGACTGGACCACATACTTTCTCATCAAACATCCTCCCATTGTCATTGCAGACCCATGGGTTTCATTAGTGCCAGCTTTAAAACAACAACTCTCATTCCCACTCCCACACTCTAGTCCCAAATGCTTTCAATGGAGGAGGAAACAACACTTGCCCGAAGGGTACGTGCATATGAAATTCCACAAAGAAACAGTATATTCTCTGCTCTCATTTGACTGGCTCAGGAGAAACACAGTTTATCATGATCAGCTCTCATGTTCATTTCTTTTGCTATTCTAACAAATAGTTACATCGACTTGCATGGTTACATGCGTGCTTATCACAGGTAAGATTAGAGATTTGCAATACACGCCAACTTAAGATCGCAATCCATTAATTTTATGTTCAACATTTAGGGACTGACTGAAATTAAAGACTTAGGTTGCTGCAGCGAGCAGGCAAAGCAGGGGATCACACCGGACACCTCTATGGCAGTGAGCTGCCTTCTGTAGTTGCTTTCACTGGATCTGAGGGGTTTCGTATGCTGCTTATGCACCCAGAGCACCTCACTTTTATCCACCCAGCACACCTTGCATGTTTTTTAGAAATGCCCTGAGCACCCCAAGTTAAAAGTGTTAAAAAGCCTACGTCACCACAGCTTTTTTCTCTGCCGTCTAATCAAATGACAACAGAGGTGAGGCTTTCTTCTACTTTTTCTTCCACATCAGAGGCTATTGTGGTAAAGAGGGAGCGTGACAAAAATATATTATTGCACGTTTCAGCCCACTGTTTCAGCATAAAAGGAAATCACAACAATTGGCATCAAATTTGCATCGTCGTGACTGCAATGCTACATGTATGTTTTTTTCTCCTTCTGCAATTAGTCTTACATTAACTGATTTAATAGCAATGTAGTGGACAGCAGCTGACTCTGTGGTTGCCTAGCAACAGTATAATGACGCTTCCAGGGCCCCCGCCTGTGCAGGTTTCTCAAAGTAAAGGCAGAGCACTTAAAGGGATACTTCACTGCTGGAAAGCTGAATATATATTTAAATTGGGTCACTTATGTAGCAGAAATGTGAAAAAAAAAATTAATTGGTGCCTTCTAGGCCAAGAAAAGCCAGAAAATGTGTTTTTGGCTCATATGGATGAAAGACACCAAATCCCAGAATGCACTTCGCTTCGCTGCTTTGAGTCCACTCCCAAGCCACGCCTACCGCTTGACAGACAGACAGGCAGTGAGGCATTCGAGTCAACTCAATGTGTTTTATTGTTATTTCAACCATATACACAAAACAACGTTTCATCGTGGCTCAAGTGGTGTTACACATTTAAAAAATATAAAAACTACATTATATAATAACGATATACGAAACAGGCTACCTTTAGTGCACACACACATTATAGGCTCCGTAAAGTTCAGCTAAGCATACTAGCATTAGGCTTGGTGGGCTGTAAACACCGAGTATAAACACAGCCGTGAATTAGCGTGGAATGTCGAATGGTCGCCATGTAACAGTCACAAACTCCAGCGGTTAGCAGTTAGTTGGATGCAAATCACCCCATTTCTGCACCAGTCCGTGTTAACACAGCCCACCTTCATACAGAGCATCTCTAGCTCGGATCGTCGGAAGGCTAGCAGGCCTGGTAGCTGGACAGTCGGTACGCTGTTGTTCAGCCATGTTTCCACGAAAGCAAAAGCGACGCGAAGCTCTCGTAGTGTGCTGATTATTCCGTCTGTAATAACGTTCCCTGCATATTCTCCGATCTGTACCGATGTATCCCGGTGGTACACGTGCGGTAGTTTGAATGCACATAATTGTTGTAAAAGTTTGCTGCTGAGAAGTTCTCTTAATACATCCATGAGAGAGAGCCCTGTTTAGCGAGGATTCAAGATGGCTGACATTTGGTTTTTTTTCCGGCTGAGATTGGCTCGCTTCGGGTGATGGGCGGGTTTAAAACATGCGGAAGTAGCTCCTACTACTGGCTGTAGTCTTTTGCTCTGGCCAAAAAATCTTCCGTTGACGCAAAAATCGTCATTTTACATCATCGGAAGATTTTTTCCAGACCCCCCAATGCAGAGATCTCCTGTCTCAGGGGGATATGAGGGAGGGACGCATGGTCATTCAGAAATACTACCAGGTTTCTACTGATACAAAGCTGAATGCTAAATCGGTGAAGTATCCCTTTAATGTTTTACAACAGAGCCTGTAAATCACATCCAGAGTTATTAAGGCGGTATCCACACGGAAACGTATTTCAATGCAAACGCACATATTTTGGGCCGACTGTCCACATGAATCCTGTAAACGCACTGCCTGTAAACGCACTTTTTTGAAACCTGGTCCCAGGGTGAATAAAAAAAAAGCCGGCTCACGTTTGGCTTCATATGGACGGCGAAACCGCATACGTGCGTATCGATGATGACATCCCCACACACCTCGGACTCAAAGCTCCGCCTTCAACCCAGCTGACAGCGCTAGCAGGGACGCAACGCTGCTAGCTCGCTAATCTGTCTGCTTATCAACTCCTTGAACGGATTATAGTAACTTTTAGCACCGCTTATTGTAGAAAGGCTACCGCAAGAAAAACGTGTAGCTAGATTATCAAAAAGACATCGGATCATTGATGTTTGTGTGACTGCCGATGTTGATGTTAGCTAGCGTTAGCGCGCTAGCTAGCGCTAGCTAGCGCGCTAACGCTAGCTCTGCTAGCTGCAATCATGTCCGATAGAATGTAAACAAAGTTTACATTCTTTTTCTAGGTGGCCTTTATATAACGAGCAGTGGTGTAAGTTATTAAAGTCTAGTCCATGGATGTGTTAAGCTAAGAGAACTAGCTAACAGTCATGTTATGAACATTTATATACTGTCTATGGTTGTGAAAGGAAGTCACTGAAGGCTGCTCTTCTTCTTCGTTCTGTTAGTTTCTGTAGCAGTAACAGCGCCGCCTACAGGCCTGGCATATGAAGTACCGTGTTGAGTCATTTATAAATGGATTCATGTGTACGTGAATTTTCTTGAACCGAATCCAGGGAAGACGGATGCGTTTTCATCCTAACGTCTTCGTCTGGATGGGGCCTTAGTGTTTGATACTGACAGTATACTGTACATGTAACACTCTGGGTGGTTTCTGGTTATGTTGCAGGTTAGTTATTTTATGACCAAATGTTGGCCAGAGAGGACCTTTTTAAAAAGGGATATATTAGTTGTATAGAGTGGGAAAATTCACCAAACTAATATTGTGTTACAATATGTTGAGAATTCTTTTTTTACGCACATTTATTTTTGTATGAGCATAAACTGTATCTGATTATACTTCAGACTTTGTGCTGCATGTTAGAAGTGTTCAGCAAGCCTTCAGGGACGGCGTATCTAGAGCGATCAGACATTTTACCATTGGACGAGGGAGGATGAGCTGGATCCAGGAATCCCAGCCCAGGAGGCTGACTTATTCAGTATTCTGCCGATGTTTGATCCTGACCTTACTGTTGCATGTCCTTGGTGCATGCAGAGCGCAGCAAATGCCTTTTTGGGGGATTGCATGCTCCAGCCCATTTTAATGTGCCTTTTCATTCTCCGTACACTATCACTAAGCCCCGCAGCAGGGGCTCAGAGCCACCATTTTGATTATTAGAATGATTGAATTAATGCTGCTAAAGTTGACACTTAATGGATTATGGTGGTCAGAATTATTAAAACACATGAGGCAGATCTGTGCAAAAACATCCTGAACCCCTTAATTTGTCACACTCCTAGGGAATAGGTTTTAAAGTCTAACCTTGCTTATCTCGTGCAACCTATTAAAAATATGGTCTAACACATACAGACAACAAGCATTAGTCCAATCACAAGGTACTGGAAGTAGAAAGAGTCCATTCTCTGGGTTGATTCTAAACTGTCAATGGCACAAGTCTGTAGCAAAGCTGTCAATATGAAATCATGGTGGGTTTTTTGAATTCGGAAGTGATATAACAGTTTATTGCAGCTAAATATTATTTAAATATACATTTTCTACCATCATCTTTTAATGAATTATTTAGTATATAAGCACTATGCCTGTTCATTATAATGACATGCATTACCCACAGTGACTGGAATTGCTTTTACATTAAGCAAGTATTGTTGTGCAAATATGTGCTCTTCTGTTTTTACAGTGATTTTTCTGACCATTACCTTTCCAAGTTTCAGAACTGCAGAACTTTACTGCAGAATAGCTAAAGACCTGCATGGTTGTAGTTATTGTTGTCACGTACAGTAATGCTCAAAACTGCAATATGTTTGATTTTAATCTCTTTTCATTCCCTTGAACTTGGGTTTGTCCCCTGCCTTTGTATTTGTCTCTTCAAATGTGATTGAACACTGTCACAGGGGGTTTCTTTTGTCGATACGCTGTACATGTGCTGCATGTGTTTGTATGCATTTTTTTAAATTGAATCCCTTTCTCTGCATTCCCACGGTTCAGCTAGCCATTTGGGCTCAATCAGCCAACCTTACAGTTTGCACAATAAATGAGCGAAAGTGAGGAAAAACAAAGAAGGCACATTTCCTTTTGAATCACACCTATTTTCGTCTTTAATGATACAATGTGAATTCTCATTTGTCATTAATATACTTGCTGAGAAACTGGAGCCAGTTGAAATTTGTAACCCATTAACTAAAAGCAATACCGTTGGCACAATGATAGCTTCAGTGATCTGATTGTAAATGTATTTTGTTCAAAAAGGTCATTTTAAAAGTTATTGGGTTCATTTTCCAAAAAATAATCAGGGGAGCATGGTTGTGTATGGCGGACTCTCCTAAAGCAGCCAAGAGGAAACATAACAGCATTTTTACTGGCAAGGCTGACGCTATAAATTGACTGTATATTCCACATAATTTAGTCTTATACTACCATCCACTGAGTGGCGACAATGCCAAAACAGATGTGAATTTATTTGCTGAATTTAACAGTGATTGATTCTGTATGCATTTTTACCAGCAAGAAGAGAAAGGAAGCTCTCATTCATAGAGGTTTACCCAATCAGCTCTTTTTGTTTTTTATAAGCCTATTTCATAGTGATATTTAAACATCAACATATACTGTATACACATATCCAACCATCACCTCCAACATTTAAATAGTACGTGTGAATGAAAAAGCTTAGGAAAGCATAGATCACAGCATACAGTATTGAAATTGCACATTCCTGGAAACAGGTTAAATCTCTATATCAGAGCAGTTTACACATTCACAGATTGACGTTGTGGGCAGATTCCTAGACTATCTCATGGCTACTAATTCAGGAGCTGTTTTTAATGTCACATTTTATTTAAAGGCACTGCTATTGAAATTGTTGATATGTACTGATGGCCGTATAAATCCCTGAAGTTAAATGCTTATTTATCATGTGAGAAAGTAGAAAAATGGAACAAACAAAGAGCTATACATTTCTCTTTTTTTGCTGTGGATGGGTACCTCTAAGATTTGTTTTATTCACCTACAACAAAAAGGAGTAAAAGCATTATGGACCCTATTTTAACAATCTAAGCACACAGCGTGAAGCGCACAGCGTGAAGCGCATGGCTCAGCTTCGTTTAGGGCGTGTCCAAATCCACTTTTGCTTGTTTGACGGCAGAAAAAAGGTCCATGCGCTGGGCGTATGGTTCAAAAGGGTTGTACTTAGTGTCTTCATTAATTCATACGTGTGTTTTGGGCGTAACATGCAATAAACCAATCAGAGTGTCATCTCCCATTCCCTTTAAAAGCCAGGCGCGTTTGTACATTGGCACATTGCTATTATGATGGCAGATTTGCACTGTAATATTTTTATTTGTAATCTTTTGCATGTGTGTGCTGCTGCGCTTCCCTATGTGTGTGTGTGTAACAAGCATAGTGTGCGTGCGCTGTGCACGAGCCTAGGCGCATTTCACTAATGCGCTGATAAAATAGCAATGAAATGCTGCGGTTATTGACGTTAGACCAGGTTTTTGTTGGTCAGTGGAGCGATCACTTTCTGCTGCCGCAAGATAGCAATACGCCAAGAATTCACCTGAACACACCTCCCTGTAAGACATTTGCTATTTAAATGACTTGGGCGGAGGATGGGAAATGAACAACTGCATTGGTCTTAAAATAGCAAAGACACTTGCGTCGCGCTTTGCGTCGCGCTTTGCGTCGCGCTTTGCGTCGCGCTTTGCGTCGCGCTTTGCGTCGCGCTTTGCGTCGCGCTTTGCGTCGCGCTGCGCCGGGTGCAAGATAGGGCCCAAAGTTTCTCAAAAAAAGTAAAGTAGAAGTACCTCAAAATTGTACTCAAGTATTTTACTTTAAGCTTTAGTGCGTAACTTTTTGATATTAATAAACGCATGCTTCATTCAAGCCATTGCCAAATGAGTTGCTACAAAGTTAATTAAGACTATCCACTCCACAAAACTCTCTCTGTATTTCTCAGTGTAGCTATGTTCAGAAGATTGTGTTGTCCGGTCACTTTCCCGTGCAGAAACTTGAGTGAAGATAATTACCTCTTCTGAAGAGTCCATCATGTTTTTTTAATCCTCCATGTCCTCCTTGGCTACAAGCAACTGCCTGGAGGAGGGGTGGGGATGCGTGAGTGATCACATAAGGCTTGTATCGTGTGGAGGTCATTATTTAGAATTCCTCATGGGGGCGACAGAAACTACGCACTATAGCTTTAAGTAAATGTACTTAGGTAATTTTGACCACTGTCTCAGTATATATTTGGTTGTATACGTGAACACATTGAGGCACCTGGGAGAGGTCATCAGGGCCCAACAAGGTTGACACAGATAACTCAAATCCATACCTGTATCCAGCCTATTTCAGACTTCAGAAACTCATGCAAGTTGTTAAAAAAAAAACCTCAACAATCACACATGTATCCAGTGGCAGGCACTGCTACAGTTTGTGTGAAGCAATGATGTGATCAAGCCCTAACACCCATACAATTGTTAGATTGCACAGAACTGGGGAGGTGTTATACTGTAAACTTGTATAGCCTTGTTGTGTTGTGCTGCATGGTTGGCAGAATGAGATGCCAGTGTCACCGTCAGCTCTCTTTGTCAGCACAGTCTCCCAATAAAAACTCGTCTTTCTGCTTTTCCTCTTTTTGCTGTTGACTTTGATTGCTTTCACAAGTTAGACTTTAAATGTGCCATCAGTTTAACTATGGTTCTGCAGGCTCTCTGGCCCAAGCACTGCAAACACACCATTGCATTCTGCCATAGCACGTCTAATCTCACAGCAATGTGTTGTACTCTCAAATTGTCTGAAAAATATCTGTGGTCTCTAATTGAGTGAAAATTCTAAAGTATATTTAAATAGACCTGTTCTGATGTCAGAAAGTAAAAAAAGTATACATTTTAACAAGCTTTTTCTTTTCTCTCTCTCTCTCTCTCTTTTGGCATTATTTGTGGATCCATTGGTCTTCTGCCCTGCCTTTAACATGATAGGTAAGTCCATCTTTTGTGTATTTGTTGTGAAGCTTCTGAGCTGGATTAACTTCTATGCACTGCCACAGTGCAAATGTTTACCAAAATTGCATCTTAAGAACTTGCTGCACCAGGGATACATTTTAGCACAATGGTTTTGCAAACAGTGAACACATTCTCTTTGCACAGATGACACTTGGAGAATGGGGTAATTCCATTTATGCTGCCAATCTCATTGGCTACTGGAGAGATGCCAATCTACCCTCACAGATAGGGAAGAAAGAGGGAGCAAGGAGACCGAGTAGAATAGCATTTATTCATCCTGACACTGATCAGATAAATGGGAAATGATAAATGCTGTCTATTTTTACTTCACTTAACCTGTGTTAACGTTTTATTCAAAAAGAAGCTCCGACAGTCTTGCCGTGCCATACCTTTGAAACGCTTAATCAACGTGTTGTTTTGTGTTCAGTTTTATTTGAGGTGATCTGACTATGAATAATGAAACATCATGCAGTTGTCCTGATGACTCATTTAGCATACATTGTGAATAAGTTGACTTGATGCTTGACTACTGGGTAAAGGCATACACAGTCATCAACCAACAAAAATGCTTTGTTCCCTGTCTGCATTTTTTATTCATTTTAATTTTTGTTTGTCTGTTTGATTTCTTTCAAAAGTGGCATGTGCCCACATCTAGCACAGTAAATCTAAATGTCCATTTAGGGCTGCTTACCTTATAGTTGTTGAAAAGGCCATGATGTCCACCGAATGGCAATGCGGCTGATATTAAGTGAGGCTCCATAAGTTAATTCATAAACATGTGTTGTATTCGTTTTTGTTATTTTTAGACTTCATAATATTACTTTTTACAGCCACCTGGGAAATAATTAGATTAGTCAATGTCTTATTTGTATGAATTTTGATCAATACAAAAAACAGATACACAGAATATTGATCTAGATTAGAACGATGTGAAGCAAAATGTGCCTTGAATCTAATTAAATACCTTTTCTTTAACATAATTTCATTGACTAGCTTTGTAAACCGCTGCGCGTCGGACGGTTCACGCCTCGCCGTCGTCCAGTTCACGCCTCGCCGTCGTCCATTAATACCTGACAATGGAAACCTCGTCGGGCATTAACCCTTACACAATATACAGAATAACGATAGCACTGATACTTTACTAACATTAGCTTGCATATGTTTGGGAACCTGATAGCTGATGTTAGCAATGAAATGGTACCAAAATAACGTCAAACTATTATTACACTGGAAGGGACACTCACGGACGATTGTTTCTAATTTCGGGTTCGGCCACCGTAGGAGTTATAACGGACTCGGAATGGGGGGGCTACAACGTGAAATTCAGTTGGTTGCCATATACAATTTCACCGCTAGATGGGAGAAATTCTTACACACTGGGGCTTTAAGTCTTGTGCTGGTCAGTGCTCTTCTCTTCTTGCATTTTTACCAGTAAGAAGAGAAAATAAGCTCTCATTTATAGAGGTTTACCCAATCAGCTCTTTTTATTTTTATAAGCCTATTTCATAGTTCATAGTGATATTTACCAGTCCTGTGCTGGTCAGTGCTGCAACAAATATTATAATTATTCATTACTTTTGCACAGAACGAGTACAATACTCATTCAGTTGCAGAAATATGTATTTTAGGCATCTAATTTGTAGGACTATTGACACATGAGGAATAAAATGGATTGAAAAATATATCAAAACATGCAGGACCTACAAGGTCTGAGCGGTAAATAATACAACCCCAAATCAGAAAAAGTTGGGACAGTATGGAAAACACAAATAAAAAAAGAAAGTAGTGATTTCTAAATGTACTTTGACTTGTATTTCATTGCAGACAATACAACGGCACATAATTTAATGTGTTCCTCATGATTTGTATTGTTTGTTTTTTTTTTCAAAAAAACAAAATTCCTATTTTGGTTCTTGCAACACATTTCAAAAAAAGTTGGAACAGTAAAGCATTTACCACTTTGTAATGTTGCCATTCCTTTTCACAACACTTAAAAAACGTTTAGGGACTGAAGACACCAAGTGATGAAGTGTTTCAGGTGTAATTTTGTCCCATTCTTGCTGCAAACAAGTCTTAAGGTGGGCAACAGTACGGGGTCTTCGTTGTCGCATTTTGCGCTTCAAAATGCGCCACACATTCTCTATTGGAGACAGGTCGGGACTGCAGGCAGGCCAGTCAAGTACCCGTATCCTCTTCCTCCGCATCCAGGACTTTGTCATGTGTGCAGAATGTGTTTTTGCATTATCTTGTTGAAATATGCACGGACGTCCCTGGAAAAGATGTCTTCTTGAAGGCAGCATATGGTGCTCCAAAATCTCTATGTACTTTTCAGCATTAATGGTGCCATCACAGAAGTGCAAGTTACCTTTGCCAAGGGCACTGACACAACCCCATACCATGACAGACCCTGGCTTTTGGACTTGTTGCTGGTAACAGTCTGGATGATCCTTTTCTTCTTTGGTCCGGAGCACACGGCGTCCATTTCTCCCAAAAAATACCTGAAATACTGATTCATCTGACCACAGTACACGTTTCCACTGTGTGATGGTCCATCCCAGATGCCTCCGAGCCCAGAGAAGTCGACGACGCTTCTGGACACTGTTAACATAGGGCTTCCTTTTGGCACAGTACAGTTTTAACTGGCATGTGTGGCTGTAACTACGTATTGTGGTACTTGACAAAGGTTTGCCAAAGTAGTCCTGAGCCCATGTGGTGATATCGCTTATAGATGAATGACGATTCTTGATGCAGTGCCGCATGAGGGATCGGAGATCATGGTTGTTCAGCTTAGGCTTGCGCCCTTGTCCTTTAAGCACTGAAATTCCTCCTCATTCCTTGAATCTTTTAATTATGTTATGCACTGTTGAAGGTAAAATAAGCAAATGTCTTCCTATCTTTCTTTGAGGAACATTGTTTTTAAACATTTCAATAATTTTCTCACGTATTTGTTGGCAAACTGGTGATCCTCAGCCCATCTTTTCTCCTAAAGGACTAGACCTTTCTTGGATGCTGCTTTTGTACCAAATCATAATTACAATCATCTGTTGACATCACCTGTTTCAAATCACATCATTATTTAACCAATTTACGTGATTACTAGCCCTAAATTGCTCCTGTCCCAACCTTTTTTGGAATGTGTTGCAGGTCTGAATGACAGGAAAGGATGTATATTTACAAATGAAATTAAGTTGACCAGACAAAACATGAAATATTTTGTGTTCACATTGTCTGCAATGAAATACAAGTCAAAGTACATTCTTTCTTTTTTTATTTGTGTTTTTCATACTGTCCCAACTTTTTCTGATTTGGGGTTGTAAATTGTGCAAACATTTTAGCCTATATCATCTTGGATACATTTTATATTGCATCAATTGCACAAGGGTCTATCTGTAGAGGTATGAATAACAATAATACATGGATAAAAAAATCCTGACTCCAGTCCTGGATAAAGCTTTGTAGTTCAGCCACCATAATACTGGCGCTGACCCACATCTGCTCTTATTAGGGTTACGTGGAGCCCCAGATACAGGCCCAGCTGTTGCCATGTATTATCCCACTGACTGACCCTGATGTTTAATGTTAAATGCAAGACAAAACACCATCACGGGTTAATCCAACCGAGCAATAGCAAGACAGTTAACTACAAAATACACTCTAATGACAATACTAATGGCCACCAGTCTTTTGTTACTCTCTCCCTTTCTGACTTACTGTAATGAATATTCAGCTACTAACCTTGCCCCCATTCTCTAACCAGTTTCACCTTCCTTAGCAGCCACTGTGGCTCTACCTACAGTACAATATGTAGGTAAGAATAATGACTCCTCAGTGATTATTATTAATTCAGTGTTGCTTGAGTATGGTGCATGTAAATGAAGCAGTGGAGGTGTAGCGACCTACAGGTTGCCTACTGTACCTGTTTCTGTTTTAGTAGAGTTATTTACAGTTTGTTTAACTTTCATAAGGGGAGGGTTTGCAATTAAACGATAAGCTTTCCTTAGTTAAACATCAAAATATATTATTCAGAAGGAGCTCTCTACAGTATATCATGTGTGATTTGAATTCCCATTTGCTGCCCTCTTTTAATTATTTTCCAGATTATGTAGGTTATGCAAACACCAGGATTTTGTGGTTATTGTTGAATTAAGTGTAGTTATTAAGCAATATTACACGACAGGGTTTAATATCATTATTGGCATGACTGAGATGCTGCTTGGCCGAAGTGAGTTACCAACAAAATAAAATATATAATTAATCTGTATTCATATTGTGAGGCAATTCACTCTCAAAATATTAAAAGCAAAACATGTTTCTAGTCAGTTTAAGTTAATGTTATCTTTGTAGAGATTATGGTATTTCCCAAACTGAATAAATACTTCACATATAAACACAAAACTGCTTTGCTAGCTCAATCTTGTTCATGTAGCAGGCTATTTTTAACAAAGTGCCATGTCCCCGGCACAGCTGATGTCATCCAACCATTTCCAGTAACAGTCAACTCAAGAGCCTTGTAAAAATAAGTTGTTCATTCCGATAAATCCCTTTATACAAATATGTAGGAGAGTTTTTGATTCAACTCTGTAATGTTGACGTGGAAATAGAGGAGTAATATTTATAGTGATGCGCCAGGTGTGGCTCTGGGTATGCTATCATGCTGATTAGAGCATGTTCTAAATGTCTAGTTGACCAATCAGATTGCCTGGTCGGTTCTACTTGTTGTATAATATCACATTTATAACGACAGCAGAAGTATTTGGAAGGAGGAAGAGAAGATAACGTAAAAAACAAGAGATACAATGGTGTGTCAAAGAGTTTGGATTCAAAGATAATGTTGATGCTGATTTGAATATTTATCCCAATAACCTACCTGTTATAAAAGAAGCACTGGAAAGCCACCCACTCATTGTCCTTAGTCATCAGCAGCTCCTTACAGCCTACTGCAGTACATGCTGCCACCCATGATTTAGCTTTCCATCCAGTTATGAGGGGGTGTTAAGCGTTTATTATGCAGCACAGTCCAAGTCCCAATGAGATGGCAGAATGTTGCTCGATCGATACCCCTCACAGGAAGCCAGGTTCATTTATTTTTTAAGGATTTGTTTGCGTCTCTAAGGGCCCCCCTCGCTGCAGGTTGTGATGCAAGCTCTTTCCCAGAAATCTGCAGAGTGATGTTTTGTCACTGACGCACACATACACCACTGCACAGGCGAAGGCACTGTACATGCAGGCACACTAGCATAAACATGCATACGCCATTTTGGTTTACTGTATTCTACTGTTGTTGTTTTTTTTAAATGTTAAAACCAATTATGCTGTTTTCTTAATCGATTTGCTGTTTGAACAAGGCTTAACACTCTGAAAACTATATTTGTGAGTATGTGCTAAGTGATAGTGAGGCTAAATTGTGTTTATTGGGATCTCAGCTACAGTAGCAACTATACCTGTACAGTTTGTCCCTTCATTGTTAGTGTTTGACCGTTAGATCTGACCCAAGCCTCATGTACAGACTGACCCACTTTTTGCACACCCTCTCTGCATTTTCTCATTTCACTGTAGTGACCTTTATTCTTTGTGTCAGTAACTTTACCTTTACATCCATCTTCCTTTTGTGATTTTTCATCTCAGCATTGCACTCATGACAATATCGTCCTAGAGATCATATGATGCAGGTTTGTTGGGCTTATTTACAACCCCACATGCATACATGTAACTGCATGTGACGCCACATGCTCAGTTTTGCACACATAAGTTACAATCTAATAGCTTCAGACCTATTAGCTTGCGCATTGTACATATGCAGATAGACCGCTGCGGCTCTGCAAAGTACAGAACTGTCACACTTGCCTGCCCACCTGCTCTTAAAAGAAGCCACATTTCACACTTTTTTATAACTGAACAGTAATCTGGTTTGTGTAAGACAGTTGCAAATCACCATGTCAACCACTTATCATCTTCTGAATCAATTATTGATTTACATATACATAAAACATTTAATACTCATCCATCAATGTATGCTTGAAAATGTGAGGGAGAGATGAATACATTTGTTGTTACTATGAACATTTTGGTAACCACTCATCTGTATTGATTTACTGAGTATCATCAAGCAAGGCGCTTATAATGGATGCTGTCTGAGAGCACATACAGTATCTCCAGGGAATTATCACCCCAGGCTTAGGTCAAGCAGAGATTTGATCTGTTGTCAGTTAGATGAATTGATGTTTCCCTACATTTACTGTGTTTTATGGGCACACAGAGAGAGAGAGAGGGAGAAAAAAGAAGGTAAAGGTGAAAAGGGATAGAGATAACTTTAAAGTAGGTTAACGTCAACCCACAGGACTCAAAGGCTTTAAAATATTCAGAGCCATTCTCCATCACCTTTTGCCCTGGTTGCTTGTTCAAGAAAGGAGTGAAATGAAATCAATAGCGGTGCCATTGCTGGCCTCTATGCCAGGCATCATCCAATATTTATACAAATGAAGCTTCACAACCTCAAATTTACCCGGCAGTTGCATGTTTAAGGGGCTGTGAAGGACTCAAAGGGGCTGAAGATTTTAGACAGGGTGTGAAGATGAGAGAATTAAATAAATCTGTGTCCATCATTATGCCCTGCCGTACATACTGCCGTCATTTGCATTCACATGATACGGCACTTTATGATTAACAGCTATGTTCATTCTTAAAGTGGGATGCCCTTGGTACCATAAATAAGAAATGGATCATAAATCCCACATGGCAATTTTAAGCCATTATCACCCCCCAAAATGTCTTCCCTAAAATGAACTACAAAGTTTAGTGCTTTTGTTACTTGGCACTACATGCAGACTATTAATTCAGATGTTCCCCAGGGATAATAAACCTGGTAATAGCCAAAATAAATGGGTATATTGCTCACACTGCACCTTTATTTTTCATCCTACATGAGCCACTTCCAGAGACATTGGTTACTGATACAGGCTCGCTTTACTGTCACAGATAGCTGAGTTCAGTTTCAGAATAATACTCATCATTCAACGGCATTTGGCATGGCTGTGTGTGAAGACAAACACCTTGAACACAATTGTGAGAAAAAACTAATATACTAATATACAGACACGTAAAAGTTTCAAAAACTGATTGAGGAATTCCATGTTGAAAGCTTTTGATAACATTTTGAAGGAACCTTTTTAGCTTATTTTTTGAAATTAGAGTTATCCCATGTATTTATATTTATATTATATAACGTGAAATGCATGTTTACCGTTCATGAGAATGCGTTGACTCAAGTGCGGCGCACTGAATTCCCAGCATATCTTCATATTAAAGACGATGATTTGGATGTAGTGGGATTTTACTTGAGAAAAATCTTACGAGCTGTTGGAGGAAAAGAAGGTAATTTGATATGTATATCCCATGGCTCACTTTGTCAATCCTTTCAGGATCCTCCTCGATCTTGTGATTACAGGAATTAATGCAAATGTAATCAATTATTTTTTTAGAGCTTGCAATTTTATCCAATCCCTGCAATATTTCCCCCATAATTGCCCGTTTTGACACTCACTGCAATTTTCAACTGAAAATATTTAATTTCAGAACCACTTGTTAGGAATCTTGGTCAAATAAAATAAATGGGAGAAAAAATCAGACACACAATTGCGTGAGGGACATATGCACTTCTTCTAAGGCAGGGCATACTCCCAGGCTTTCCACCAATTTAAACCTCACCAAACCATCTCTAATCCAATAAGAACCAGTTCTTACCTGTGTTTCTGACCCCTTGTTGCATATTGCTCAAAGAACACCAGAACACCAACTGCACTTACAATGTTGTTGATAAGTCTGAAGATGACGTTTTACTCTTATTGGAACTAGTTATATAATGATTGTCAGTGAGTTCTTAAAACATTTTTATTCCTGCTGACTTACAAGTTGTAAACATTATCTTAATTTATCGCAAAATAACACAAAAATGAGGCAAATAGATTCTTTTTCAGAAAAGCCGCTGCAAATTCAGTATTGATGTTGCCCCCGCTGTGGAGGTTTGCAGAGTATGGTGCACAATAGGTAAAATGCAGCCACAGTATGAGGATATGCACACTAGAGAGCAGTCTGTTCCCTCTTTCTGCAGTCGTTGTGATCCTCCATCTCACTCTCACTTCCCCCCTTCTCACACAACATACTGTTCATGTCAAAGGACCCAGGAAACACAACATCTGTCAGTGCACTAATTTACACAATGAACACCAGAGGAAGAAGGATATATATATACACCTCAAAATGGCCTTGTATTCAACAAACATTTTACATCACATGGAAACACAGTGAAGAATATTGTATGTGCAAATCTTCATTTAAGCTGCTGGATAATTTCTTAAAATAATTCTGATACAATTTGGAATTGTATTTTGATTTAAGTATGCATGATTTAGATGATTGTTGCCTTTAGTGTGCTTGATTCAGTGAAAGGAGGCATTGAGCCAAAGAGTGAGAGGCAATGACAGGCATAGCTTTAGATCTTTGACACTCTGCTTTCTTTACTTGGATGGTGCACAAAAAGTGATGTAATATTGTGGAATTATGCTATCCAATTGAATGTGATAGATCATTTGAATCTATTCTCAGATAGGCAATGGGAAGGGGGAAAACTACACTGATAGTGAGCCAACACAGTGAATGCTAAAACAACAAATATGAGTTAAAACAGAGAAGAGTTCTAAAATTCAGACCATGGATTTTACATTGGAGATGAGATGCATCTACTGTATCCCTTTGCCCCTTTTTTTTTTCGTATTTAATTTTTTTGGTTCGACACTGCAAAGACATGGCTCTCCAGTCTATAGGCGCAAAGACTGCGTCTATTGTCATCCATCCTTTCTGACAGGCTTCTCACGTACAAATGAATTTACTGTGAATAGCATTTCATTTATTTAAACATTTTTTGTAGTTTACAAAAGAAATAGATTATCTTGTATCATTTTTTTCCACACTTGCACTTCTTCTTTTAACATATTTTACATAGACTTTTATTTTTACATTTGTAATCCAACTTAAACATTTTTTTTTATATTTTAAATGCTTGTCAAATATTGTGTTTACCATAATACAAATGTTTTTTTCTTCTTCTTTTTTTTCTTCTTTTGTGTGTCCCCAGTTTATTTTCAAACAATAATTCAATGTCCTGAAGTAAAAACACACATTAAAGCTCAAATATCCACCCATGAGAGAAAAGCCTCAGTGCCCACAGTGTATTCCTCTGTGTTTCTGTAGAACATCAACAGGTCCAAGAGTCAGGTGCCCTGTGGCCTAAAATCAGCAGTAGATAGTAGTAGCAGTAAATCCACCGCAACATAGTCGCATAAAGCACACTCCGTTCATAACACAGTGAGAAGCTGTGTAAAAAGTGTCCAAAAAGATCCCTTTATTCCTTCTGTCCCGCAATATTCCCCTCCCCAATGTATCCAAGAAAGTGATGTTACTGTATATCCAGATAATCACAGGTAAAGACTTACTCACAAAGCAGGGTCACACCTCACATTCCCGAGAAGGTTGCTGTTGGCAAGTGCAAGAGCCATATTCATTGATGATTACCAGAGCTCCCTCAATGTGGTTAGGTTTATAGTCAACATAGTACTCCGGTGTAGAAATTGCAGCCATCTGCTGCATGCTTTGCTTTTGCTTCTGCTTACGGCGCTGACTGCTGAAGCACTGCCTCAATTGTCTTATTCCAGCTGGAAAACACTTCCATGCCACATACAGCATGAGCACAATGATGAGAAAGGAAAAGATGAGTGCCATGGTGCCAGTCACCACCTTGTGGATCTGCATGGTGCTCTCCAGGTCATCGTGGCCCACTGTGACAGTGAAAGAACTGGTAACCACCTCGTTACCCTCACTCTCATAAGGGTTAGGAGTAAATGGGCCCAGGAAAACAGAACCACCCTGGGCCAGATCCCTTGTAGAGGCGTACAGGCCTGCTGTAGTTACCTCCATTTGGGGATCCTCACATAGGTGAAAAGCATAGACGGCATCCAACACATCCTCGCCCTGTGCGGTGTCGGGGCTTGAACACAGCAGGGAATTATCACGCTGGCCTCGGAAGGCACTCAGCCAAGAGGCCAAGGCACACACATTGCGACTGCACTCCCAGTCATTCCCTGCCAGGGTAATGCTGTCCAAAGATGACCACGAATCCAGGATGCGCTGTTCCACAGAGGTCAACCGATTGGAGTCTAGCATGAGCACCTTGAGGTTGGGTGCGCTCTCAAAAACATGTGGCTCCATGTACTCGATTTCATTGGCTGACAGGTCAATCTTCTCTAAAAAATGCCATGTCCAGTCCAGTGTATTGACAACAACAGTGGCACGATTGTTGTGCATGTACAGGGTGCGTAAAGAGATGAGGCGAGGGAAGTGGGCTAGGTTGACTTTAACCAGCTCATTGTGCTCAAGATGCAACTCAGTCAACTTGAAGAGGCCAGCGAAGGAGTTTCGTGCCAGGCTCTGCAGTTGGTTGTATCCCAAGTCTAGAAACTGCATGCTCCGGCAGTCTTGAAAAATCCGCACTGGCACAAATTTGAGAGCATTGTAGCGCAAATGCAAATTGGTGAGCTTTCTAAGGCCGTGGAACAGGTCAGGCTCTAGTGCCTGCAGCCTGTTGTATGAGAGGTCCAGGATACGCAGGTTTGGGAGGGGCCTAAAGGTACCATTTGGCAGACTCTCAATGCGGTTGCTGCTGAGGTCTAACTCCTTGACCCGTCTTAGCCTGTCAAATGCACCCTCCTCTACAATGTCAATGTTGTTGTGATCTAGGTAGAGCCAGGTGAGCTGTGACAGACCAACCAGTTGGCCTTCACGCAGCTCGGTCAAGTTGTTCTCTCTCATGGACAGGCCCATAGCGCTGCTCAGATTGCGGGGAATGTCTGTGAGGTTGAGCCCCTCGCAGTACAGCAGCTTGCTGTCGCAGCGGCACAGCCTTGGACAAACCCCCTCAACCAAGGGAACCGTTCTTAGAAATATTCCCAATAAACACAGTATCAACCCAGGGGGCTTCTTCAGTGGCCACTTTAAGTACAGTCCAATTAGAAGGAAATCCATTAGCATAAATATCCAGGGATGTCTCTGAGAAAATGTCCATTGAACCACTCTGGATATTGTTTTAGCACCTATCACATCATATTTATCACATCATATTTAATCAATTAAAAATGTGTTCTCTTCCGTTTTTGTATTCTAGCTGCAGACAGTAATATTATATTTCGTTTTCTTTGTCAGCCAAGGGAATCCTGGTTGGAAACGCAAAAGGATTACGGGCAAGTCTCTTTACTTATGTTAGATATCAAGCAGTGGGTAGAGAGTAGAGGGGATAGAAAAAATAAAATTGTCCTCATTGATCGATCTTATTTTAAAAAGATTCCTACTCACCCCTATTCAAAAGCTGACAATCTCCATTCAGCGTCTCGCTTTGTGCCCCAACACTAATTATGTGCGAACTAAAAAAGACCCCACTGTGGTACAAATCCCCCTCCCCCCTCCCTTCTCTCTTTTCAGTGGACACCAGATCCTTGGCAGGCTTACAATGTCTTAGTTCTCCTCAAGTGAAAGAGCCAGAAAGAGAAGGATTCCAAGTAGCTTTCAGCTAGATGGTAGGAAGTGCAAGTTCCCCTGTCTGCATGCATGAGCTCTGTCTCTTTTGCTCCTCCGCAGTCCTTTGCTGCAATGATCAGAGGAACGAAGAGACAACCAGAGAAAAAAAAGACCAAGGAAAAATCTTTTTAAATATCTGTCTTGCTCTTTTCTCCTCCCCTTCCTGCTTAAGTTTTAGCAGATCTGTCAGCACATATTATCGTCCGTCTCTGGAAGCAATCACTGACTTGTAAGGTTTAAATCCATTCAAGCGGGTAATCATACTTTCAGTGACGGATGCAGAAAAAAAAACAGGATTTAAAGAGGTGAACCCTGTTCACTGTTGTCTTGTGTAACAGTATTCCTTGTCATCTCAGTGGCTCATCTCGGTTAAGAAGCCGCTTGCATCCCCCGTGGCTTGCAGCTTTCCTTCACTCCCTTGCTCTCCGGGTGTTTTCTCAGCCAGCTGGAAGAGGCTGCTGAAGGCTGGTGCTGGTAGGCAGGCAGGGGCGGTAAATGTGGGAAGCAAAGGAGCGCGCAATCCCTTGCAGCAGAGCAGTACACTGACAGCGCATGCAGAAGCACCTTCTGTTCACTGAGTGTCGTAAGCCACTCACACTTCAGAGTGCTCGCTCTCTTTCGCTCACTCTCTTGCTCTCTTTCCCTTGATCGCTCACTCACTTTTTCATGCTGCTCCCCTCCTCTTCCTCTTTCTCTCTCTCTCTCCCCTCTTCCCTCGTTGCTTTTCTCTTGCTGTGTTTTTCTCTGTGCCTGAGACATTTACATATTCAGAATGGGATGGGCTTAAACCACAAGCTTTAATGAAGCCCCCTTCTCTCTCTCTCTCTCTCTCTCTCTCTCTCTCTCTCTCTCTTCCTCTCTCTCTCTTCCTCTCTCACTCTCTGTCTCTCTCTCTTCCTCTCTCTCTCTCTCACTCCCTTCCTCTGTCGCTCTCCATCTCTCTCTCTCTCCCTCTCTCTTCCTCTCTTCCCCTCTCCCTATCCCCTCTCTCTCTCTCTTTCTCTCTCTCTCTCCATCTCTCTCTCTTCCTCTCCCCCCCCCCCCCCCCGACTGTAATGAATTGGGTCATATAATGTCTGCCTCCTTTGACGTTGCTGTGATTTTAGAGTTGCAAAATAACATTCATCCAATTAACAAAAGGGTGTCCTTTATTGGTTCCATCCATGAAACAGACATCCATTTGCATGTATATTACCAATGAGATGAGTCCACATATAGACGAACAAAAAAAGAAGAATTAGTATAATTACGTTTAATATTACATATTCTAGATCAACTATATCCACACAACACACAAAAGTAATTAATTTCAGTATTGATACAATTTAAATGTGGTCATGATTTTAGGTCTTATGATTTCAACTATGACTTTGTGTAATGAACCAATCTCTGTCTATTGATATCCATTGTTAAGCCCTGCCAACTGTAAAATACAGTGAGCCAAGACTGGGAAATGACATTCTTCATTTGATCAAACTGTCCTGTAGCCAGGCATTCTATGTCATTGTCAATTATGGCTATGCTATCCATTCTGAATACAGATGTAATTGCTTGCCACACAATATTAGCATTACGCTATAACATAAACATTCTTCTCTGACGGTCCTTCTCTCCCCTTGCTTTGCATTTATCTAGAATCACTCTTAGCATTGTCATCTTCTCTTCCTTTAATTTTCAGAGACAATGAACTGTGACAGTGCCTTACATTCCTCATATCAGCCAAGTTTCTTACCATCTGCTCTTTTTTTCCTCACTGAGGTCATTGCATTTTTACCAACAGAGTGACCGTGATTGGTCCAACTGCCACCACCGCACCCGAACACCGCTCCTAGACGCTCCTAGTCAAATTAGGTGTAAGATCTGATGTAGATTTTTGTTGCTGACTGTATTTTAATCAATGAATACATGTGCAGATATCATATTGGATTACATAAGCAAGTAATGCCGCCCGGGTTCATGCCAATGTATCGCCAAATGCTGTTGTAAGCACCACATCAGAAAGGTGTCCATGAGTGTTAGGCATTGTAAAACAAAATGCTACTAGATGTAATGGGGTCCAATGGTATTTTGTTTGTTTGACAAACAAATATCTCTCAATATTCATATCATCAGTACTCAATAATCATCTGTTATCAATATATGTTTTTTTCTTTTCCTCAACATTTTCCTTTTATTATCACTTGTGCAAGTTTATACAGAAAGCAAATCTGTTTCCTGGCAAAATGGATTGTCTTGCTGCATCTAGTGGAACATAGGTAAGCCTGAAAATGAAGTGGGAGTTTGGCTCTCTATTTAATTACAATAATTATACCAAGGAACCACGATTAACTAACAGCCCTGTAATTTGTTCTGACCCTGTGTGGCACTCAACAGCTTAACCTTAAACACTGTATATGCCACTAGGGACTTAACAGTACTCACAGGAAAGTTCTTAACATTTATGTTACAGTAAAATAACTGACAACTATTGCACTGATGTTACTTTAACATTTTTTTTTTCAAATGTGATTTTCTTTAGTTTTTAGCCCCACTTTTCCTTGGTTGATACACTGTTCTGTGAATTTCATTTTGAGAATTAATTTGGTGTTCACGGACACGTCAAAACTCTTAACATTTATGCAAGCTTCATTGGATGGACATAAACATTTTTAATTCAGTAAGCAGCTTTTACCTTAAACTATAGTGTCTTCAGATCTTATCCAAATGTTTTATTCCACCATGATCATTGAAGTACTTAGTGAAGGTATGCCAGGGACAGAAATACTGTATATTGAGCACCAAAGGAAACAAAAGGAAAATTGTCCTTTACATGATCTGGACATCTTGAAGATGGAATCATCTCTGCTTCACTTTTGCTATATTCCCTCTTAGCTGTAATGGATGACTACACCATCAGCTAATGACTTGGTGTGCTATAATGACTTGACACAGCGAACAGGAGATGAGAGTACCCAGACCATCACTTTTAAGACTTTTAAGAGCTTTGGCTCTCTGCTTTGGAGTTCAGGTCAGCACAAGTGTGAGTGAAAGTGTGTGTCTGTGTATGTGTGGGTGAAACACACATGCCTACCGACACACTCACACTCACATAGTCATATAAACAGATACATTCATATTACAGTTTGATGGCTGATATGGATTTAGTTTTAATGAATAACCTTTGAGTAGCCTTGATTTTTTTTCTGTTAACATTAATCATCTGCCTTCAGTTAAGAGTTTATGTTTATATATATATATATATATATATATATATATATATATATATGATTATATATTATGATTATATATATATATATCATATATATCAGTTTCAATGCCTTTTTTTGAGATTGTTGTGGCCCAAAATGCCTGAAAATTGCGGGAGACAGTGAAAGTTGCAAAGTTTTTTTTTTTTTTTTTTATAGTTCTTTAAAAATAAAAAAGGAAACGTGTTTTGGGGAGAATAAAATTACTCTGGGCTGAGATTTCCTATGTAACCTTTCCAAAACGGCTCAGGATGCTGCAAATGTTGGTATAATATGAAAATGGCTGGTGGATTTAAGACAAAAAAATAATAATTTATTGAATGAATCAAATTTGAACATATGTGTCAGTGGCTTGTTGATCTTTACATTGTTAGTTAATTTCCTATCCTGGCCTGGGACACACATTCATACGGTTTGATAAAGTAACATTACTTATTGGACTTTAACGTATCATTGCACTTACAATAACGAGTGTGGCTGTTCTCAAAAGTTATCGTGTCGTCTCATGTCCGGTTTTTCCTGCATCCACCGTGTGTTTGTGTGTGTGTGTGTGTGTGTGTGTGTGTGTGTGTGTGTGTGTGTGTGTGTGTGTGTCTGTGTGTGTGTGTGTGTCTGTGTGTGTGTGTGGAAAGTGGGCAGAGGGGAGAAAGAGAAAGAGGCAGCAGATGTGTTGTAGATGCGACCGGAGCAGAGTTGGTGGAATAAATTTAAGTTTTGTACACAGTGTGTGCGGTGTCCGAAATAAACCCCAGACTGAAAGCCGAGTTCATTCATTTGCTCACCAGAAACGGGATTTTATCCCCGACGTTATTCATTTTATAACGTCGACCCTGAAGGTAACGAGACTCCCCTGGTTTTCTGACCACGATCGGAAGTGAAGCAATCAGGAAAGGTTAACACATTGAACATTTTAAATTAAACAGCTTATTAATGAGCACTTGTTTCCCCGTGTGTGCACTGATGCGCTCATCTGTTGACATTTCCGAATGCCTTCCTACAGTTGCTTAATAGAAGGAAGCTTTCCACACAAACAAACGTAGGCTACATGTGTCATTAGTATGAGAAAAAAATGAGATTTTAACTGTGTCAGGCTCGGATCAGGCTCGGACATAAATAGCTTAATGCCTGTTGGGCTCGGGCCGGGTTCGTTTCCTGCTCTGTCGATCCACATTCTACCCCCAACATGTCATGCTTCGTCTGACTGACTTTCAGAAGATAAGCTTTCATTGGTCTAGAGTTTAGTTTGTGACAATGTTGGTCTGGACTTTTGTAAGGATATGTTGTTGTTGTTGTTGTTGTTGTTGTTGTTGTGTGTGTGTGTGTGTGTGTGTGTGTGTGTGTGTGTGTGTGTGTGTGTAATCACATATGCAACATTTAAATGAATTTCCAAACTACGAAGCATGATTTCATGTCCTTAGCTAATTGTGTGATCATTTCGCTTTGATAGTCTTGGGTAGTTTTCATGATAAAGTGGTTAGAGGTTGTGGCGTATTGTCAGCAGAATTTATTTGAGGGATCAAATAAGACTCAAAATTATCAGCATCTATGATTACAAGCCCATTATTTGAATCATTTATTGAATCAGAGGAGGCCTGACAGTGTAACCTCATCAAAACAATGCAGATGATGACTAATTGGCCCGCTGCAGAGATAATGTTGATGGGCAGCTGGGAAAGGCAAGGCTGGGAATTGCGGTGGGGGTCGATGCAGACACTTACGCCATAGAGTTGCTGTCAGTGGTGTGGTGAGGAAACAGCAAGAGATAATTCTGCATCCGTAATTGAGTGTGACCTCCAGCAGATAGAGGTTTCTCTCAGTTTGAAAGGGTCACACAAGTGGACAGAGAGTTAACATTGAGATTATTCATTTCAGTTTTAGTGCTTATTTGATCTTATTTGGTACTTTAGATGACATAATGCTATTATATAATCAGCAACTGAGGATGAACTGAGGAACGGAAGAAAATGTACTCAAAGATAAATTGAGATAGCCGTGGGCATTTCTAATTATAACCATCATAGTCTTATCTCAGCTATATATCAACTTCAAAAGCGTGAAGACAGTAACCTAGTAAAGGTTTGTGTTATTGTACACCCTGGGTTTCCGACACAATGATATTGAAGGAGTTTATACTAACGGCAACTGTGGTAAACCCAACAGGAAAACATACAATAATAACATTCACTGGAGCATGTGACAGGTGGAACATGGGTGCCACTATGGGTTACAACTCCTTGAAGCACATGTTATGTGTTTTAAAGTTTGCTTCAGTAAATAACGTTGACTGCTCAAACTGGAAAAAATCAATATAGCATATCATCATGATTTGCCCATGTTCAAGGCTTTAGAGGTAGGTGAGTGTTTGTTTTTTAGAGGATTTATAGAGGAAGATGGATGGCAAGCCTGGCAAAGCTCTGGTATTTTGTCCATGGTGATGTGAACATGAGAATCTGCACATATACTTTATATATCAAGAAAGAAAAAAAATAATTAAGAATCTCTCTGAAAAGGCCAACAGGGGTAAAGCAAAGAGAGTGTGTATCATCGTTGGTAGGAAATAAAGTGTGTGTCCAATAAATCTGGGGGTAGCTTTTGGAAGCAGCATGATCTTAAATCGCGTCTAGATTTGGGTTTCCTTCCCACAACAAAAATGCAGTGTGTAAATTGGGCAGTCAGGCTAAAACATTTTCCAATGCTCTTTATTGAACGCAAGCCGGCTACAACATGATTGAAACTTTAACTAAATGTTTGTGCTGTCTTTTTTTGCCCTCCTTCATATCTGAGACTGCTTGAGTAATTTTTAGCCTCTACCTTTTTCAATGCAACCATTTCACTTTTAGTTTGAACAGCAAAGCTTTCAGTGTGGGTTGAGTAAAAAAACATTGCCAAACAAATCTAATAAAGCAATGGCGACTGGCTTTGGCATAGAGTCTAACAATCACAGTGTCCATGTTGCTACAGCATAGCTTTGAGTTGTCATCTTGTTTCTGTATTTTTTAAGTGTGTGACATATTGTAATACACACAGGCATTTCTAGGATATGCACTACGTTAGTAGTATTAGTTTTTACTAGAACAAGGGGGAAATGGATATGTGTTCACCACAGCTATTTAATTAAGTATTAATCAAGATTCTGTAGGCTAGGCTCTTCTTTATCGCGCAGATTCAGTTATTATTTGTTCACTGAAGCCTGTATCTTTTGCTCTAAGCGTCTCACTTTAAGGTTTGATGAATTGCCTGTGCTTTCAGGAACGCTCACTTCCATACCACATATGTAAGTTGCTTGGTGCACTTGTGGCCTCCCTGTTGTCTTGAACAGGTTGTCCTTCATTTCATTGACTTGGTGTTTTGCCCACATAACTGCTCCTTGCTCCTTGCACTGTTCTGTAAACTGTAGTGTTCAAACATTGCAGGTGGGTGGCTGCATCTGACAATCAGCCCCATTCTAATGTTAGGTTAAAGAGTAACTTTGCCTCTTGACACTGTCTCTTCTGAGCTACAGTGGCATTATTTGCTATTTGAAGGACCTGTCTTGTTGCATTGACTACCATGTGTTCCTAATCAAGTTTTACTGAGTATATATTTGGAAATGTGCAATAAAAGGTCACAGTTTAGCCTAGAGGGAATGGAAGAACAAATGTGCAAGTATAAGTGGTGCTAGAAAAAGGCAAAGATTGAACATTTGTAAGCAGGCATGGAGTTCTAATCAACAGATGAGGACTGCAAAAAAATACAGATAGATAACAGACTGACAGGATCAGTAAATATCTATATAGACCAATGAGTGCGGCCAGTCAAATACTCTACTAACAAAGCACGTTGTCAAGTAGACAACATGTAAACAACATGCCCAAAAGACATAAATACATGTAGTGTACTATGCATCAGTTATTGTGACACTGCCGAAAGTACTGAGTTTGAGTAAGCAATGCAATTTTATTTCTGATCATAATATTGAACAGTAGAAATAACATTTTCAGTAACATTTGGTTAATAGGAAATAAAGGTTAAAAGGAAAGATCTGTAGATAGAGGATAACTTTGACTGCACCACGACAGTCTGATACTACAGCAACCATTTTGATTTCCTTCTCCATCATATCCTTCCTTGTTAACAAGACCCCTGAGATATTTGAACTCTTTCAATTGGGGCAAAAGTTCAATCCACCTATCCTAAGGTCACCAAACCATACAATTTCCTCTCCTTCTGACTTTTAGATACAATACAACTTTAGTTAGTTACTTTGGAAATGTGTTACCTGTCTATGCCATTTGGCCCCACATTAATGCTTTGTTACATTTGTTAGGACTAGTTTAAATAATAATAATGATCATAGACATTATATTTTATGTGCTTACAAATAGAAATAATAAGAGAACTAGTAATTATAAAGGTTTGTGTGTTGTTTTGTTTATTGGAAGAGACAGTGGAAGCGTGTGTGCGCGTGTGTGTGTGTGCGTGTGTGTGTGTGTGTGTGTGTGTGTGTGTGTGTGTGTGTGTGTGTGTGTGTGAGAAAGAATGAATTAATGTGGGTCTAAATCGCTTCCAGCTATGTCCAAAGCGAGGTGTTGAGAGGCAGAGAGAGACAGTGATTTTGCCATGTCACTACACACAGCAGTCACTCTCTCTGTGTTAGACATGCTTTTATACAGAAACAAGATCAGAATTCTTCACCCGCCATCACGGCTGGTAGCTACCTACCGTTTTTTCACCCAGATCTGGCGGGTTTGTGAGTCTTTTTTTCTATATACAGTATTTAATTGAATTACATGTTTTAACATTTTTTTCTTACTGTGTTTCTTTATGGATTTGTGTACTGGCTCTAATGTGTTTGGCTTCAGAGACTACATCAAACAGCGCCTGTGACTCGGCTCTGTCTGCCAAAAGAACTTTGTTCTGCTGTCAGATGACGCAGAAATCCCACTGAGAGCCACCAAGCCCATTTTCAAAACCCAGCTCTCTGGAGCAGCATGTCCCCACCTTTGATAGCCCTGACTACCCTGGCCTATTGCCTCATCCAGAGCCAAACAAGCCTCTACATCCTTCATGTGTCCACTAGCCTCTCTCATGTTGGAATGAAGCCGAGCAAAATATAGCGAACAGAGGCATCTCTGATGCAAAAGGGTGAAACACTTGTAAATTTGGACTGAAAATTACTTATGCCGTCATCCCTAGTGTCCCTACTGCAAGGTAAGGTAAGAACCCTGGCCTAGAACTCTGAATAAAGATATCAATTAGAGAGTAGTGGGATAAAGGACAGACCCATAGGAGCGTTTCATAAATAAGCGCCCCTAGCGGTGGCAGGAAATACAACCCACAGTGAAACGTTCGCAGTTTGGTTAGGTTTAGGCACAAAACCTACTTGGTTATGTTAGGCTCCAAAACTACTTAGTTAAGTTTAGAAGAAGATCGTGGTTTGGGTTAAAATCAGGCATTACTTCACTTTCGGATATGATCTTGACGCAAAAAGGCACATAGCTTAATTTGTTACATAAAGTTAAAAAAAATAAATAAATAAAACTCTGTTTAATTCTTTTTCAAACAGGACACAAACCCTGGTCTCTTGATCCATCCCCCAGCCTTTCTCCTACTTTGCTTACTTTCTGCTGTGCTCCCTTCATAATTACTACGGCCACTCCAGGGCGCTGGCACTATAAACATATAAATGAGTTATAATTGCTGCTCAAACAAATTACTTATGTGGCCGTTTTTCAGGGGAGGACAGGGCCTTGTGTTTTACATGTGACACATTCAAATCCTACATCTTGAACCTTGAATTGAGTTGAATGGGGTTACACACAAATAAAAGCTATATTTGTTAGCAATGTGCATACAGTAATTATATACTAGAAACAAATTTTTTTGCTTTCCAAACTTTTCAAATAAGTTTCTTTTTCAAGGTGAATTAATTCAGCCAAACACAATTTGTCTAAATGTTAAAAAGTGAAATATATTTAAAAGGCTTGTGTTATTGTACACCCTGGGTTTCCGACACAATGTACAAAAAAGATCTCCATCTTCCAATGATATTAAAGGAGTTTATACTAACTGCAACTGTGGTAAACCCAACAGGAAAACATACCATTATAACATTCACTGGAGCATTTGACAGGTACTGCTATGGGTTACAACTCCTTGAAGAAAATGATTAATTTCACATACTAATAAAATAGATATGATTTCCCTCAAAAGTAATGCACTTCGATGCCCTTGCACCAGGAGAGAGGCCAACATGTATGATTTCACAATGCCCAATCATAGGCCTTTTTGACATGAACTCACATACTGTATTAGCCTGGGAAAACCCTGACGAACTTCGAGCAAATTTGAGATTTGTTCTGCAAGTCAGTCTGGCCAAGAGCCCATTCAAGCCCATTTCCAATTTTTCCAAATTGAGGCACCAATCACACCGTTGACACGATGACGATAGCAAGCAGCTTTATGTTTACATTCAACATGACGGCCACCGAAGCGCAGCTACCCACTGATGCCGCTGTCGCTGCTACGTCACCCGGACCGTTGGTCTAATTGGTTGAAGGACTATCCAATTGCGTCCAGAGGCATTTGAGCGGCGTCCGTTGGTGACGCCCCTTTGGAAATGCGCTGTGAATGAAGCTTGCCCAGACCCACTCTCAGTTACAACTGAGTAATAATAATACTGTATCAGGTATCACCATGCAGAAAATGTATCAAGAGAAGTAATGTTTGAAAAATGATGTTAAGAGAAAAGGTCTGGTGCCAAGAACCTTCCTGCTGCTCATTTAGTGTCAATGCCACAGGTGGTGGCTGGCGCCCTTTTTCTCTTTTTACTGATGTTTCACCTTGATAGTAATAATTAGTTGCATGATTTCCGAAAAACAGGATGACACCTAAATTCATTACATACGCCGCAGAGGTTGACCCAGGTCTTTTGACTTTGGAATGAACCTAACAACACATTAATCATTTCATACTTCAGACTGACCTAAAAACAAACACAACATTCAGTTTATCACTGCAATTTAATTTGACATAAAAAAATACATGGCAAGTGGCAAATTCCGGAAGTGCAGTATGAAAGCTCATTGTTTTTACCAAATAAAAGAAAACGGTAATATGTAACTTAACCTTGTAATATGACTTCATATCTCATACTTATTACTGAGCATATATTAATTATTATAAGATTATCTTAACTATGACATCATAATCAAATATCTTAAAACTATGATGTAATAAAACAAAAGTTTCATCATTATTTTTTTATGTTTTATAAAACAAATCCATAATGACTTCACCTAATTCCACGTGCTTTTATTTACTCCTTGGATTGAGATATTTTTTCCCAAAGGCACTTCCATAGACTCTTCCTTCTTCTCCTCCATCTTCTTTTTTTCTTCATTTTGTACAATCACGTCAGATGATGTACGATGCCCATTCCATCAGAAAAGAGAACACAGAAACAAGAGAAGGCACTCTCATCATTACTTTTATGGAACACATGAGGAACATTTTAGAAAAGCGGTGGAGGACCTTGGTGATCTCACTGGAACATAAAATGAAATAAAATCTCAAATGTAGGGAGAAGCAAGGTAATTTAAAGCTATATAAATAAGTAAAATAATGGATGTAAAGTAGGGTAGGTCACAGGCAAGTCCATAGGTGACTAAACCATTAGAGAGACTCCACAATCGTGCATTGAAAATATTGGGCAAAAGGCCAACCAGATCACATCATTGTCACATCCTGAGAGATCTGAAGATGATTTGACAACTAACTTGCATTTGCAAATTCCAATCTCATCTGGAAGTGCTTACATGAACAGGCACCGCAGGCTCTCTGTGACATGGTGCAACCATTACAGGCCAGTGGATTGTCCAATAGATACACAATTGCAGGGAACTGTAAAATATCCTTCAGATAAACCTCCTTTGGCCAGACCTCATTCTCTGTTAAGGGATCTAAGGCATGGAATGAGTTGCCCATTGAGCTAAAAGCAATACAAATTAATAAGCTTTTTTAAAAATTAAACTGAAGATGTTTGTAATTGATAATCAGACCTGTAATCAAATATAGGAGTGGGATGGCATGGGGTGGTGTGTGGGCGCGGGGGTTGGGTACAGATGTAGGTGTCTTGTATGTTTATGTGCTTTATGTATGTTAATTATGGCAATGTTTAATGTTTGTTTTCGTTACTGTTTAAACGCCCTTCTAGGGAGAGGCATTGGAAATTAGCAATAGCTATAAATGCTGTGATGCGCTACATTGCAGATTTGTTGCACAAATGTCTATGTCTAAGCATATGTCCCTATTCAAATAAACATGAAATAAAAAAAAAGTTTAATAACCTTATAACATTTTATTTTAATTCACTGCTTTACCATAATAGTCCAAGCGTGTCAAAAAAAGATGTGTGGGATGCTCACCAGAAAATTTTAAATTCTTTTTTTTAGATTTCTTTATTTAAACGGGACAACGCACATTAATCAACATGAGTACAGAGTCCAACATGTAAATGTGCCAGATTTAGCCATGCAGACAAATTTTCATCTGCAGTCCAACTCATCTTGGATGGAGTGTGTGTACAATGATTAGAAATGAGGTCCTTCTATAAATATTATGAGAAAATACTGAATGCCTCCTCCTCTCTTCATACACACAAACATATTTGATAAACATCCTCAGACATTTTGTTTCCAAACCCTCAGGTGTAGGGTATTTTTTTTGTACCAATAAGGTGTTATTCCTCCCAGCTCATCAAACTAGCAAAGCTGTGTAAACACAGAACTGTGCCCCCCAAGCGCGATGTATGCCCAACGAGTAGCTACAGTATACTAGAGAGGGAAAATGCAATCAGCATCGTTTCAGAGTAAAAAACACTTGTGTTGAAGGAATATGTCGCCCGGTGTAACAGTGATGCTCTTTCATGTGTTTTTAATGGGTTTGGGGTGACAGTGGAGTTCGGTCGCACAGAGGTATATGCTATGTCAGGCTCTGGTTACACAGACAATATTTTGTACGATAAATTAATTGCTGTTAGTCTGCTGAGAATTGCTGTTAGTCTCTTGAGGGGAATTGTTGATAATAATGAAAAAGATCAAATAATGCAGCTTTGCCACATGCAGCAAATAGAAGCAACCAGGGTCACATTGGCAGAAGACTCTTTTCGAGTGGAATTCAGTAGTTAGGTTAGGTTCATTTCTATAGCACTTGATAAAATTACACTCACATCAGCTTAGTGGTTAAACACTGCAATCTGATACTCAAGTATGTGAGAGTGCTTGGATTTGTGTGGTTGGGGACACGTGTGTTTGTGTGCAAATGCTTGCATGTTACTTCAGTGTGTTAAGTTACTTGGTATTTATTGCCAAAACAGATAATATACAGACCTCATTCTGTACTCTACTCCCATAATATATAAAGGTGAAATCATTCATATACCTTTGAGCAAAATTGAAATAAACGTTGTAGTAAGTGGAAACCAGAAGAAATGTAAGGCTATGTTACACTCCTGCTAATTGTAGCCTGTTGGCTGTATTTAGTCAAGGTAGCATCTGATTTAATTGTCTCACAGATCAGTCCATCATGTCTACACACAATAACTGTGCAGTAACATAGCAGATGTCAGTGCAGTGCACAAATATCTGGCACACCTAATTCAGTACAAAAGAGGGATGTCCTTTGTGTTCACAGAGGGAATCCCCGCAACAAGCCTTTATAATGAATTAAGGGGGTTGTTAAAGTTGTACTTTATTAATCCTCATGGGGTCCTCAGCTCCCGTCCTTCAAACAGTGCCTAGGTCAAGGGCAATGAAAGGATGCGTGTGATGAAACTAGGCTACCGAAACATATGTGAACAAAGGAAGGACAGTATTCGTAGTCTTGCATTGCCAGACCTAACTCCTCAGCGCTGGAGTATGGTCTGGCTTCACTACCTATCTATTCTGGAAAACGCTCTGGCTATGTTTGCATTTCTTTAAACCAATCACAACCATCCTGGGCAGCGCAAATCCGCCGACAGTGGAAATAGAGAGATGGGAGGGAGAGACGCACCGGATGTCAAGCTTTATCCCAGCTATGTACATCCGTTGAGCCAGACTACAGTATTCATGAAAAACCAGTTGGTGTGCATCTATCATGCAGGTTGTTTTACTGGCACGTTGGAATTGAGCTTTGATATTTACATCCCATTGTAATGCCTTCAGGGTATTTCAGTGGCTAGTGTGTCATATTTGTTGGCAGCTGGTGTTTGTTTACATATGGAGCAAATTACACCAGTGCTGTTTTGGGGCACAGTTGACTGTAGATTTTTTACTGAAAATATACAAATATACAACCTGGGACAAACTGGATAGAGCAAAATCACTATAACAATTGCAAGAAACAGGGTCAAATTTGACAGATGTTTTTTTGAAGTACATGTACAGTAACTGATGTATCAAAATGCATTGTAGACTATTTTTTTCAAGTATAGTCAAAGTTTATTCTTAGCAAGGCATTCAATTGCCAAATTCTCACAAACTCTCTCAAAGGAATGTATTCGAGTTTAGAGTTGTTAATGTGTACCAGTGTTCTCATCAGTAATATTTACTAACTAGTACCCTCTTAAACAAATATAGTGTGAATAATAAAGTTAAATCAACTAAATTTCAAATTATATAAATACATTATCTGCATTTTTTTGGCAGGGAAGTCAAGTTTCAGCAGACTTTGACTGTTTCTGTGGTTGCTTGTTTTGTGTTTCATTACAGCTCATACATATATATTTGTTTGTTTAAAGGGTAACTTCCGTTTTTTTCAACCTGGGCCCCATTTCCCCATGCATTTGTGTCTAGACTGACGTCACCAAAAATCTTTTTATTTGGTCCAGTATTGAGAGAGATCGCAATGACGAGCCGGTGTTAGCCGAGCTACAATGTAACGTAATGGGGCAATTATGGAGATTTCTTTTGCTACTGACAGGCTCAGATTGTTACTAAAAGTGTCTGACAACATTATCGATCTCAGGACGTGACTTTTTGTCCGAAGACATTGGTGTGGAGCGTGAAACGCGAGACGAGAAAAAGGTGTTCAGGTAGTCTGTTGTTTCGGAGTAGGCTACATGAATTATAGGCTCCTGTTAGCCTACCTAAAAGATTTTCAATGTAATGGATCAATATTTAAATGATTTCAACAGTGTGGATGAGGTCGATATAATTGGATGGTCGCCCGTATTCATTTGAGCCAGAGTAGGCTCTAGTCTATGGATGGAGAGAGAGAGAGAGAGAGAGAGAGAGAGAGAGAGAGAGAGAGAGAGGGTGCAGCTGCTCAGCATTTCGTGTGGTCAGTAGGCTATAATACATCCATGGTTTTGTGTTATCTAAAAGATTGTCAATACAAACAATGGTGCAGCTGCTCACCTGCACCAGAGCCTTGTCCACCAGATGGGCCATGCATAATTAAGACGATAACCCTCAGCAGAGACCTGACCCTGTCACAGCATTGGAAATAAGGCTGGCCTGCCCACGGGGCACACGTCACCTCCTTGTGATGCCCATAAGTTCCTGCCATGTTGCTCCCAGACTAATCTAACTGTTATTGCCAGAGCTTACAGTGGTATTACAATGGCAGAGGTTTTCCAAACTACACTACATTTTCATAAATAAAACGTTTATTAAAAATATCTTGCATGTTTTTTCTGGATAGAAGTGCTTACATTTTCTTATGCCACTATATATATATAGTAACTTATGACTACAGACACAGTACTCAAAAATTAATTTACATTACAAAGGCCTTCACAAAGGTATTGCAGGCCTATTGTTGATGATTGCATATAGTGATCATCTTATTACGCATTGCAAATGCTTTGCACTTTGACAGCAGTGTGCATGCATGATCCTAAGCTAAGATACTGCCTGAGACTGCCCCCTCCCCCCACCCACCTAACATATTCTGCTTAATGATGAATCATGCACAACTTGACACAAATAAAAATGTATTGATTGATTTGATTGATTGACGGGATGCAATGTTATTGGTCTGACTTGATGGGGGTGTTTACCTGAATTTCGAAGCGGGGAACTAATTTTTACGATTATTCCGACACCCTATCTTGCAATGTTAAAGGAGAACTCCGGCCATTTTTTATGTTAATCTTTCTAAATATAACGTGACCTGCGAGACCTGTCTATAGCAAAAACAATAGATGATGGAGCTGCTGCAGCTAATGCCCACCACTCCCACTTAGCTAAACGGCAGTTATGGGGGCATAGATTAAATAGTATCTTAACAGACACAAAATGCAATTAAAATGTCTGTGTAACATGAACAGGACCCTTACATGACAACAAGAAGCGTTTTCAACATTCACCTACCCTGTTAGCTGCTAGCTAGCTGTCTTCTGGGACGAGAGTGTTCAGTCAGGCTTCAGTAATAATCATCATGCACCAGTCCCGTGTGTATTTGTAGCATATATATGGATATATATGATATATATCCATTTTGTGTGCGATCCATCTGGCGTTGGAGAGTAGTATTCTCTGCTGTGGGGACAAACAAAAAGGCAAACCGAGCTAAATATGGGGATGCATACAGTCTCTATGGAAGCACTCAGAATGCCTTTATGGAGCAGATCTGATGATGGATCTCTCTGGTGAATCTCAGTAACCATGGCAGATATTTAGCTGTGCCCTCTTTGTGATGTAGCATATGGATATTCTGCAGCACCAGGCATCCTTTTCTATAACCCAAGAGGTGCCAAACACACATAAATTAGGGTCTGTGGTATGTAAATAAGGGACTGGTGCAGCAGTCCTTGTTTCTACAGCTGAATCAATTCATCAGTCTGTGATCAAATCAGTGCTCATTTAGATACTGTGCGACAGTTCAATAAATCAGACGTAGAAGTTTATATGTCTTTCCTATTGCTTGAATCTGTGCTGTTTCCAAGACGGTTTGATAAATGACTGCCAATATTTTCAAGGGTGATGTCTTTATGTCATTTCCTGAAAATACTGGTCAGACTCGAACAGCAGTGACCATTGTAGGAATACATTTTATAAGTCAGCTTAAGGAAGAGAATAGATGTCCTTTGAAAAGACATCAATCCCCAAACACCCACCATGACAGTAAGTCCTATCCCCTAATCCATCCTCACGCAGGGCACTTACATCATGTCCAGATATTCTGTGGCTTAACTGTTCCTTATTCCTTGTAACTAATAGCAGCAACAACTCTGTTAGTGGCTTGTGCTGCTGCGTGGCTGGACTGATAAAACCCACATGAAAGGATAGTGGGAGACATAATCATTTCACCAGTTCAGCCATCTCCAGCAGTCTTTGAAGTTGTTGCACCCTGGATCATTACAGCCAGGGAACACACGGTTGTCTAGCTCTGTACAGTGGATCTGTTGTTTGTGTACACGGCGGATGTCTCTGGGCTCAGCCACAATAGGCAGTAGGTATGTTAGTGTTATGCTATCATTAACATGTTTTTATTTGATTCAGTGCTGGCTATGTTTTGCTGTCAGACTTAAGGCCATTTTTTTTCTTTCCCAAACCACCCTAATCCCTGATTAGTGCTTCCTACACACAGCAACCCACCCAGGAGAGCAGCTTGAGTCATCATTATCCCAGTTTACAAAAACATGTATATCATTCTTTATAGCTATTCCTGACAACCACCACCTTCACATTGATAGCAAAGGGCTACCATCTCTGGAGAACACATTTGCTGATCGCATGTTTTGAATAATTTGATTCTGCTCATTTTTATGTGCCTGTGCAAATGAACTATATTAAACTACTAATTATCTAGATGCTGACGCACCCCCACATCCACATTACATCTCTTTTTGAGAAACAGTGTGTGAAAGATGGAATGGTACCGAAATTTGTCAGCGTCTGAAAAACTTTTTCTCATCAGTCTTTTCAGGTTTCTGGAGCTACCTCGCCGACTTGTAATACTGCTCTACACAGTATATAGTTAAGAGGTCACATAGTGAGGGGTAGTTTTGACAGTTGCAAGCAATGACTGGAAAGAGACCATCAGGCCAGCTGGGATGGAGTTTGAGGCAGGTGTGAAGGTGGAGGATGTCTAGACACAAGTCAGTCTGTTACCTCGTTTTTCTGCCTCCACACATTTCTATCATTTATTTCTTGGCTTAAATTCATTCATAAAATGTGTTTTGTTATGTCCTCATTATGTCATTTGCATAACGTGTACCTTAGACATATTTTGATCAAGTGTAAGAATAGAAGAACAAATTAAAAAGTCATCATAGTATTACCCAAATTTGACTATTTTCTAACACTGCAGTATGTCTGGAAGTAGTTTAGTTTGTGGATTTATGTTATGTTGTTTGTAGAACCTGTTAATAGATTGTGAATATTGATATGATGTCATAGAGCATCAAAACTGAGATGCATCTGTATCCACAGGCACAGTCAATAATCAGTGTTGATAACAACATTTGGGACACATAGGATGTAGATGAGACGCCTTTGATCATACACGTCCTGCGTACATAGTTGAAAATTATTTCGAGAATTTGACCCTCACAGTCAACACTAATGTCTATTTTGTGTCCATTGTCTCAAGCACGGAAATCGCATAATTCCTAACATGTCATTGTTTGGTCTCATCTACTACAGAGCGGTGGGAAATTATGTAATGCAGGAAAGAGAAAGTTATGATGCAATGGGATTATGTCTCCTGGTATTAAGAACAGGTCCTTGAATTGGATTGACCTGCAGTAGTCCCTGTTTCAGGTGTTGGAGCCGATATGTTGCATATCACTCTTACTGAAGCTTCACTCTTCTCAAAAACAACACCAGGTACCACAGACAGCCACGTCATGTTTGTGTATGCATGTGTAGGCAAGTGTGTGTGTGTGATAAATTGACTTTTTTCAGCTCTGCAGTGAAACAAAAGTACATCAATGATACTCAAACCTTCTTCTCACCCCATTGACTCGCTTTTTTTCTCTTTACCACAGTTCTGCTCTCACAGATATCACACCACTCTCTTATTTTCTCACCCTCTCTAACCTATTCTCAGCCTCTCCCTCCCTCGCTTCTCTTCTCTCCTGCTGCCCTTCCTTCAGTCCCTCCCTCGCAAACTACTTGCTATTCAGTTCATGGAGGCTGCAGGCAGCATTGCTCTAGCTCCCCATACTGCTGCTGCAGGACTAGACTTTTTATGCCCTGCTCTCTCTCTTTCTGTCTGATAACCAGACATTTCCCTTCACTCCTTTTCTTATTCTCCAGAAACTATGCACCTAAAACCTTGGCTTACTGCCCAACACACTTAATATTTAACACTCCCCCTTCTCTTCATGCTTCTATTCTCAAACCCCTGCATCGCTGCGTGACGTCCCATTGCACTGTATACGTACAGTAGTGTTTTTTCAGGAGTGCATTAACTATGTAAGGATCAGTAAATCAGCCAGACCCCAATGTCTTTCCTTTGAGACATTTCACATTGTACGTTCAGGGCTGGCATTTTCAAACCATTTTAACTCTTATGATGACTTGGATCAGCCTGAAATGTGCAGCAGGAAAGTGTCTTTTTGAGTATGCCAACCTTTATTTTTTATGCCATATAAGAGTTCAGTATAGTCACACATTAGTTACATATTCCAAGGAGTCTTTTGTGGACTTCAGAGCCTTCAAACATCCTTGTTATATTCCAGTGCTACCTCTGGCTGTGTTAGCTCAGTTACTGACATACCTTTATGTTTCAGTCTGTTTTGGGAATCCTTCCTCCTAATGTAACAACAGTAATATGTGTTAATAGTTAATGTCTTGATGCCATTGTAGCCTACTGACTCTGACTGAGAGAGATGGGTAATAAAGTATTTATGGTGTCTGTAACCTCCCTCTATGTGAAAACGCTGTAGAATGTCTGAATTTTGTAGAACTAGCTTTTGTCTGAGAATTCAGGTTAAGGCAAATTACTCAATTACAAACGTTACGTTAAAGGGATACTTCACCGATTAGCATTAAGCTTTGTATCAGTAGAAACCCGGTAGTATTTTCGAATGACCGTGCTTCCCTCCCTCATGCCCCCCTGAGACGAGAGATAGCTGGGGGAGGGAAGCACGGTCATTCAGAAATACTACCGGGTTTCTACTGATACAAAGCTGAATGCTAATCGGTGAAGTATCTCTTTAAGCATTACTACTTGTTTCCTCTGCAACAACACTTACTGTGTGGTCCTCAAAACCTCACTTTTTACATTACTCCAATTAAAAAGAAAAAAAATGTTATACTTCTTGAAAATGTTCTGGTTACGTCTGACAATAAAACAAAGAGCTTAGTAAGAAGGACACATACATATGTCATTTGCTCTACCTCGGTTTTTGTTTATTTTTTTTGTCAGTTCCTGCCACTGCCTCCTTCACTGCTGCAGTTTTTTGTTTTGTGCTTCCTCTCTCTGCCCTTGCTGTTTCTCTTAATTCATGTCCAGTTTTATTTGTATATTTGCACTCATGACTGTTAATAAAAAGCTATCTCGTCCAGGTGGCATGAAACCATCAGTAAAAAAAATAAAACATCTTAAAAAAAGTCCACGTAATTTAAACTAGCTCCCACTCCTAGCTACATTCGGATGATAACGTTATATTAACATATGCAGAATTGAGAGGGGTCCTTTGGGGTCGGAGATGCGGACCACCGCAATTTTCAATTGTGGATTTTGTTATTGTGTTGCATCAATCTTCCAATTAACCATGTAGCCGTGCACACAGGGTGTTAATCCTTCATTCTGTGTTTACCCCGATCCTAAATAAACAGCTCATTTCGTACTTACAATGTGCTTGATGATAAGCCAGATGCTTCTTCTCATCCACAGCCTGCTTGACCATGGATGCTAATAGTCAATGACAGGCCCTCGGTCTAAACATGAGCCAGTCTAACGAGAGGGGTAAGCAAACGGCATCAGCCATTAAACATAAGAGAGTTTTGCCCGGAGGCCCTCTCGGCTCCTCTTCAGGCAGCGCAGTTCTCAGCTGCATTAACTCTAACTTACAGGCGACTGCCAGGCTCAAACAGCACCGTTATAGATACTATGGCCAACCATGTGAGAGGAGAAGAGACGTGAAGCCCTCAGGTTGGGAGTGTGCTGGCTGTCCTAAGGCTCCACACAGGAGCTCTGAATACTTCATTCCCCCACTGCAGAATTTTGTGTGTGTGTGTGTGTGTGTGTGTGTGTGTGTGTGTGTGTGTGTGTGTGTGTGTGTGTGTGTGTGTGTGTGTGTGTGCGTGCGTGATCAAATACTCGTTTCAAATGTATTGCTCTACAGAATATAGTCAGTAAAACGATTATTGGTCTGGTATTACATTGTTTGCTGATTAATAGCATTATAAAACAGACTTTATTGAATCATTAATCAATGATTTAACAGCCATTTAAACCATGTTTTGTTGTAACAGTTAAGAACACAAGCCAATGATTTTTGGTTGTCCTTGTGAAAAATGTGTTTCTAATTTGTTTGTATGACATAGGCTGGATAGGCATTCTGTGTGGCCGCCTCAATTTGTGAAACATAATGGATAATGAGTTACATGTGGTGCACCAGGAGTCCCAAGGACAAGGATTGAGAGACACTGCCTTAGGCCATTATCACTTTCATTAATTCTCATTAATAAAATACAAAGTCTGGTGTTCGGACTTACAGTATATGCATGTATGCATGTGTATGAAGATATTACATACACAGTATAAAACTCATCTGTTTATTAATGCCTAAACAAGCTTTTCTACATGACTGAAGAGACTTACTTTGTAATTCCCTTATTATTTCAGCTGGATGAAAAAAATATATATATATACTGTGTTTACGACAGTCACAAAAATAGCCGAAGCACGCAAGCCCCTGGGAAGCAAGATAATAAAATAATGTGTCCGGTCAATGTCATCCAAATCTTGTGTTCAATGCAAATACTGCACACCAATCTGCAGTTCCTAGCTCCAGTATAACATAAATAAAGGTCAAGCTATGTTGCACCCCTTCTACTTTCTTGCCAGATCAGTTTTGTGATTGTGTTGTGGGAAGTGATGATGCAACAACAATTGCAGCTAATCTTGCATTTTTTTGTTATTATTTTATTTTTACATGATGAACCTTTATTCAACATTGACATAAATATATTTGACAAGTCATAACTATAAATAATAAAACATTTTTGAGATTTCCATCTCTAAACATGTGATTAGTTGGAGCCCAAATTATATCGGACCTAGTTTTTTATGTACTTAGTTTCAAAGCGTCTCCTTTGACAGGATTTCAGAAAATAGAACATATTGTTAAACAAGTAAAAAAAAAAAAAAGTAGAAAAAAAAATGTTTTCTCCCTTATTAACTCAGAAAGTGAATTGGGGACTGTAAATGCATTTCGGTGTGAGTGTGAATGGTTGTCTGTCTTCATGTTTCAGCCCTGTGACAAACTGCCGACCGGTCCAGGCTGGCTGTACGCCCAGTGTGTGCTGGGATAGGCGTCATTCCCCCACAACCCTGCACAGGATAAGCTGGCATAGATAATGGATAGATGGGAAAACAAAATAACATAATCTTTCCACATTTGATCACCTCAGAACGTTATTAGGCTAACATGTTATATATTGTGTGTGCATGCTTAGAAACATGCACGCACACTTTGTAAATGATATTGCTGTGCTTATTTGCTTCAGCGTTGCCTGTACTGTATATCTATTAGATTCCTAGGGGGTTATAATGGCTATAATGAGATTATGATATGGCATCTATTTCTGTACTATGTTGCTCTATCATCTCATTTAGGGAAAAAAAACAATTCTAATCTGAATCTCTCATCTGGAAGTATTTTTTTCACCCGCAGGCATTGTAGCGTGTTTTCTCTTTTAGTATCCTGTAATCAAACTAGCTGATAGCCACCGCTGCACCTCTTTAAGTTCCACTTAATGAGAACAAGTCAAATTGGCTGATCTATGGCACTGCAGCTGAGGGAGCACAACTTATCTTAATGAGGATCTGGCTACCCATTGTCTGCTGGTAACCCGACCAACATGTTACCACTTTTATCAACCCCCCCACCCCTGGGCTCGCACATACACAAACACTGTCTTACCCCCTCGTTATCAGCTTGCCTTTCCCTTTAAGCCCACTGCAGACAGTGTAACCACATTGGACAGTAATTGTACCTCTCGCTCCTGCCTAATTGAATTGACAAGGAGCCGGAATTGATGTCATTTAACACATTGATCTTGGGAGACAATGAGACAGAATGCCTCATACCCCCCCCCCCCCCCCCCCCCCCCTCCTCCCTCACCTCTCTTCTATTTTCTTCCCGCTGATTCATCTGCCCATTCCTTTGATTTGCCATGTTATTGCCTATGAATTACCCAATTCATTCCTTACTTCTTCTACCTTCCCTTGGTTTCAGCGTCTTCTTGCTATTGTCGTTTTTTATTACATTAGTTTCAAGGGAGGTACAGAGACGTGGTGATAAAAAACAGAATTTAGTGTAATTAATGAGTAAATGCAGTCGCATTTTTGCGTTTTAATGTGTCAAAAATATATTGATCGCCTGCATTTTCATTAAGTGTGTTCTTTCCGTTGTTGCCAGAAATAAAAGCTTTGGACATTTATTCACATAATGCTCACAAATACCATAAAAATAAACATAGACAATAGTCTGGATTTAAAAAAAATCTAAGTAGCACAAGGTAAAATGTATTGTTTCCCAGTGCTTCTAAAAACAGCATCCAGCTACAAATACATATAATACACCTATTTATTCAATTTCATTTAAACAATACTGACATGTGAGCCCTGGCTCTTATTTTCTATTTCAAATTAAAATAAAAAAAAACTGACCTACCTGAAACCAAGTGCCACGTTCTTTTGTGCATTATTCAGCTTGCATAGACAATACTGTGTCTTACAGTATCATACCATTACAGGGTCAGAAATGCAGTGAAGCAGATTGCCCTGCAGTGCACCACTGAATTACACAACTTGCCTTGGGAGGGCCTGAGAGAGCAAACACACTCAGGGCCCTCAGCCTTTCCACCTGCATGCACTGTCCACCAGCTGTTTCCTTAGTGAGCAAGAATAATGCCACTGCTACTGCCTCTATTACCCCGCACACTAGCTGCGTGTTTTCAGGCAGACTTTTCTATCTTCCTCTCCCCAACTGAGAATGAATGAGTGCACACCGGGGGGGGGGGGGGGGGGGGTAGAAAATTATGGATGGGGACAGTTGGGAACATTGTCTGCAAAACACTACAGGGACTTGTGTTTACCAGTAAAACAACCCAAACATGCACATTCCATTATGTGGCAGTCAAAAATTAAGCAATCAATGTTTCTGTATGGGAGACAGTTAAATCAACAGCCAACTGTTTTGCAGAAAACTCAACATGAGCAATACATTTTTCATTGCATGTTAAAGGATCTGACATATCAAAGCAGAAGAGTAATTACAGTATAAGGGAAGCATAGGTTTAGTAATAGTAGCCCCTTGACTTACTGTAACTTTCAAAAGAATTGATCTAGAGCTGTAGTAGATAAGATAGATAACAAAATATACTCACCAACTACTTGTTTATTGAGAACTCAAAATAACAGGTGATGTTTTTTTCCCCCTTTAGACTGACGTCACTGGGCTGTTTTAATCTCCTTAAGTCAGATTAAAGAGTTCAGAGTTTTGAGAAATAAAACAGCTGGGATTTCTGATTCCAAAAATGAAAAAAAAGCACACTCATTTTGTTTAGCAGTGTGTCTATCCATGATCTGAATAATGAGAGGAGTTTTTGTGTCATCGACAGCTTTACCATTTTCTCTTTCTCTCAGTCCAATAAAGCTTGTCGGATATGCAGTGGAGATATACATAACATCATATGTATATGTTTTGTGTCCTCAAAAGGTTCAAGTTAAGCCCCTTTTTATTTTTGGCGCTGAGCATCTTTAATCCTATGTGTCCCTCTGGTGCGTTAATGACACATGCTCTTTAGGCAGCACAATGACTAATGTTGTCATGTCCTCTGTTGTGCCATAGAAGAGTTTGTCAGTGCATGCACATTAAAGTAGGAGTGCTTGTATGAGCGTATGGCACATAATGGAAAGCAACTGAATGCTATCCTCATTTCCTCTCCTCCCCCTGTCAATCAACAATTATTTAATAAAATACATTTAGTGTATGTTTCAGAATACGACTTGCAAATAAAATTCAACCACATAGATATTGCAGTAGTCGGGTTAGGGTCAGGTGGTTTTTCCTTTGCTGAATATGGGCTCAAATCTTAAACTTATTATTTACAATATGAGAGCCAGTTTCTTCTTTTCAGTTTGGTGCATTGCTCAACAAAAAAATGACTGCATTGTGTGATTGCTATTAGAAGAGGGAGTGACTAACTGTAGTATGAGCTAGGAGACAAATGACTCATTCCTAATGTTTAACATCCATATGAAAGAAAACTTGTGCTATATGAGCCTTGGCCAAGGGCAAGCCAGCAATACATTAACCGGAAAAAGGAATCATATCTGTTTTTATGGCTGCAGGCTATTTTCATTGAGCAGCACTTTCACATCAGTGACCTTGCACACGTGAATTCCCCACAGCACGTACAGACATTGAAACGCATGTTGAGCTGGAGTGTGACAAATCCAAATTGAAGAAATTGCTGAAAGATTTTTGGTTGTTTGTCCTCAAGTTTGCGTCTCCTTGAATGGCAAGGCTGTTGTAAGTCAAGAGAAGAGAAAGTGGCATTGGACTAGTTGTTTTTAACTTCCAAAAGTGGTGACTGCTTACTGACAGTTGCATCGCAAATGACTAAAGTTCTTTGCTACAGCTCACGTACTTCCTGAGCCAAAATAGAACTTCAAAGGAAGAGCTCAGGTAGTCAATGTTGTGGGTCTGAGTTTACACTAGCTGTCCTCCCTCTCTGCTCTTTGTGGTCGGAGGCACATTCAGAACTAATGTGTAAACAGTGATTGTACAACTTGACCAAGGCATTGAAAGTGACAATCATTGTTAACCTTGGGGTGAGTTAACTGAAGTGGGTGTTTGATGGGGTCTCATTTAGTTCTTTGTGACACATAGATACGAGGCGCTCTGTTCCACTCAATTATCAAAAGGGCATGACAATAGTGCAGCAACGCAGAGATAAGCAACCACATTTTGTGTTTCATTAAACAGGATAACGGCTAAATAGCCCCTCTACTTAAAGCCCTGTTGTTCTGTGGTCAGTTTTTCTCAAATAAATCCTCATATAAGAAGTCAACAGGCAGGGATGAAAGGGAATACATTTCAACAGGTATGTGCTTTTCTGCAAATACTGCTAAGCATTTTGGTCGTTTGCCTTCATGCTATGCTGGGCAGAACTGTCAGATGGTTGCCTGGCAACTACATAACTAATTTTGTATGCTGGTATTGCTTTCACAGAAGATCACTGTGTCTTACAATCTGTTGATCATCCTGCTAAGCATTTTTATTTCTCTTTCAATAAATGAAGCCACATCTGCCTTGCTAATAATAAATTAGCAGATTTTGGTTGCTTGTCTTTTTGTGTTAACTTCTTAAAATGAGCCTTTGCTTATAACATGAATCGCACCATCCAGAAACAACTTCCTCTTTATAAAAAGGATAGATTGTATGCGGCTAAGGTTTCACAAGTGAGACGAGCCACACTTTTTCATTTGTCAGTTGTAAAAATAAATAGACAGTGAAATAAACATGAATGTCTTTCAGGGATAGGCTTGTTATGCCCAGGTGCTCATCAGAGAGATTCAGGAAGTCCTTTATACCTGATGCGCTGACGATTTTTAATGAACATTATCACTGTTACTATTGATGTTGACGATCTGATGTTGATGACTAGGATGGTGGTTACACTGAGGATTGTGGTAATGTTTGTGTCCAAGAATATGTTGATTTGATGTTATATACACTTGTACAGTTATTGATGTTAACACTTTATTATGGTGCTGTGAAATCCCCTTATTTAGCATTTTCTTGAGATGTGTATGTCTTCTATTGTCTTACCTGTTGTCGGTCCTATATGTATGGTGGCACTCAAGATTCCCCCCTTGGGGATTAATTAATTATTTTCTATTTTATCGTAATGATTGTTTGTAGACCTTTTCTTTGAATAGTAGTAAATGTAGCACATTCATCACTTCAGATAGAGTACAGTAGTTTTGTCAAAATTCTCATACTTCTTTTCAGTACTGTTGTCCATTAATGTTGCATCTTTATTTTTCTTACTTTACTTAGATAAAGGGTTCCACAAATATATATATATATATATATATATATATATATATATATATATATATATATATATATATATATATATATATATATATATATAAAAGTGGAATTCTAATAACTGGGGTAGTATAAATCACCCTATTCCACTCAATGGGTTCTGAGCAAACACTGTAGAGCTTGTAAGTGGTAAATGGGGCGCCCAGGTGGCATAGCGGAAAGTGGAGCCTCTTTCTTGACCTGGCGTTTTAATGAAAACAATTGGTAATATTTCTGTACGAAAGACAGCACAAGATACTGTCGTAGTGTCTGCCTTTTAGTGACTCCTACTGGTTTGTTTGGATGCATGTTTAATGGAGAGTAGGGAAATCTTGAACAGTGAGAAGCTCCGTGCTGACTCTCAGTGGTACTCCCCCCTGTCAGGTGAAACAAAGCAGTTGGTGACTCTGTGTGTGGCAGGTGAAGCACATGGTAGTCTACACCCTCCTAAAGTCACCAGTAGGAGTTGGCAGTGACAGGAAGTGCTGTCCACAGGGAAATTGGAGAGAGCTAAATTGATACTTGCCAGATATGCTACAGTAGTTGCTAGGTAACATACAAAACAGTTTGAGTCATGTTTTCACTGAGTCTGTTCTAATTGGTGACCACTTGTTATGCCAACACATGTACTGTGACAAAGTGTATTTTCAGAATTGGCAACCTTAATACATAACACATAAGCTTTGGTTAAGTCACTTCAACAGGAACATTTACACAATGTGAAATATATATGGAGCAAATGTTGGGAGTCAAACAGACAAGATTGTAATGACGTGCTGCAACAACTGTGTTAACATGGTATTTTTCCTTCCTTTCACAGACTGGCAGGAAAGAGAAAGGTGACCCATTGAACTCAGCCATTGATAAAATGACCAAAAAAACCAGGGACCTGCGCAGACAGGTGAGTGCATGTTTCCTGCTACATCTCAATCTCCCTTTTAAACACTTCTAACACTTCTCCGAAATGAAATGCCACTTTAAAGGTTAAGGCTGACAATATAATTCTTACACTGCCTTTGGCACTCAGCACTAAGTCCATTTTTTTCCTACTGAAGACCTACATCTTTTAAAAAATATAGACAGTTTTAAAGGCTAAAACATTTTCCAAAAACAGCTGTTCACTGTAGTTTTTAGCAAATGTTTCAATTCAGTTCTATTCAATTTATAGTGTCAAATCATAACAGAAGTTATCTCTGGACACTTTACAGATAGAGTAGTTCTAGACCACACTACAAGTTAGAGACCCAACAATTCCCCCCCAAGGACAAGCATTTTGTCAAACAGGAATATGTCACACAGTGGAATATTGTTGCTGACAAATGAGTTTTTATGTTTTTTGTACAACAATGACAATGCAATATGTTTTTGTTATTTCACAACAACAAAAATATAGCATTTAACTAAACGTATTATTGACCTCCCAGTCACTGTTCACATTGTCAGAAGCATTGCACTTTGTACACAGACATCAATGCATTTAACATAATAAATAATCTCGCCCGAGCCTCACTGCCACCAAAGCTTGATATTCCATTCTTATTAGGGATCACTTTAATTGGGGACTATGCTTTGAGTGACCCTGGACAGGTCACCAGTAACAGGGTTAATAGACAGACAAACACATGCTACCACTACTAGGAATTTAGTCAGGAAAGTCAAACATGGAGACTCAAAGCCAGAACGTTCTTGCTGTGAGCTATCCACTGACACAGTGGGCCGTTATGTTTGATGCTATTTGAACTGTTAATATCCAGTTGAGCACCTATTAGAGCACTGCTTGAATTGCTTCGCCTTTTTATTATTTGTTCTTTGAACAGTATTCCAAACGTACATTTTATGTAAGTAAGCTATGTTAAGTAGCTAGACATGGTGAACTAAACTGATAGTGAACAATCACATGTATTTCAGGAATTCAGTGATATTGATCCCTGCTGCACTTTTGATTCTCAAACTCAGAAGTATTGTATCAGGAAGCTGCAGTAAAATTACATTCCAAAAGTGATGAATACGTTGATGATTCATGCAGTGAAATGCAACATCAGAACTTCAAAGCAATATTGATTTATTTTTCATCTTCACTGAGGAGAAGATTAATCATAGAGTATGTTGACACCATGCTTGAAAAAAAGTATACAAAGTATATATAATGAGCACACATAAGTGCTTGTGATATAATACAATAATTCAAGCATGCTTCTAAAGGTACTCAGATGCTCACACATCTTTTAGTAAAGATTGGAGTTCATTTGAGGGATCTTGCCCCAGAAAAAGCAAACCCATTCCTAAACAATCAGGACATAATTTGTGTTCCCTGAATACAGTTTCAATCCCAAACAACCGTTTCCTGTATTGCAGTGCAAGATTTTTTTTTTTTTGCAGGAGAGGCACTCTGGCAAAATTGACAATAGTGACTACCTGCACAGAGTAGCTGCGGTTGTGTCCTCCCTGACCTCTTAAGGTCTTAAGGGATCATTCCAGATGGGAGGCTATAACTCACCCTCCCATTAGGCATTTGGTGGGGCTGCCTGACAGGCTGGCAGTCGGTACTCACTCTGACAGGATGTTCTATTGACTCAAGGCTTGGCTTGACAGAATGGGCGGTCTGTTTGAGCTTTGAGTATAGATGGGAGGGCAAATTTGCAGCACACATGCAGGCATTACATAGAGCTGTGATACTGTAATTTTGAATTTAGCAAGTCAATGGCACCGTGTAGAGACACAAGACCTTCCTAAGGGGAGGAGCACAATTGTGTGTTTGAGCATTTCAGCCTCCGCTGTCTCCATTGTGAAAAGGAGGGATCAAATATAAGAGCAGACAAGCACAAGTGACAGACAGTGTTTGTGAAATGGGGGCAGGTAAGACTGAACAAGCCTAGTGACAACACCGCCAGAGAAATGCGGCATTGTTTTTTCTTTCATGCTGTTGTGTGTACATACACGTCAATGCTAAGCTGTCTGTTATCCAGTGCAAATTCGGTATATGTCAAGAATGTCATTCCAACCCCCATTTTTGTTTTTTTAAATAAATGTAAATTTCAACAGCGCTACAGACGGATGGAGAACATGCATCATTTTGCATCATACAAATGTTTGATAACCAAGTAGATTCCCCATCCAAACAAGATAACTGAAGGCTGTGCAAACAAATGTTGAACCAAAATAGATATTAATCATCTGCATATCCTGATGAGAGACCTTCATTCACTACTGACGTGTTCATTCAAAGCCATGCCCCTGCAGTTTGTCTCTTTTTGTTTGGTGAGATTCATATAATAGCAAGCATACCATTTGCCTTTGTTTTTTGCAGTTCTATTTCGTATAGGCTTCGCCCTCTTATTAATACCACTTAATACACTTCGTACCACAAGTAAACTGCTAATTCATTCTCTGCTCTGAAGGCCGACCGCTCTGAGCACATTCACTGTCACTCTCTTTATGTCATATCTTGTGAGCGCGACAAAACATGCTCACAAGCAAATTATATCAGATATTACTCTTTGCGCACCAGAGAGGCAGGTCTCGCCGTCGGTCTGCCTGCTGCCGTCCGCTTACCTTGAAGCTCGTAAGCCAGGAAACGTCCGCCCGCCGAGTAAGCTCTTTAGATGGCAGGCGGGCGCAGTACTGACAGGAGGCGCCGGGAGTGAGTGCCTGGCAGGTGTGAGCGGCCGAGGCAGGTCTCGCAGCGGAGATGGAGGTCCGGCGGCAGAATGTAGCCGAACCGGCAGCTGGGGCAGACGCGGGGAGCACCGCTGGAGATCTTCTTTGAAGTCTTCATACTGCTACTAGCTTGAAGAAAAAATGGGAGACGAACTACGTGTCCGCTCTGTTTATATACAGCATCTGCGGACATAGGAGAGGCCCGTGCTGGACGCGAGGGCGGGAAAGAAAATCTTCACGACTGCACATGCGCGAAAGGATAAACCCAATAGCGACAGCTCTTAGAGGGCTTCGCCTATACTCATAGAATCTGGAGTTACAATAACGTAACTATCGTTCTACGTGCATGTGCACAAAGACACACACACAGCTTTGTAATTCAATGTATTTTTGTAAAATATCACCATTTCCAATTCAGTGCAAACACAGTAAGTGTTGGTTCACAATGTATGTTTTTCGGCAGGTACACTCCGGGCTTCCTAAATGATAGCTGTCAATCAAGGTAGACTAAGGAGGTCCGTATGGATGAGATCGCCTTGAAAGTGACCAATCATAAGAGGGCCAGTGCCTCCTTGGTTTCCGCCCCCAAAATTTTCAGTTTCATTACAGCGAGCAGAAATCATTTTTGAGAGGAGAGTTTACACGCAAGAGCGTGTATGCCCTCCAGCACTCGCCAAGCAGACACTCACAGGCACATGGTGGCTGCTCTGTGCACGTGATACAAGTAGGTGCCATGCTTTCCCTGTCCTATGTTTTGTTTCATGCTCGCAGTTGCCTGTACAACTCTTGATTGTTGAATTGGTGCGCAAAGAGTAATATCTGATATAATTTGCTTGTGAGCATGTTTCGTCGCGCTCACAAGATATGACATAAAGAGAGTGACAGTGAATGTGCTCAGAGCGGTCGGCCTTCAGAGCAGAGAATGAATTAGCAGTTTACTTGTGGTACGAAGTGTATTAAGTGGTATTAAATGTAAAGTGTAGGTTTCAGTTTGTCTCTGAATAAATGCTGTAGCTTCTTAAAACCCAGGTAAAGTTTCCGTGTCTAGCTTCTCAACAACACAACAAAACAAAAAAGCTGCGGTAGCACGGGAAAAGCAGGAGTGAGCTGGGAAAAACTCACAAAAACTCTGACACCAGAGAGAGGATACGAGAGGACAGGAAAGCCTGTCTACAAACCAATCAATTACAAGTATCGGGAGACACGGCTCACGTATGTGATGACGACAGGATGTAGTTATGTTATGTATAGTTCTTGAGTGCACTTGCATAACTGCAGTGTGAAACCAAAACAAATCAGATCACATGTATACAATGTAACAAAAACATAAACCTTGGTCCGTATCTTGGTTCAGCCTTTCACGTATGAAAAGGCCCCTAGTCTGTTCTTAAGCATCATTCACTCTTCAAGTCTATTATCCCCCTTGATTTCGCTTAACCATGAAAGGCTGGTCATCCTACTGTAAATGCATTTTAATAAAGGCCCTGCTTACTTAATGTGTGGGTAGGGGCCTTATTTCACTTAAGATGAGCTGCCTTGTATGTTATGTTCTTAGCTTATGCATCTGTGATCATGAGACTATCTTGAAGGTTGCGTAGTCCATCACTGACTTGTCATTTGTATTTAATTTCAGTAATAGTTGCTTTTCAAAATAGACATATTAGTATGAACTTAAGTCTATTTGTACTAATAAAGTGCTGGTCAAGTTAGGGCTCTTTGAAAAATATAAAGCAGTGGTTGTTTTGCCGAGGACTCTTGGAGAAGAGGCTTAGTTTGCCTTGTTTATTGTCATTATACAACACAGGGTTGCACAACGAAATGTGGATTGTAGTCCATTTATGCTGCACAAGAAAAAAGATAAAACAACATTTTCTAGTATGGAGTACAGAGTATAAGGTATAACGTGTGTACTCACTCAAGAGATATAGGGCCAGATGTACTAACGCTTTTGCGCCCACTTCAGGCGTATTTGTGTCGCAACGTGCGCGTAAAATCATGGCGAGGTATGTACAAACAGGCCGCAATGATGTAAAAGCGCAAACTGCATGTCATGGGAGCTGAAAAGGGCAAATTGCGTTTTTCGTGTCATGCATATTTATTCATGGGAGGGTCGCGGGGAAAGTGGGAGTTTACCGTAAAGAGATGGGAGGGGAAGCGTAAAGAGCGCTTAATTACGTATTCCGCGTTATGTACAAAAACCGCCAGTAATAGCGCGCCTCTATTTTGCGGTGAAAATTCTCCGCCTCTTAAAAGCAGGTGTAAACCTGGAAGCGGGTTTCCTCACATATGCCTCCTGGTGAAATGACAGCAGTAATCCGAGCAAGACGAAGACATAGGCCAAGGAGACGAGCTGAAAGGAGTTTTGCCACAAGGATCACAGATTAAGCAGCCATGCAAGATTACAGTTACTGGAAGAAATCAAAGATGACATCGAATCTCCGACTCAGAGTTTACATTCCAGCAGTTGTTAAACTCCCCGCTACATTACAAATATTGGCATCAGGATAATTTCAAACAGTCATAGCATCAGCAGTGGGAATATCGCAGTCTGCACTCAGCCGTATCATAGCACAAGTACTTACAGTTTACGGTATAGTGGGCGGAGAAAGGCGCTAATTACGGATGACCTGCAGGTTTGGTAAATATGGCGTAAACTATGGTATCATTGCGTTCGCTATCTGCGGGTGAGCCATGGCGCTGATAACGCTACGTTCGCAAATGTACGTACATCTGGCCCATAATGTCTATATTCACAAAAATATCAGACATGAAATGTCAGCCGCCGACCCTTTTTGAGAGTCTCGCAATGAGGAAGAGCTGACATAGAACAAGATCTACAACATGCGCATATTTTCCTAACATTGTCATTTTTGTATGTTGCTTTTAAAACCATGTCTGTAATGAACAGTGTAAGCACATGTAAGCAAGAAGAACAAAGAACAAAGAAGAAGACATTTTTACCTTAAGATAAAAAAGATGGACTTCAAGGAGGGCAGACATTTTAAATAATTGAAATAAAAATAACATATTCGAAACCTTTGAACTATCATAATTATTCAGATGTACGTAAATGCCTTTCTCCCCTTTAATTAGTATTCACAAGGTAACCAACCTGACAAAGTTGCTGGAAATGAGCCATGTGTTCTCCCCCCTGTCATCCTGTCTGTAATGAATGCATCTGTCAAGTCATCTCTCTGGGCCGTATTTTGACTGATGGCTGATTCCAGGATTCCCTAAAGCAAAACTGCCTCACATATTTTTCTCTCTTTCTCTCCCTCTCTTTCTGCTTTGGGATGTTGAAATAATTTCCATTTCTGCCTTTAGTGTGTTGATTAGCACAGCTGTTTTTAATTGTTGAGGGTTATCATGTTAAAAAGGAGCAGCTGCTACGAAACTTGTCAGCTGTGACTCTTTGTTCAGACTAACAATTAAAAAATATCTGTGAATCCTTTCGATCCTTTCCTGCACAATGTTCTAAGGATGTGCGTTAAAGCATCATTAGCTATATTATTGGAAATACTCTGTTATCTTAGGCACTGGAAAATACACAGCCATTTTTGGAGCCATCACGTGTTGATAGCTAGACTAGACTAATACACATGGATATATATAAATTAAAGCTACAGCGCGTAGTTTCTGCCGCCCCCATGAAGATTTCTAAGTAAGGACAACAAAACTGCCGGGGCATCCACATAATACAACCCCCCCTAATTAATAATATTATAATATTACTAAATGTTTAGATATAGCCAAAGCACAATTACAAACACAGCCATAATGTCAAACAACATTATACTATAAGATTATTTTTAATCTGATAAGGGGCCCATCCTGCTGAATCCAAGCTACATCACTACAGACTAGCTTGCTCACACAACCCCATTGCTTGACAGAATGTTGACATGGGAACATTCTGCAAAACCCCAGATTGCATTCAATTTCCCGAACACTCCGATCCTCCTCTTCCTCACTGCTTTTCACTCCTTCTGCCCGCCTGTCCACAATGGGGTTTAGAGCCTGAAAGCCATTCTGCTCCTCGCCCTTGGAACTCCCTCCCGCTTTCCATCCGTACCATAGAGTCTCTACCCACATTTAAAACCTCCCTCAAAACCCACCTTTTCCGAAAGGCCTACCCCACATGTTACACTCTCCACCAAAATAATGGATAGAATGCTTTATTTTATTTTTTCTATCTCAATCTTTTAAATGTGTTTGTTTTAATTTGATTATATTTGCCTTTTAACTATATTTTTGCTTGTTTTAACTGTAAGGTGACCTTGAGTGCTATGAAAGGCGCTCATAAATAAAATGTATTATTATTATTATTATTATTATTATTACGTTTGTGCTTGTCATCAATGTCAATTTCTTGGTCATCAAGACAAGCTCAATTCCAGTAAATCATACACATATAACAGTTCTAAATGTGTGTAGAATTGTATAATTATTTAGTAGTTAATGGTTAGTACAGCAACGTGGGAAGTTATTTTTAACTCAGGATGTGTGCCAGATTGGTAAAAACACTATCCTAAAGGCTTGGTCACTCGGTAAGAATAAAGCAGCCCTCAAGGCTGCGAAGGGTGTCTCACTGATAAATCACTACCCAGTGAATGCTCTGCTACCTCTATTGGTGTTAAACTGTCCAATAATCCCTGGGTTTTGTCCTGAAGTAAGCATGGCTGCCATGGCTCTGTCTGCCACCATAAACACTGCAGGGTTTGTACATTTTCATACATGTGGTTTTAGTGGAATTGGTCAATGTGTTTGGTTACTTACTATTCAATACTACTTGAAATGGCAAACTCAATTACAGATTTCGATCAGATTATCAGAATCCCATCATTATTTAAAAAAACTGCAGTAGATGCAGGTGATCGGTCAGTGTGCATCATGAATGATATATGCCAGTGCCAGTTCTCCTTTGGGAACAAAAACACTTCAATGTCAAAGCACCATTTATGTACCCTTTCCTTGTTTCTCATACTGGATTCCCCTGGCACCGTGTTTTATTTTGCAGGACACATTAAATGAAGACTCTGAAATGAGGGATCTAATGTGTCTGTCCTTAGACTGTTGATCAGTCAGTCCCTCTTCCCTCCTTTCATTTCTCCACTTTCCTCTCACTAATCATCTTCCAGTGCTCCCTGATAGATATCATATATGAGTGCTATTACTTAATTTTTGCTCAGGCTGTTTTCCCTCAGCCATGACTTCAGCCGTTCATGCTGTGATTGCTCTTGACGTTTTAATAAGAAACTTTCCTGTGCTGACCCCAAGGTACCCACCGATATGTGTTCTGAATCACAAGTGAAACACAACCAAAGTGCAACTGTAAACATTCAGAAATCCAGCATAGCATTTCATTTATTTCATTCATTTTAGTTACAGCATTTCAAATTCAAATTAGTGGTTTCCACCATTTACATGTGTTAACATTCTATTGAAATGTTAAGACAAGTTGGTAGAGTTGTCTCTTAATGCATGTGTCTACACATGATAATTCTCTCTATGTGTTTGCAATCCTTTGGACATTAATTAATTAGTTTTTGAGTCATACACTGATTGTAGAGAATGTTTGCAACAGTTGTCCTCATTCATCTGTTTTTGTGACCGAGGTGTCTTATCCCACAAAAATTTTCCCCATTAAAAAGCAATTGTGCCAAGTTATTGTTAATCTCATCTTTGAAGATCACACAGCCCCCCGTGAGCAACACAGATATTTGTCTGTCAAGTTTTGTTATGCATATGCATCATCTTTATTATTTCATAGAGCTTCTTGTTAGCCACTTAAGTACCAGGTGAGATCCACTGCTGTTAATGTTTGGATGGCAAAAGTAAAGAAGTGTACAGGATAAGGGATAAGTGGAGGTGTAATGACACTAACATATTTTCCCTTTCTACTGTAGTGTCTCCCCTTTAAATGGGCTGCAATGGGAAATTGGCATCACCGATTTCAGTATTTTTCAATACTTTCCACCAGTTAGATTTCTAGACGCTCAAACAATTTTTGCAGACTTCTGAACATTACATCCATATTTGAATGTTGGAAGACGTTATTGCAAAACCAATCTTCTCAAGAGGCTTTCCACAAGATTTTGCAAGATTATGCAGGGATCTGCTTCCATTCAGCCACAGATGTTTGGAGAAAAGGCCCGGCTCACAATTGATCTTCCAATTCATCTTAGATGTTGAATGGTGTTAAGGTCAGGGCTACATCTAGACAAGAGTCAAACAATTTATTTATGGACCCCGTGCAATAAAGTTCAATTTTGACATTGGGAAATGTTGCTTTAAACAGGTGTGTCAAGGACCCAGATTTCTGCATGTGGGCATTGACATGTTGAAAGGGCTCTCCCCAAATTGTTGACACAACTTTGGAAGAACACTATTGTCTTAAATACCACTGTGTGTTGTAACATTACGATTTTGCCTAATTGGATTTAAGTGACCTAGCCCAAATCATGAAAGGAGCTCATATGTGCCCACATACTTTTGGCTTATAGCATATCTTTCTATCTCTCTACCCACCTGTCTGTATGTCTGTATCATCACAGCAGTCTTGGCTCACTGCTACACTATGTTTCATTTGTAAAACATCTCTCCAGCCTCCGTGCTGCCAATAGCATTTTTGGAAAAATAAAATACATGAATGAAACTCATGATGCTATACCAATACCCATATAATTTCTCAAAAAGTCACAAATATGTTTATGTAAAACAAGAATCTGATGCACTCAGAGCTTAAATCCATTGTGGCACTGCACGACTGGGGAGAAAAATAGCTGCCCCACTAACTAATAATGAGAAGAGCCTTCTCTATCTGTTGGAATTCCAGGGCGTTTTCCTTTTAAGTGTTAGTGGAATACGGAGCATGGATGGAGGTGAGATCTGAAAGATTGAAGATGGATTTCAGTGGGAGTGGTGTGTGGGCAATAGAATGCCGATGGTACAGGGGAGACTCTGACTAGGGAAATCACTCGTCTGCATCATTTCTCCACTCAAACCAACCATCAGAATCGGTTACACCGTTGGGCATACACCGGTATCTTGAGGCCTAGCACTCTTTTACACTTATCCTATGCGTACACGCTTGTATGTGTGTATCGACATGGGATTGTTCTTAGTAACAACAATGCAACAACTTGTTACTTATTTTCTACCCAGAAGTTGCCAAAAAAATAGTTCCTCACTCTGAACAGTCCCTTCAATTCTTTTTAAAAAAGTATATATTTTATCTTTTTAACTTTACAGTCAAACCAAAAACAGTCTGGTTGACTAGGCTTTTTATTATTTGATTCAAACCATCCATGACTAACAAAGAGATAATGTGCAGCCTTTGAAAGCCATTTTAACAGAGATCAAAATACTGTACGTTGAACAGAGTGCATCATTGTATGACTCTGTTGGCTTTCATACCCTAGTTATCTGCATTACAACTGAAAATAGTGGAATGCCACATATGTCAAGTGCTGAATTTAGCTCCTAATCATTTTTGATGTAGCATAAGTCTGACATGAGATATATATATATATATATATATATATATATATATATATATATATATATATATATATATATATATATATATATATATATATATATATATATATATATTCTTTCCTAATCTGTTTGAATGTATGTGGCTGGTCACTGCATTCGTGTTAGGGATGGGCACGTGTAAACCAGTGTTCCCAGATCAAGTAATGACATGAATTACTCGAGGGGGGATCGATTCTTTTTGAGGGAAATTGTTTTTTAGAACACACATCTTAAAGAGCATGGCAGCAGCAATAGCTATTTTCAATCAAAACAGTCACAGATACCATTAGGGCTGCACTGCATAGTTTGAAGCTTTGAAGCTTTATTAATAACGTTGACATTCAGATTCTAAATCAACATTTGAATGCTGATTTAATGAATAAGCCCTGCTGAGCAGCTGACCACTCTCTCGGCAACGGCAGAGAGAGACAGTGGGGAAAAACAGCATGTAGCCAGCATATTCTCACATCTTACTCTACACTAAAGAGAAACGTTGCTAATTTTCAACCAGCTTTGTGTCACTGCAGCACGGGCAGCACATGCTGGCAAAAGGAGATCGGGTGCCATTCATCTGCCTGGGTTTAATATTAATCAGAGTTAGTTGAGTTGTGAGCTTATTTGGTTTATTTATTGGATTAAAAAAAGCCGAGAGCTTGAGTGACCCCTCGAGTTCATAACAGTGAGTTACTCACGCCCATCCATAATTCAGGTACTTTTTGCTCTTGCTTCTGGTCTACTATCTTCAGATTTTTCATACCATCGTCAACGTCTCCATCATCACGGGTTCAACCCTGATGACAGAAAAACACATGCTAAAACATGTGCTGTGTCCCTATTCCAGCCATGTGTGCAAGAAATGAATGTATTATACTGTCCCTGTTCTGTAAAATTATACAAGATGTGACACATCAGTAGCACTGAATTGTTTATTATCTGATTGATCTAAGATTTTAAAAAATATTGAATAATTTACTGCTGTGACAATTCCTTTCAGCTTTTCCATTTTGTTTCCTGCAATTCAGTATGCATATTTACACCTTTGCGTTTAGGCTACTTAACTTTGTCACTTTCCCAATGTGAACACTCCACACTCAAAACCTGGTTAGAATTAGTATGAAGAATTGATTTAGGACACAGTGATAAGATGTGGGTAGGGCAATTCATTTTCCACATGCAAAATGCAGCTCAACAACATCCCCCTCATCCCTCCTCATTACTTTATTTACTGCAGTAACATTATTGGTGAAGTAATCACAGTTAAGGCCTACAAACAACCCAGATCTTTTTCTCTCCACCTGTCCCAGAATGCTAGTGTGTTCTGTCACACCTTTATCCAGTGCTGCAGCATTACTAACATAGTGTAGAGATAGTTCTGGCAATGCTTTTATCATCCCTGATTCCCCACCGTTCCCACCAAATGACAGGATAGCAAGGTTACACAATTGCACTGATGCAAGTCTGTCTCTGCTGAGTGAAAAAGATGCAATGTTCACAATTCAAAAATGTCAAAGTTTATCAGCCTGTACACATCTCATCAAATCGGTGATCCAGGATTATAGAGTTCTGGATAAAGAGTGCTTACAGAGAGTGTGGGCTTCAGGTTGTTTACAGCATTTGCAGACCTGTCATGTCCACTAGACTGGCCAAATCTATTCTCTTTCCAGAGGCAATAGTGATGGATTATCCTCCCAGAGGAAGGCATCATTCACTATTGTACTCCTCCACTCTGGGGACTGGCAATTAAGATTGTAATTGCTGCAGGTTATTTAAGTGTGATTGGCAGACTTACATATTACTTTTTTTCTTTGTTACATTTTTTTTTTCCTTGTGAGTCACAGCTATTGGCCCCTCTACCATCTCCCTTGCTGCTTAAACATTATTAATTCAGGAATATGTTCACAGTGTTTGCTTTACATCCAATTATATTAGATTGCTTGAAAACTCAAACAAATCTCTGTCATCCATGTTGTTAATTAATCACTTTTCACTTTAATGTCATCATTTGAATGTGTGGTGAATTGGTAACTGAACCGGCTGGATGTGGTGTTTGTGTGCATACAATGTATGCTGTTTTAGTTTGTATAGACCTCCATTGTTCTGAATTGCTAAATTACTAAAACTTCCAATACCCATGATGTTGATGTAAGAAATTCTAATAAAGTGGAATTAATAAAGTGCTATGTTACTGTTACAATTACAATAACACAATAGCATATTAAACAGCAAATTAAACTTAAATTAATTGTAAAAATAAGAATGTATAGGGCTTAATCTTGAATTTCTACAGAAGTACTACCACTGCATTGTTGTAGTGCAGATAATTAGAACAAATTCATTAACCATGAAAGCTTTAAGACTGTAAGTTACCTCATGACAAATCAACGGTGATGCTACATGTGTGGGAATCCACCTTTTTGTCCCAATGGTGTATTCTTGTCTGTCTTAGCACTGGTCTCATGTGACTATCTCCCTATTTGTGTAAGATAAAGGACTTGTCTGTTGTAGTTTCTATACTGTTCCCTCTGGCATCTCATCTCAAATCCCACTGAGGAGCATCAGAGTCCTTTACTGTCTTATAAAACAACCAAGTCTCCTGCCAGTTTGATTCCAAAGGATTCCATAAACAAAGATATAAGTCACAGAATCTGTCCTAGTAAATGGCCTTATGGGAAAAGGACACAAGCAATTTACACTGAACTGCCTGTTGAGAGTTCTCCTCTTTATTTGCCTCTCTCTCTCTCTCTCTCTCTCTCTCTCTCTCTCTCTCTCTCTCTCTCTCTCTCTCTCTCTCTCTCTCTCTCTCTCTCTCTCTCTCTCTCTCTCTCTCTCTCTCTCTCTCTCTCTCTGTCCTTTCACCCCATTATGTTGCTACATCATATTCATCACAATGCTAACTGATATGCAATCATTGCCAAATGTAATGTAATAGTAAAGTCATCTGCAATAATTTTAATAATATGACCTCTTTCCCATCTCTCTCCTTCTGTATTCTAGTTACGAAAGGCAGTGATGGACCACATCTCAGACTCTTTCCTGGAGACCAACGTCCCTCTGTTGGTGCTCATTGAAGCAGCTAAGAGTGGAAACGAGAAGGAGGTCAAGGAGTACGCCCAGGTGTTCCGTGAACATGCTAACAAGTTGGTGGAGGTCAGTCATGAATTATACATGAGGGCACATGTATATACCCACATATATCTCTTCTTATTTGCTAGTTCAGAACTTAAATAGGTATGTGCAAGTTCTGTGCAGATATGTGAGCAATGCAGGTCAGGTCACCATAATGGTGGCTAGAATTGAGATTTCAACTAGTGCACATAGGCATTGTTCTTATTGAGCAATACAAACCTTCCTCATTAAATAAAAAGAGAGAAAATTCAGTATGTACTGCATGTCGAAGGCCTAAATGTACATATTGTAAATTGTGATATTGGCTAAAAATATTTGATAGTGGTAAGAGCAACTGCAAAAATGAAGATGTAAAGCAAATATGTAATTAATACAATATGCCCATGTACACTATGAAAATCTTTACACCTTTAAGACACACACACACACACGCACACACACACACACACACGCACACACACACACACACACACACACACACACACACACACACACACACACACACACACACATGCAAATAACTTTCCTTCTAGACAGTGAGAGAAATGCTGTTAAATTATTTGCAATGTGGTTACTTAGCAGAATGGAGGTAAATCTCGCTTCTAAACATGCTCTTCTTAACTGCGTGTGCAGACATTTGTAGCTATCACTCTGCAAACCACAATTCGAAGCTTTAACCACCATTGACTTTTATTTCAGCTTTACAAATAACATGCTCGGTGTGCAGCTCGACGTGCAGATCTTAGCCGCTTTGAGTTATGTTGCTGCTTGCAGCTGGAAAAATAGATCAGTGTGCTTCATTTTCCTTCTGTGTTTCATTGTGGTGATGCCAATAGCCAATCACAGCTCAACCTTACAAGTTTAGACAATCCTGGATAACAATTGAATTTTTAAAATGCTGATTCAATATACATTTACAATATACAATATACATTTCAGACTAAACTGTTTGCATGTGCATCATGTGACAGTGGCTTTTTTGTTGCTATGAATAAACCAAATGGCTGTGTGTGTGGGTGTTAAGCGCATATCTCTCGAACCGTTAGTCCGATGGATTTCAAACTTGACAGGTGTCTTGCTACCGGCACAAGTAAGTGCAGTGCCAGACGTTGTATGGATTAGAAATGCAAAATATATCGTTAAATATATAGGTAAAAGAAGCACACATTGGCTTTTGCCGCTCTAGCCGCTGGCCACTCCCCCTCTCACACTGAGGACCAGAGACAGAGAGCAGCGGAGCTCAAAGTTGCACTACTTTGGACTGTCTTTGACTTTGAATAAACAAACGACAATTTCCGAATTTAAGGACGTTTCAGAATCCCACACGTGCAAAGCATACAAGTGCAGACAGAGCGTGATGCCACTTATAAGCAAGCTATATTATAAAGCGAGACATATCTGTATATATGTGTGTCCATGTTTGGGGGCGTGTTTGGGGGGTGAAGGTAACCTGTGCATCAGCAGACGCCACATGCAGAACACTTTAGAACAGCGGAGGGGGGGGGGGGGGTTCCTGCTATTGTGTTAAATTGCTGTAATCTCAGAGATTTTTCTTTCAGAGCTGAACCGGGCAGATACATCAGTTTTCATCAGACTCACCTTGGGTCGGGTTAATTAAGTCGCCAAAATGCCCCCGCGAATAAAATCCCCTACTTCACCGTCAAGCCACTAAACCTGTATGGAAATGAACACCTCTGCTGAAATGTTAAATTTGTTAAAGACCATACGACATGAGACAACAACGTCTCTCTCTCTCTCTCTCTCTCTCTCTCTCTCTCTCTCTCTCTCTCTCTCTCTCTCTCTCTCTCTCTCTCTCTCTCTCTCTCTCTCTCTCTCTCTGTGCACATGCACGGTCCGGTTCTGGTGGTTGATGAACGCAGATTGCGTGCTGTTTAGCTTTCATAAAGGGCTGATTACCCCACATTTTCATTGTGATATTTTGTGGTTAAATTCTGAATCTGCAGCGTTCTCTGTCAGGTAAATCTGTAAATTAGTAGTACCGCCTCGGGCTTGGACCATATGACACGAGACAGCACCGTGTCTCTCTCTCTCTCTCTCTCTCTCTCTGATGCTAATGTCAGATTACTCCACATTTTCATTGTGATAATTTGTGATTACATTCTGAATCTGTAACGTTTTCTGTCAGGTAGTCTAAATCAGTAAGTTAGTAGTAGGGTATATAGGGGAGTTGCATTTGAAGTGGTTTGGGGTCCTTCTGTAAGTAATTTTGGGGTAGGCTACAATTTGGTTTTGATGAATTATACAAGCAGTAATACCACAGGCCAAGCAATCGGCCGTTCCAAACAGGCACATTTTCAACGGGGCACTGCACTAGTATGCATTTAAATGTTATCTTTTAAAAACCCATAGCCCCTCAGTCAAAACTGAGATAGAATCCTGCAGCAGGAGTAAGTTACAGTGCAGACACACTGCCAATAGAACAGGTAAATAATAATAATTCACTTGGCTTTGTTACATATTAAGTATTTGCGCTGTATTCAGACTATAACAAGCTTTTGCAATTCTTCGTCTAACCATGCTATCTGTGTCTCCATGTTTTTCTTCATTTTGCTCCTTTATAATCTAAATTTTTAGATGCCAATTAGTGTTTTATTTTTACTTGAATTGCTAAAATGTCACGATTGTGCAACATCAGTCCTCATTATTTTCTTATATGTTCTCATTTATCATGTTTTTTTTTGTTTTGTTTCTAAATTTGGTGGAATGGCCATGCAGTTTGAAGCCTGATCCATGATTCATAGGCACATGTCCATCTTTACGAACTTTAAAAAAGTGATACAGGTCAGCTATGTACTCTTTTCAGCTTATACTTAAAGCCCCATTGTGTAACGTTTGTAGTTGTTTATTATCAAAATCTGTATTGCCCTTCACAAACTTGTCCTTTTTTTATGATTATTGACCACCACCATCAATTTCAAGTATTTCTATAGGCTTGAAATTGTACATTTGCGCTTGCATGAACTGGGGTAGACTCCATATTCATGCGCCATCTTGAAATACGTTAGCCGCTAAGGGACATACAGGCTATACTTCTCCGCCTTTCGCATTTCCGACTGACAGCTGCTGCGAATGGGTATCGTCACTTCCCGGCCCCGGCAAGTTTGAAAAAGGAAACACGGAGGACCACATGTATTCAAAATCCAAATTTCAGGAACAGGAGTCTTCTTCTTCGCCCAGAATAAGAAAACGGATACTGAAGAGAGCAAGAGACCGGCGTCATCAGAAAAAACAGAGTGAACATGGGGGTTGCAAATCCCAACTACCAAATCCCAACTAGTTAATTATCCTCCGGACCGCCGCAGTCTCTTTTCTCTCTCTCTCTCTCTCTCTCTCTCTCTCTCTCTTTCTCTCTCTCTCTCTCTCTCTGTCTCTGTCATTCTCTCTCTCTCTCTCTCTCTCTCTCTCTCTCTCTCTCTCTTTCCGTCGGGTGGTGTGAAGCACGCGTCCGCGCCACTGTCAACTCCAACAACCACGGCTGATTGACGACTTTTAGTACACTTTCTCTTTTTGAAGCGTGACGACTACCATAGCTGCAATACGTACTTTCAACTGCGTGGCGAGAGACAGTTGATTGTGATATATGATTTAAACGCTAGATGGGAGTTTTTCTTACACTAATGTAGCTTCAAAAGAGGTTTGACACATTTCTTCAAAGTTACATTTATACATCTATACATTTACTGTCTCTCATATTGAGTTTGGAAAGAGTTTGTTTCTTGGTCATCCCCATCTGCAGTGTGGTAGGAGACAAATTCCTGTAAGTGGGCGTTGCCTTTTGTTCTCATGGCCCTTTCAAAGGAGCCTTTAGAAGCCTTCATGTGGGCCTCACTTAAAACAGCACTGCTGCTTCCTTTGACATCAGCTAGAGAGTGAGTGATTTGTGTGCCCTTTTGGTCTGCCCCAGATGTTTGCTGATGAGGGACGATCTGACTGATGCAAATATGTCCTTTGCATTCAACAATATTAAAACTTTGTTTAGCCCAAGGACATTTAAGGCTAAAGCATTCTGTTATTTTGATGAAGTTAAAAAGGGTGGTGTGTGTGTGTGTGTGTGTGTGTGTGTGTGTGTGTGTGTGTGTGTGTGTGTGTGTGTGTGCTTTTGCCCCATTCATTTTTTGGTTAATGAATTTAAGCATGTTGCATCAGTGAGGTACACAGCAGTTGTTTGTATGCTGGAGTGTAAGCCCCAGTCCAAGCAGAGACTAGCCCACTGGCTGCGCAATGGCTTATCACAAGCTTGTGTGTTTGACATGACATGAGCCCCCGTACACCCTTTTGTGTGCAATTGTATTGTAAAAAAGCAACTTACGTGCGTTAATAATATTCAGCATTGTGGGAAAATTGTATAAACACTACTAATGTTAACAAAAATGTTACCTAGATGGAATATGCATAATCATCCCATTCGATCATTTGCATACTGTCCTTAACTTTACTGGGTGCATTCCCTCAGCAGTGTTCATTACAAGGGATCATGTTTAGCAGCAAATGTGTAGCAACAAAATTGAAATCTGTTCTTTAACTAAATGGTGGGTGAAAATGTTTTTTTTTTTTTTTAAATCGGTGTTACACAGCCCACATGCATTGTTTGCCTGCTTTAAAGTGATATGAGTGCCGATGGTCTGTACAGAGTCATCATTATTTAATATGCTGTCCCTTCATCTGATTTTACAGCAGATATGAGAGTGAGGAATTTGAGTTTTAAGGTGTTGGGGTACCACAAAGAGTAGTATGCTCATGTTAACAAGATGTTACGTTCCCTTGGTCCCCTCACGCCTCTCTGGCTTGTCTGTTGCATGGTGGTTCACAGTTAACTGAGCTGGTAACACAGCATATTAACATCAGTGTCATGGTAGGGGTTGGAGTGAATGGATTTCATTCACCAAGCCTATAGTTGTCTATTGTTTTATGAAGTAAATTTCAAATACAAAACTTCTATGGTAAAATGCAGAGCACGCAAATAAGAAATTGTTGTTCCACGAGCCAATGAAGACTCATTGGAAGATACATGTTGCTAGTAAGATCAAGTTCTGCAAAAAAAGTAGGTTCACGACACTGCAACTGGCAGAGCAGCACATGCATGCAAATTTCGGTTTCATATTAGAGATATCCAGCTGTGATTGCAGAGCTACAGACAGAGTGTCTTTTTATGACTCTGCACGGCCGACAGCTGTGGCCGGAGGCATTATGTCTTTGGATTGTCCGTCCCAATCTTGTAAAACGCAATATATCACGACCCCATGGAGGGAATTTTTTCAATTTCAGCACAAACGTCCTCTTGAACTCCAGACTGTATTTGAAAAGACTCCTGCCATTCCATTTCCTTTCCACTCCATTTCGCTCTTTCAAGGATACTTTGCCACCTGACACCTGACCACGCCCACCTCACCTGTTGCCTATAAATTGATTGGAAACCCTTTGTCTCATTCTTTGCACTCCAATGCCAGCACTCCCATGCATCCTGTGTGCGTCTTCATGAATTAACGTGAGTCAGTTTATCATTTTGATTTGTTTTATGCCATGAGTTACTGTTAGTTTGCCAGACATGTGCCATGCACAATGTGGAAAGATTGTTTGTTGTATTATCTTAGAGCCTGTGCATATGTGTTTGTTTGAAGTATGTTAATTGACCACTTTTCACTAATTGTATTATGTCTTTGTTATCCCTTTCTGCAGCACACAGACAATGCAACTAACCAAATTCAACCTGAATGATATAATAAAATACACTGGTGTTGCCTCAGACCCTGCCTGCTCCCTGCTTCATTCATTCATCCATCACTCCATATCATCTGACGTCTTCTGACCGAGACGCTGTCTGTTCCCCAAACCCTCACTCCACCTGAACCATTCCCATCACCACTATACAGTTCCTTCAATGGTCCTTCGAGCCAGAGCACCGAGTGAGGGATACCATGGCAGGCATTGATATGGATGGAAAAGATGAAAAAGAATTGGAGTTGGAGAGGGCTCTCCCAGTCAAACCCAGTAGTACCTTATCCAGGCGTGAGAGGCACCAACCTGACCGCTATGGCTTCCCGGCTCCTGATGGGAAAGCCTCTAGTAAGCCCAAAAGCCTCCATCACAGCCAAGCAGCCAAACCATCTCCTAACACGACAGCAGCCAAGGAGGGAGAAGAGGAGGAAGAAGAGATCACCCACGACTATGCCCAGCCCAAATCGGTGGAGGAGCATTCAGCTCCACAACCAGCTCCACCCTCGCCAGTAGAGCGGAGACCTATCAGATCTGGAGCCAAGGGGGATAAGCGTGAGTCATTACCAAAGTCGAAGAAAACAACATCTTATACTTACACTTATGGCAGTGGAAGTTCCCGAAGCTCGCGCAAGAGCCACCAGGTGGAGCTCACCCCTCTACAGGCGGCCATGATTGAGGAGAGGAGGAAACTTGGAGAACTGCAAGAGATCCAAAGTCAAATTCAGGAGGAACAAGCCCTAGATGGCCTGGCTCGAGAACTGGACAGGCAAGCACAAGCAGCTTTGACGGAGCGAGAGAGGTTGGACAGGCAAGCACAAGCAGCTTTGACGGAGCGAGAGAAGATGTCCCGATCTCTGACTCTACAGCGACGGCTGCGGAGAGTTCAGCGAGAATTGGAAGAGGCTCGGCTAATAACCTCATTCACTGGAGACGTGACTGTAGGACATCCACCTGCTCTGCCACCTGCTCCTTTTTCAATGAGCACCAGAGTTTTGGATACAGGTGAACCTGTTGACCTGTTCTCAGAGCAGCAAGCTCCCTCTGTTGGTCCTCAAGCATCTGTCTCTGATCCCGTTCCAGTGAATCAGCCAACCACCTCTTTGTTCCAATCCTTACCTCAGCCTGTCAATGCTGTGAGTCAATCTGATACTCTCTATCCTGTTCAAGGGAGCCACCCAGTAGTCCACACATCCAGTCCAGAACAAGCAACTCCCTCACCTCCTTCGTTCCTCCATCTGGTGCAGACTGCACCTCGTCCTGCTAAGAGTCAAAGACCCTCAGATCCTGCTCCTGAGAAACCCGCACCTCTTTCCTTGCGTAAGCCCATTGAACGGACATCAGAGGGAGCCAGCATCATGGAGTTGTTGGTGGCCACTGCGTTTGGCATCCCCAAGCCAAGACTGCCTTATTTTGAGAGTGGAAGGGAAAGTGACTTTGTTCTGCTTAATATGGCCTTGGAGAACCTATTAGATATCCATGCTCACCTCTCTGAACAATACAAGTTCCAGGTTCTAATGGACCACTTGAGGCTGCCCAGTGCATACAAACTAGCAAAGTCGTATATGCATGCCTCAACTCCCTACACCTCAGCCCTTGCTGCCCTTAATGCAAAGTATGGCCAGCCACGGCAGTTGGTCCAAAGCGAAATAGCCAGCATCCTTCATGCACCACCGGTCCGATTCGGAGATAGCAATGCATTCCAGGACTTTGCTCTTTCTGTACAGTCATTGATTGGCATGCTGCGATCGGTGGACGGTGCAGGTGGAAGTGAGTTGCGGTGTGGCTCTCATGTCGACAGGCTACTTACCAAGCTTCCCCTTCACTACCGGGACAGTTTCGTTGAGCACTGTTTGAATCATGGCATTCTGGAAGATGGCGCAGAACAAACATACACCTTAGAAGACTTCTCTGCCTGGCTCCAGGTGAAAGCCAGGGCCAAGAGTATTGCCCAACAAGTCTCAGTCCCTGCTTCAATGGAGAGACGAGAGCCAGTCCAGAGGAGTCAAGGGAGAAAGGTGATGCCTACCACTATGTACCTGAGCAACACAGCCACTATGGGAGGCCAGCCTAGTGTCCAAGGAGGCCGTGGAAAGAAGATGGCCAACCTTGGTAGACCCAAGTTCCAACCTTTCTGTCCATACTGTAACAACAATGACCACTTCCTGGGAACCTGTCCAAAAGTGAAGGAGTTCAGCCCATCAGATCTCAGAACTTGGATAGAGGAGAATGATCGTTGCTACAGATGTGCCCGCTGCCATAAGCCAGATAAATGCACCCTAAAAAAACCTTGCAACACCTGCAACAAGCTGCATCTCACCATTCTGCATGACATCGCATGTCAACTGTCCACACACCCAAAAAGCCCGGAGAACTCGGCTACGGCAGGCATTCTCAATGTGCTCGTCAGTGCCCCATGCCATGAGGACACACTGTACATCGATCAGCCAAACCGATCTCCTCGTGTGATGTTGAAGGTAGTTCCGGTCTTACTAATCAACGGCCGGCAAAGGCTGCAGACGTATGCCGTACTTGATGATGGCTCAGAAAGGACAATCATTCTGACCTCGGCAGCGTCCCAGCTACAACTTAAAGGACCAAAAGAGATCCTCAATCTCAGAACTGTGCGGCATGAGGTAATTCCCATGAGTGGTGAGACCATCTCTTGTCATATCTCCCCTGTGATCCAAAAGAAGATTAGGTTCCCTATCGCCAATGCCTTTACTGCCCCAATCCTTAACTTGGCTGAGCATTCTTGTCGTGCCTCTGACCTGCAGAGGGAGTATTCCCACTTGCGAGGCTTACCCTTACCGGACTTTGTCCATGCTCGGCCATTAATCCTGATAGGTTCAGATCATTCCCACTTGTTGGTGCCCAAAGAGCCTGTCCGTATTGGACCTTATGGGGGACCCATCGCTGTTCATACTGCCCTGGGATGGGCTGTCCAAGGCCCATCCAATGCCTTACCTCGATCTCCTCCTTCAGATGCACAAGCTTTGTTCACTCGTTGTGATCGTGTATCCTGCCCAGCTACTGCGGAGTTGATGGAGAATGTGGAGAGACTGTGGAGATTGGATTCCTTCCCACACCGTAAGGAGAAGGAAGTAACCCGATCTAAACAAGATAATTATTGTCTGGAACTGCTTGAGACTAAGACTGCCGTCCAAGAAGTAGGTGAGGTCTTGCGGTATGCTACCCCACTGCTCAGAGCACCCACTAGTCCTAAGTTATTCTCCTCAGTCCATACCTTGTTGCCATGGCTCCTGGGAACCGAGCGCAGACTGAAGAAGGACCAAGAGCTAATTGCGATCTATAACCAGGAAATCCAGAAGCTTGTTGATATGGAGTACGTGAAGGAAGTGGATCCCGCAGATGACCAGCCGGGGTTAGAATCCTGGCTAGTTCCACATCATGTTATCAAACAAGCTAGTGGGAAACATCGACTGGTGTTCAACTGCTCTTTTCAACTGCATGGTCTCAACTTGAATCACAGCCTTCTTCCTGGTCCAACTCTCGGTCCCTCTCTTCTTGGTGTGCTCCTCCGTTTCCGTGAGCACAGTGTGGCCATCAGTGGTGACATAAAATCTATGTTCCACCAAGTTCACTTACTCCCTGCTGACCGGCCATTACTCAGGTTTCTCTGGCGAGCTATGGCTCAGACAAATCATCCAAAGACCTATGAGTGGCAAGTGTTACCCTTCGGCACAACTTGTAGTCCTTGTTGCGCCATTTACGCCCTGCAGCGCCATGCAAAGGAGCACCCAGAGAGTGACCATGAAGTGTTAAACTCAGTGCTCAGAGCTTTCTATGTTGACAATTGCCTGCAAAGCTTCAACACATCAGCCACAGCCAAAGCCCTGCTGGACAAACTTCGTGCCACACTGTCTCAAGGGGGATTCGAAATCCGTCAGTGGGCGAGTAATGACTCCAGTGTGGTGGAACACCTCCCCCCTGAGGCAAGATCTGTGAGCACTGATTTGTGGCTCTCTCAAACAGGTGTTGATCCTCAAGAATCCACCTTAGGCTTGCGTTGGAGCTGCCTTCCTGATAGCCTCGGATACAAACACAACTGCTGGACGACTGGACCGCTCTTCCTGCAGAAGCCTGAAAGTTGCTGGCCTGTTGCCCCTGATGTTGTCCACCTAACACCACTCGCAAACAGCACTGAATTGAAGAAAGCTGTTCTGTGTCTGAATGTTTCTGCTGCTACCAGTACATTGCCAGACGTCTCCCAGTATCAAAACTGGAGCGACTTCATCGCCGCCACTGAGCAGGCACGAACTCAGTCCGACAAAGTTTCCACAGGAGCAGCAGCCGAAACCTTAATCTTACAGCAAGCACAGGCGTCATGTTTCCCTGAAGAACTTGACGCTCTCCAGAAAGGGAAACCTCTCCATAGGCAAAGTCGTCTCCTCTCATTGTCTCCTGAACTGGATCCAGAGGTGGGGCTGATGAGAGTAGGGGGAAGACTACGTCGATCCCAGGACCTGGACCCTGACATCATTCACCCAATTATTCTAGACCCGAAGCATCCTACCACGCAGCTCATCATTAAGGATTATGATGAGTCCCTGCTGCATCCGGGCCCAGAGAGGGTCTTTGGAGAATTGAGACGCAAGTATTGGATCATAGGAGGAAGACCAGCCATACGCAAACATCAGCACAACTGCAGGGAGTGCCAGAGATGGAAATCCTCTCCTGAAGTGCCAAAGATGGCGGATCTGCCCCCGGCAAGGCTGCGTCTTTTCAAACCCCCATTCTGGTCCACCGGTGTAGACTGCTTTGGACCCTTTGTCATCCACCAGGGCCGTAGAACAGAAAAGCGATGGGGAATCATCTTTAAGTGCTTAACCACTCGTTGCTTACATCTTGACTTGCTCAGAAGTTTGGATGTTGACGCCTTTCTTCTAGCTCTTCGTCGCTTCATATCACGTCGTGGCAAGCCCTTGGAGATCTGGGCAGACAGAGGAACAAACTTCCGTGCTGGGGACAGGGAGCTGAGTAAATGCTTCCAGGCGATGGAACCCAAGATCCAGGAACGCTTGGCCAATCAACAGATTTCATTTAACTTCAATCCACCAGGGGCTCCACACTTCGGTGGAGTCTGGGAGCGTGAAATCAGATCAGTTAAGAATGCCCTGAGAGTGATTCTTGGACAGCAGACCACCTCCGAAGTTATCCTTCAAACTGTCCTGATTGAGGTGGAAGGTATCATGAATTCAAAGCCTCTAGGCTATCTTTCCTCAAACGCCGCTGATCCTGATCCAGTCACTCCCAATCTGCTCCTGATGGGGCGGCGGGATGCCTCTCTGCCACAAGCCATATTTGCCAGCAGTAAGCTCCTTGGGCGAAGGAAGTGGCGTCATAGCCAGATTTTGGCTGACCACTTCTGGACACGGTTCATTCGTGATTATTTGCCCAACCTACAACCTAGAGGAAAGTGGCTGAGGGAAGTCCAGAATCTCGAAGTAGGGAAGATTGTTCTAATCTTTGACCCACAACTGCCTCGAGCCTCTTGGCCAACAGGGCGTGTCACAACCGTCATGACCGGTAGAGATGGGCGTGTCCGGTCAGTGGACGTCCAAGTTGGCCGTCGGATTTACACAAGACCAGTGTCACGTTTGATGGTGCTTCCTGAGCTGGCAGAAGAATGAGTCTTTTTCCCAGGAGGAATTGATCCCAATTCCGGGGCGGCTATGAAAAGACTCCTGCCATTCCATTTCCTTTCCACTCCATTTCGCTCTTTCAAGGATACTTTGCCACCTGACACCTGACCACGCCCACCTCACCTGTTGCCTATAAATTGATTGGAAACCCTTTGTCTCATTCTTTGCACTCCAATGCCAGCACTCCCATGCATCCTGTGTGCGTCTTCATGAATTAACGTGAGTCAGTTTATCATTTTGATTTGTTTTATGCCATGAGTTACTGTTAGTTTGCCAGACATGTGCCATGCACAATGTGGAAAGATTGTTTGTTGTATTATCTTAGAGCCTGTGCATATGTGTTTGTTTGAAGTATGTTAATTGACCACTTTTCACTAATTGTATTATGTCTTTGTTATCCCTTTCTGCAGCACACAGACAATGCAACTAACCAAATTCAACCTGAATGATATAATAAAATACACTGGTGTTGCCTCAGACCCTGCCTGCTCCCTGCTTCATTCATTCATCCATCACTCCATATCATCTGACGTCTTCTGACCGAGACGCTGTCTGTTCCCCAAACCCTCACTCCACCTGAACCATTCCCATCACCACTATACAGTTCCTTCAGTATTGATAAGATGTTGGTGGTCAAAGGTCAAGGTCACTGTGACCTCATTCCACATTTGGTCGGATACTGAATTGGTGACACTAATCTTGGGTGCCCACCTTAAAATTGTGGTGGTTGTATAGATAATCAGGTTGAAGTTGTGTTTGAAGCATCCATGTTGTGCCAAAAATACATGGAATACCTTTCTCTCTATGCCCTTATAAATACATAATCTAGCCTATAAGATTGCTCTGTAACCTAAATAATTAAATGAATGAAAATGAAATATTAATATAAAAAAGAAACGTAATGGGTTATAATTGGTTAAATTATGATGGAAAGTTTATGATCCTCTCTATCAAGGGAGAAAGGGGTAGCTGTAATATACAAAACAGTGTTTTCATCAAAACCACAAGAAACAAATGATTTTGTTTTTCTGCAGTGATAGCGTAGGCATCGAAAAACATTGTTCCCACACAGACAAGTGCGTTATCAAAATTAGCTACGCTTGTTTGTCCTCAATCCTCCACTGCATAAATCCCTCCTTTTTTCAACTTGTCTATGAACGGCATCACAATGATTGGACTTTTTAAAGAAACAGCTGCTGTGACTTTTGCAATGGTATGTAGGCACACTGCCGCGAATGTGATTCACACAATCATTAATATTCTCTGCTCTTGTGTTTCACTGTAATAAAAATATAAATAGAAGACTGTTTGTAGAGTGGATCTTCATGGTGGATATGAACCAATATCTCACTGCTCTAACGCCTGGTGTAGCCAGATTCATTGATTATAGTGGAAGCTGTTGCAGCTTTGTGAACAGTTAGCATATGTTACGTCCCCATTAATTTTCTACACATTTCTATTTGAGTAACGTTATGAACCAGCACTATTTTGTCGCTAGTCATATGCAGGCAGGGAAAAGTTTGTATGCTATCCTTAACAGATACCTCCCAATCATTTTACATACATTTTTAATTGAGGACATTACGTAAGGCAGAAAGGCAAATGTTGGGTGTGTACCTCAGCACAATATACTGCAAATGACCTCACTTAAGGCAGCAGACTGATCTCCTGAAATGGCGTATGTAGGACACGCCAATTCGTATGGCATTATTTGCGTGTTATCAAGACGCATACTCACTTTTTAGAGTGTTGTTCCACGCAGTTTGGTGTCCATTGACCTACATTATGTTGCTATTGCGTAGCCATGATGCCTAGTATGAAAGGATGAACGTCTGCATAAGGAGGGTGGTTGGGGTGGCGGATGGGTAAAACACAGGGCTTTCACCCAGGAGAGCGGGGATTGCGTGTGCCGTTTGTCAATTGTCTTTTCTTTTTTTTTAATGAACCGTTTATTGTTTTCCTAACCGTGTGACGTTTGTCAGCCGTCGTGTTTTTGTTGTTTTTTTAGTTTTACTAAAGCCTTCCCCAGTGCTCTTTTCCTAAACCCAACCTTTATGTTTTTACACGCATGTGACGTTCTCGCGATAGCACGGCAGGTTCTCGCAATAACACGGCACGTGGCAAGTGGCGTGTATGTTTACATCCACTGTATACAGCGTAGATATACACGTGGGTAGCTCAAAATGCGTACAGATAACACGACACTTGGCTTTAGGAAAGTGGCGCGTATGTTTCAGAAGTCATGATGCCACGTTGGAGGCAGAGAGGAGAGACAGAGAGAGAGAGAGTGAGAGAGAGATAGAGAGAGAGAGAGAGAGAGAGAGCACAGTTTTGGGCAGTGAATTTAGATTATTTAATATACATTTTGATTACAATCACATCATTACAGTAGCTCTCTCCAAACAGAAAACGCAGCGTTGTTCGCTGGATCCTCATTTGACCCAATCGAAACAAGGTTGACGTGTGTTCGGCCATTTAAAACAATAGGAGTACTTCAAAATCAGACGCATCAGACGCTTTCAGTGCGTTTGGGCTTTGAGAATTACATTTTAAACAAACTTATTAAAGGAGCTTCTGGAATCCCTGCTACTAGGGGGTCATCTCATTAGAGTGTTTACACTGTGATACTATTTATTCACAAAGTGAGTATTAAGTTTGATGTTTGCAGGTTAAATGCAGTTTTGCATTCATGCTAATATGGCAATAGTGTTGAGAGAGAACTGAGAATTAGGTATTCACTGCAGATGATAAAGTTCATCAGGTTTTATGTGCAGCCCTATTTTGCAGCTTTGTACTAAAGAAAAAGTTGGGCCATGGTATAGTTTCTCAGTTCGAATAAATACTTGATAACTCCAGAACATACTGTCCATCCTTACCTCTGATGTCCAAACTATTCCCTTGTCACTGTTTCAGAATAGTCCAAGAATATGTATATCATACCACATATTGGCAAATATAGAGCACAATCTTTAAGGAGGTGCAGTGCAGAATTATATTCTTTTGTCAGGGTGAGCGTAAATTACTGGCACTTGCTAGCTGAATAGCTAATACACTCAAGGCTATCCTATATACTTGGCAATATCATTGTCATTGCTGTCATCATCATTATTCGCACCATCACAGACACAGTCATCATAACAACCATGACAATCCTCTAATATTTTAGACTAATTAACATCCTGATCAGTGTCACTGCAGTCACCTCCCTGATGTTAGGGAGGAGCTCATAGGCGTCGTTTTAGGGGGGGACGGTGGGGACGTGTCCCCACCAGATTTTGTCATGAGTCATTTTGTACCCACCACTTTTTTTTCAAACCTCAAGCTCAATTTAGTTAAAAAATAAAGTTCATAACACAGATACCGGCACTTACTGTACATGAGGAGCAATATGAGAGAGAAATGTGATCATTGATCTCTGTTTAGGAACATTAAACCACGTTAAGCTTTTTCACGTTATATTAAGCCCATGAGAACCGTGGGGAGTCAACCCACAGCCGCTGCTGCTGAAGATGTGAAGCAGAAACAAGCTTAATGTCAGATAACGTCCATAATAATTGGACTTTTGGTTCGATTTTTTCAGAGTTTTCGGTGGTTATAAGGAGCAATATGAGAGAGAAATTATTATTGTTTAGGTACATTAAACCATGTCATGTCATATTGTCAACATGGTACGAAGCAGAACATAGCGGGTCATGTCTTGCTTTTTGAAAACTTAAGGCTTTCTTCTTCATAAAATGAGTCGGACATCATCACATTTTTGAATACATTTTTATTTATTTACATTAGTAAGCTACAGGGGCCTGTACTGAACCCAGGGTTTTCTGTACCACGACGGTGATTAGTTGTTACCGAGTTCAATCGCCGTGGTAATTTATGCTGAACGCCTAACCTGGTCGGGAGCAGGTTCGGAGATTAGAGATCAACTGGTGTAAAAGCACCGCCTACTGACCAATCAATAGGCCTACTCCATTGATAACGGCATCACCGTTCTTAGAAGATCCATTGACTGAATGGGTGGAGTTCAGTGAGAAAAAAAGAAGAAAAAGCTCGAGAGAGAGAGAGAGAGAGAGAGAGAGAACGAGAGAGAGAGAGAGAGACGGAGACAGAGAGAGAGAGAGAGAGAGAGAGAGAGAGAGGTGCGCTCTTAAAAGTTAAAACATTTAGAGACTGACAACCCCGTTAACATTCCCTGATGGGTATTTATGAAAGGTAGGGCCTATAGATTTTCAGTGGAGGGAATAACGTAGGCCTATCTTTGTAAACTTCTTGAGCCGTGTGTTGCCAATGCGCACATCGGTTTGAATTATGTTTTTATATTTTTTATTTGCTCACGATCGCTTCCCACTGCCAGGGTTGCAACTGAATAGACTAACGACAGTTTATGGAAAGAACAAGTGTAATTATGGTCACATCTTGTGCCTGACTGATTGATAAGCCAGTCCCTCCAGACAAACGTGATTATGCGATTGCAGAATTCAATGCATAATAAGCCAAAGTCCGCATATTTATGTGGGGGCCGCATTTTTTCAAATAGGCTATGCCGCACTTTCGCCGCATAAATTGCCAATTTCCTCGCAAAATATGCGGGGCTTGCATGATTTCATAATCCCCTCATTTTCGTTGCAAAAAAGTCACATATATCGCAGCAGAAAGTTGAAAAATGTTGCGTTTACTTCACACAAGAGCAGCCATTTTCCCATGTTGCCATGGGAACGTTATGTAGTGACGTAATTTCGCCTACTGACAACATGGTTGGGGGAATCTCTTTTTCATCAAACCACAGTTTTTGCAAGTTACTGCAATTTCATCGCATAAAATTGCACAAATATCCCACATATTCCATCGCATTTTTTAAGAAAACGTGCCGCATAATCAAGGATTTCTGCCCGCAACAATCACAAAACTCTGAATTTGTCTGGAGGGACTGATAAGCGTTGTGACTTACACATTTACAGCGTTGGCTTTTTTGCCAGCTGTCCTTCCTGTTTTAGGAAGCAGAGACTGGATTGCCTTTTGCTTGTAAACCGTGTCTGTGTTCTTCATATTTATGTAGAATTGCTCTTATGTAAAATATGTGGCTCTGGTAGATTGATTGCAAACACCGCCTCTTTTATGTGAACGTGCGCGTCTCTAGATTGGTAAACCCTGGGTTGATTCAACTAGTTAATAAACGTTGTGACACAGTTTAACCGTGGTTGTTAGGGTTAGTGCAGCCGGGGAACTGAAAGGAATACAGGGCATGTTAAACTTGATTTGTAGTAGCTACAGGCCCCTGGACAACGTCTTTCAAAACATGACCTGCGCGAAAGAGAAAAAAATATGAATGCGTCGTTGTCCCCACCACTTCTGGAAATACACTTCCGAATGCATCTCTGTCCCCACCACATTTCAAACCAAACTGACGCCCATGGAGGAGCTGTCTTAAGCCATTAGCCTGGACTTTGGACATGATCATCAGTGTAAAAGTAAAAAGTGTCCCATGTCATGTCTACTTTGTTTTCATTTGATTTTCTTCCATTTGACTCCACAGTGTACAATATCTCTCTTTTCTCCACCATTGTTCTCTGCTCACCTTAGTGACGAGCCAAGTTTACCCCAAGGGCTCTCTTAATCACATCATACTCATTACACCATCTTGACCACCACAGGAAACCACTAATTATTTAGCTCGGTATATCATTGGCTTAAAGACATGTAATGGATCTGTAAAATGGAATGGAATTAACCTGCAATAGTCTTCTCCATGACTCCCAAATTAGATTTTTTTATTAGTATTGGCCATGCCTTCTTTTTTAGCTCAGTATTTACAATATACAAATAGTTGCAACCTCACAAGTACACAGCCTATGTGTGTAGTCACAACCCTTCACATTTACACACTACCACTTACACACAAATGAACATACCGGTACATGCTATTTTGTTTTTCTTTAATCCGGCAGAACAATGACATTTTGACAGACAGACAAAAAACACTTGTACTACACCTGTAATACCCATGTAATATGACTTCTGACAATCTCTGTGAAATTTTAACTGAAGTCCAAGCAGAGGTAGGATCCTTTTAGCTAGAGGAAAATCAGTAAGAAGTGGGCGAGGTATATTATACAGACACAGAGAAATAGAGAGCTAGTTATTTCTCAGTGTTTAAGGGGTACATTAAGGGTATCCTTCTACCATTGGTGTATAGTACTCAGGATTTAACAAATTAATTCCCAAGGCTAATTTTATTGATAAGTACCTATTCCTAACCCATCACCAATCAAGGCTTTTTTCCAGTTTGATAGATACCCTTTTAATTGGTGTTTATCTGTGTTAGTTAATATTAGCTTCATTAATATAGCACATTTTAGTCACAAAGTGCTTTACAATAAAAGATACAGGTTAAAAAGATCATGAACATAACATATAACAATATACTACTAATAATAATATAAATAGTTACAACAAATACCATTGTTTAAGAAAAAGCCATAAGATAAAAGTGAGTCTTAATAAGATATTTTACGGAAGGGAATGAGTTTGCCAGCTCAGTCAGAGATTTCCACAGCTGAGGGACCTGGACAGCAAAAGCCTGGTCACCTTTGTTGACAAGTCGAGGAATTAGCAGATCACATATATAGGCAGGAGCAAACCCATTCAAGGCTTTTAAAAACATGCAGTAAAATCAATTTGAAAACTCACAGGCAACCAGTGAAGGGCAGCTTCCTACTACTCTTAGTGCAAGTTAAAAGCCTGGCGGCAGCGTTTTTGTACCAACTGCTGTCTTTGACTGTTTCGCCTGCTGATACTAGAATGAAGTGCATTGCAAAAATCAAGTCTGGATGTGTTAAAAGCATGGAAGGGCTTTTTTAAGTCTGCAGAGTAAAGAAATCTGACGTGATTAGAATTAGAATTGAGTATCATGTAAAGCTTAGATCGGGCCCAAAAAATGAAGTCCGACCCTACCCGAGCCCATGCACGTCGTGTCCGTTTTTAATACGTGGGCCATTATAACTGATGTTCTCAACTACAATTCCTTTTACCTGTGGGTAACAGATCAAGGCAGCAACTTAATCAAAGCCCTGGAACCATATAAGAGACTTTCTTGTCTCGATCACCTGATTAATGCTGTCCTTCAGCACGGTCTGCATGCCGACGCACTGGCCGACAACGCGCCGGATTTAGGAGAGACCATATCTGCTGAGAAAGGACTTGTGAGATATCTGAAACAGTCTGGCCTGGTTGCGCAATTATCGAAGACAGTGCTACAGATGGGGGAGACATGATTTAGCACAGTTTACCTCAACCTCAAGTCAGTGCAGGACATAAAACCAGAGCTACGGGAGAAGCTGGAGAGGCATAGCTTTCTCCCCACCCAATTAGGCTAATAAAGTAATGATTAAGAAAACACGAATGCTTGATCAAGGGCCCGGCCCGCGGATAGTGACGGGACATATCAGCCCGACCCGGCGCGTATCTCGGGCAGAGAATCTAAACTCTAGTATCATGAAAGGTTCATAATCCTTTTCACAGTTATAACTTCTATATAACCTCTCTTTTATTGAATCATATATTTCCCATGTTTTAAAGTGTAAAAGTCAACTGCTCAATTTGGGTGGCTATTCCCAAGACGAATGATAAATTATCATCTAAAATGATGTTTAAATGATTTCCTATTATAGCAACATTATAGGTAGAACATTAGACTTTTAATTAAACTTTAAATATCCCGGTCCATTAAGATTCCAGATTACGATTATTGAAGTATTGAATAGAAAGTTTTGTTTTTCACATTCACAAGCTACTTGTGGTAAAATATGTACTCTTAGCTAAGCCAAATCCGCCATTATCACACACAATCTACAACAAAAGCAATGACATTAAACACTGACAACATACAACTATACATTCTACACCACTATACAACCCATGTCTTCTCATCTGTCTTCCCTCATATCTTCGCAATCCTACTGATCAATTAAAAGCTCCAAGTTTACAAAATCAGGAATTTATGCGTAAGAGTCCAGACTTCTCATACAACATAGTACACTTTATCACACCCCATTTGACTGTCACTATGCGCTAACATTGCTAAGGGAGTAGAGTATAAAGTCCCTTGAGAGACTGGAGATATTTATTGTGGCTGAGGATTGGTCAGAAGTGGTGTTTTTAATTATTGAATACATTTTGGAAAGGAATATACAGTAGTAGTAGTGTTCATCCATATAAAAGTCTCCGTACAAATGTATAGTTAAAAAAAAAAAATCTTTACTACTCTACAGCCTTTACTGCCCCTCTCTACTATATCTGTACGGCTGTATATAATTGTTATCTTTTTCACACCATTCAATACACATGTATAATCACCATTTGTCAGTCTTAACTTCCTTTTATCTGCCTCTTACATTGATGCTGCAGGCCAAGTGCTCCATTAATTTTGTGTTGCCCACACGGATATGCTCTTGTTAATTCAAACACAAGATGAATATCCAATCTTTTAAAGTTACCGTGGTTCTTTTTTATTGCCACTGCAGCGAGAATGAACACGTGCCAGCAATTCTTGGACCTCTGAAGGACGTTACGCTCCATCACTATTCTAATGTCAAAATTAGGTTTTCCTTTGACCCTGACTCCGTCTTGGAGCATTTCTCTTTAACAGCTGTGGCATTATGAAGAACACCTATGTATCTGCCTTATCTATAACAGGGCCCAACTCTGCAATGCTTCCTGCAATCAAGAGCAGAGTTGCATAATGTATAGACAAGTCTTTATTGTGTGCATTGTTCTCTGGCTCCTATTATTTTTATATTGTTCTTTGCATAGCTCTGTATGTTGTTTTGATTATGATTAACCTCCCTTGTAGCGCTTTTGTATTTGCTTTTGCATCCTCAGTACCCTACTTTGCAGTCTTTTTTATTTGCCCTTTTTTAATTTACTAAATTAGCTTTCTTTTGATACCTGAATTTTTCATTAGGAATAAACGGTTTACATTTTTTGTCCCAAATGCTGCAATAACAGCGTAATCCACTAAGCTGTAAATGCATTAGTTAGTTACATTTAGCAAATGTAGTATTTTTTTTATTTCAGTAATGCAGTATTTTGTGTCTGTGATAACAGAGCTTTCTCTATACATTAGCTACATTAAGATAGGTTGTTCACTTTACCTTCATCAGTTCATTAGCTTTTCCTACTTTGGATTTACAGCAGTGACCTTACTTTGGACATGAGCAGAGTCAAGGGGAAAGACATACCTCCAGTGATTATGCATAATCAATACACAGTTGAATGTAACCAATACTGAATTGGCCTTCAGGGCTCAGCGGATGAGACAGACTGCAGCAGCAAATATTATTCTGGGGGCCACTGCATTAAGCACTTTACTGTGGATGGATCACTGTTGGAACAGGTCTATTTGTGATGACCCAAACCTTTAAGCCAACATTTATCCCCTCTTTTCATGCAAAGTTATTAGCCTCAGAGGAAATCTGCCTTTGGATGATGTAGCCACAGAGGTGCGTAGAAAGATCAGACCCTGCCTAATCCACTTTAGGTATGCCCCTTTTGGAGTTATTTTTAGGTGAGCTTACAACCAAAAGAAAAAAAAAGTCAGACAGAAAATAATGTGGTTATTCAATTGTTGTCTCAGTACAATATATTTATGTAATTTAGATGTTTGCAACAAAGCCTGTGCATATTGTGTTTATTTTGCTTATTTTATAAGCTCTCAACCATGTGACGTGTGTACATGCATTGGTACATAACACAAACAATGGAATGGGTAAATCATGTATCTTTTCTCACTGATCTACACATAATTACCCAAAATGCTAAAGTAAATAAATGCATTTAATTGTTTTGAGTCTGTAAAGTACATGCTACAACTAAAGTAAAAATAGAACTGTAGTTCAGTAAAGTATTGTCAATTATGTAGAATGAATCACTGTTGTCAATTTAAGGGTGAATTGGGCTGTCATTTTATTTTTTTTTAAAAAGAAAAAAAAGAAACAAAAGTTTTGTTTTAAGGTTCCACTGACTTTATGTGCATTATTTTCTTGAAACACATTTCATTTTTGTGGTCACCTCTGAGTGCATCAAGTTGAAATCAACTCAGTGTTTAAGAGAGGCTCTCTGCTCATCAGTGTTACTTATCCAGTCACACTAGAGGAGACAAGAGACATTGTTTACCATGAAGGAAATGGAGGAAAAACTCACACTGGCACAACAGAGATACAAATACTGTTTGATGGGAGCGCATTGGGTGGACACTGAATCAGCTTAGTACTGTAAGGGCTTTCGTATAGCTTTTGTACTCATATATATATATATATATATATATATATATATATATATATATATATATATATATATATATATACATCCCTGTGGTGCTGTAGCATACAGACTTTACCCAGCACAGCTGAGTGTTTTCTAGTGCTTGTTCCTTAATACGTCTTAGCACTTTTCTTCCGATCAAAGATGTCTAGTGGACTCACATCTGCGTTTCTTACATATTGCAGGGCATATCAGAACAGAAAGTGTACAGTGAAGTCACTCCCTTAGAATTCAGAGACAGAATTGTGAAGAGGCATCACACTGAGGAATAGTACAAAAGGGATTTTTAAAGTTTAGAGTGTAAAAAAAAAAGCACAGTAGGCTCCATCATTAGGAAATATAAATTAAATAAAGTGGATCAAGACTTACTGTTGATTGAACCAAAGTGGGCAAGAGGGTCCTTGGTCAATGACTCAGGTCAAGAGAGTATAATACGCTGACAATATCGGTGATATCTCCAGAGACCATGTGCCATTCTGATATTACTAGGGAGTTCTTTGTCTGTGGCAAGAAATCTTGCTGTCCAGTAAAGCGTTTATGAAATATGAGCTGTATGAGGCCAGATGAAAATGGATAAAAAAAATGAAGACAGTCATGCTTAATCACTGACCTTCTAAGAGGTTGTCTGTAATTAACTGCAAACTTAACTGAATGAATTATACTGATATTATGTTGAGTCCTGTATCATTAAGAGCCATTAAGTGAGATACAGTAGTGACAATATACAGTTATCACTTCACATCAGAGGTTTTCAGAATGTGAGGCGCACAGTAGAGTTGAAGGGTGGGTTTAGAGGATGACAGATGAGGCAAATATACTGTGTGAGGTGAATGGGAGACAGGTGCATGCTGGTGTTCTAAGAACAACAAGAAGTCACTTATTGTAGTCTACCTTACTGATTTGGCCCACTTACCAACACAGTCAACAGTAGTAGTTGCAGCAGAGGCTGTGACACACAGCTCATGGAGGCAATAAAGGAACTTGAAGTAGCAAAATGAAGTGACTTTTGATAACAAGATCATCGCAGCCTGAAACTACAGAAGCTAGACCAAAATATTGAAAATATGAAGAAGTACTGTGTTACGGCTGCCTTTACTGTACTGTAATATTGAGGTATTTGTAATTTATTTGAGTATATCTGTTTTACTTAGGCTAATACTTCTACATCACTACAGTTCACAGGGGGATGTTTTACTCCACTATCTGACAGCTGTAGTTCATTTTCAGATTTCATTTTTTCATATAATAAAAGCATTTGATAATTTCATAAAACTCATCGTTGAATTAGACCTATTATGCTTTTCTGTATTTTCTGTCATGTCTATAATGTTATAATGTCGGATGCTCAGATTAAACGTAGGCAAAGCTTCAAATGAGGTGTGAGCCATAACCTCAGATTTCACACTGTTCTTCACGCTCTGGTTTCAACAGTTTTTTTTTTTTTCTACTCTTTGCTCGGTATGACGTCAACGTCAGGGAAACCTGTAATCTTGGCTGCCGATGTTGTTAATTTCTTGTTTTTTTGTTGTTCATGTTTTTCGAACACTCAAAATCAGTTTAAATGTCATTTAAACTGGTAGAAACACTAAATACAAGTAGGATGACAGTAGCTTAGTCCGTAGGGACTTGGCTTGGAAGCCCCCTAGGCATGTGTGTCTGTTTTCGGGCCTGTGTGTAACAGCAACAGAGTAAAAAAAATCAATTGTGGAATCAATGAAGTATGTCCTAACCCTAAGTATGAATGTGATAGCATAGGTCTCCTTTAAAGACTAAACCAGTGGTTTCCAACCTCTTTGGCTTGTGTCCTCTTGCATAAAATGTAGTGTACATGTCATGTTTCGGATGTCTATTAGTTATTAGCAGCAGAGATTTCAATCTGAACTCAGATGGTTTCATTTTCAAGTGTCCAAGGCTCACAGAGATTAGAGAAAAGTCCTAAAAATGAGTGCACTTTTTTTAGTAGCACAACTTTCTTTTTTCTTATTTCCTGCTTCACTAATCATCTCACAACACCCTTAGGAGGGAAACCTTTGGTAGTTCCTAAGGTAAGTAGTTCCACCTCGACATGCTACAAAAAATATTACATACACATTGTTGAATCAGTATTAACAATGTCATATATAATATCAGTCACAAGGACATTTTTCTACAGAATGACTACTTTTGCTTTTGAAAAAGTACATTGTGCAGAATTTTTTATTGGAATGTAGTATTTTTCAACACAGTCTCACAGCAGTTTGTGAAGTGGTCACGTTATATTGATCTATTGATTCGTGTACAGGGACACGTTTTTCTCGTTTATTTTGTGGTGGTCACCACAAAATAAATGGTGGTCACCACAAAATGGGAACGTAACTATTTCACGAACTGCCATGAGACTGGGCTGCTCTGGGTGAAAGGTCAATATGGAATGGATTAATCTGTGTAATTTTTTTATAACGCATTTTTTTTTCTCAGATTAATTAATCAAAATTAACATGTTATTTTGACAGCCCTAATTTTTACATGAACATATTTGTACTTTTACTTAAGTAAAGGATCTAAGTACCTGACACCATTAGTATCCCACATTGTTTTTTAGTTTTCAGTATTAACAAAATGGGACAAAGCTATGTGCACCGAGCGCCTTCCTGCTCTTAAACTTAAAAGGTAATGTAAATTCAATATAATCACAAATAATAACATGGATTGTTTTCCTGCATAGGGTTGCTAGATGATACCATGAGCCCTATCTTGCACCCAGCGCAATTGACTTTGTACACCGACGCATGTATCATTCCTATTTTGCACCCAACGCACAGCGGACTTTTCCCTCCATAGACGCACGCCGGTAAATTAAGGAATGAATTTGAGCTCCCGGGGACAGTTCAGCGAAAAGAGGAGGCGTGTTCCTGCGCAAACGTTCAAAAATATTTTGCAGTTTCAGAAAACAATTCCTCCACAGACCAGATCTTTGTGGCTTGTTGTGTTTTACACATTTCCATGAATCATGGATGTGTTGATGACATCATGAGGAAATATTAGAGGACTTAAGGTGACGTGATGTTGAACTACGGCGGGATTGGACACTTGAGGGTCCGGGAGTGGCAATGGGCGATGTGCTCCTGGTGGAGCGGGTGGACGGAGATGGAGTGGGGCGAGGAGGAAGGGGCACAACAGGAGCAGGTGGTGCGTTTGGAGGTCCACGCTCCATGGCTGCAGCAATCCTCTCCAGACTTGAGGAGATGTGCCCGAGAGGCCGCAGCAACGTCGCCACCCGGTCAAGACGAGCATTTATTACTTAACTGCATCCCGGACAGCTCCCGCTGGTGTGCGCCAGGCAAATCCGCCGTCATAATAGCAATCCGCCATGTAACAAGCGCGCCTGCTCTTAAAGGGAATGTGAGATGACTCTCTGATTGGTTTATTGCACGTTACGCCCAAACCATACCTATGAGTAATGTAGCTACTTCAGACCAACCCATTTTAGATTTGCGTCAGGCACAAGACTCATTTATCCTGCCGGTATTATAGCAACAGCGCCCGAGATCCGCCCAAAAGAATACTTGCGTTTCAGATCATTAAAATACGGCCCCATATGTTTTATTGTGGCCATTTCAACGTTGTTTTATTGGATACAGATTACCAAATAACATTCAAACACACCTTTGTTATACTAGCAAAATGCAATACAAACAAAACATCACTAGTACATACATACATAACTTGTGGAACTTTGATTCTAATAATATAATATAATATATTTGGCACTTTTTTTCCTCTTGGCTTCTTTGTTAATTCCCCTGTGACTCAGTCCACATGTCACAGAGGGAATTGGTCATCAGCCCTTTTTCTGAAGAATTACAGCTGTGCCCTGGGATGCAATCAACCAATCGTTTAACCTCAAACTGAAATTCACATTATTTGTGTTACATCTCCACTGTCTCTAAAAGGGGAGGATAAACAAATGGAAATTACACCGGCATCAAGCATTTCTTCACAAAAGACTGCCCCCAACCATCCTCTGCAGGCTAACGGGAGTCAACTCAAGGGTCCATTATCTCTCACAGAATGCATGAATTGGTGGCAATGCTTGTGTGACACATTTTACCAAACCTTCCACAAACAAATTGCCTTGGAGATAAGCTTAGCTCAGAGACAAAAATCATCAGCATACCCGCTAAGAGCTGGGATAGCTTCTGTAAAGGTGGTACTCAACAAGGAGCGGAGGAATTCCTGTCATGTTATTTAGATATGACACTAAGTGGATTACACAAGATTAAGTGCGACAAAAGAGAAAGCAAAAGCGGAATAAGACTTGACATTGCACCATGCTTCTGTGAACATAGACTTCCTATGGTAATATGATATATAGCCCAGCATAAATCCTCAATTATGTCATATGGCCGTGGGGGCTTAGTCATATCACATTTGATGTCCCAAAATGCCCTTTTGCCTCTGATTCATGTATCATCTTCATTTTTCCAGGATGTGAACAATACAGTGTTCCAAAGTACAGAATGTTCTGACAGGTCCCATTTTTTCTCAATGTAGAGACTGTACGTAAAATGGATTTTATCTCATTATTAGTCATGAGATGATTAATGTTCAGTACACGTTCCAAATACAACATCATTTCTGAAAATCTAGAATTTATTAGATGATGACCTTGAACTCCATGTCATGTTATTGAACAATTCATAACATTATATTAAATGTACACTATTGTGTTTGACCAGTCACTTTTTTAACATCTCCATTGAATATTTTAAAATATTCTGGTATACAAAATACAAAATCACCATATAATAGCCAATACAAAATATAAAAACGGCCCTCCCCTTTCCCAACCCTATGGCCCATCCTGCTCATTCTCCCAATCCATCCCACCACCCAGTCCTACCCCCAGCATGCTACAACTGTGCACAACCAACTAGAATAGTGATAGCAATGTCAATAATAAAGGAAATTGCACAAATGTGCACAATGCAGTCACTTTGTAGTTGTATTCTTGCCTGATATACATCGTTGGAATAGCATGGAAAATGTGCATGTACACACATTTAAAGAACAATACAATGGAGGCAACTATTTTAGTTTTCTTGTTTGTACTCCAATCAATTTGAAACTCAGTTACTTATTAATTCTGTAAAGGGCATATACTTTAGCAGGTCAAAAATTGAGTATGTTAGCTTTTATAATTGATCCAAGCATTATATATTAAAAGTTATAATGATGATAAGCCCTGGGTATTTGCCCTTCCTCATATACTGTACTGTGAATTGCTTCCCATTTTTTGCTCTTACAGCATAGCAGGGGAGCAGGAAATGCTAGCTCTCAAATGGGAGTCAGTGTGAAGCACGCTGCCACTGGAGTTATTACCCATCATGCCAAAACCTTCTGTTCTTGCATGCTAGGAGACTTGAATTAATGTCTGTCTTTGTTTTATTCCTAGTGAAGGATATAGAGGGCATCAGAGCACTCTATCCTTCTCACATAAGCACACACTGTACACACAGATACATTCAGCTTCTTAGTGATATTATATTCCATACATGTCTGTGTGTATACTGTATTGGGATATTTGTTTAAAAGGTTTCTATAGCTCTGATGAAGCATTACATCGTATGCGGATGCTAATGCCCCTTGGTGGATAGCTGTGTACGATAGTGTCTTTTTTGTGACAGCCATTAGGCCTCTCAGGGCGTCTGTAGTTTTCTGGAGAACATCCATGTCTAATTTAGATTTTACAAGCCAGAATGATCAAAGCTATAGGTATATTCATACGAAATGGATAAGCAGACATCCTGAAATACCATGTACGCACAGAGCAGGCCATACTTTTCCATTACTCATTATCTCTTTCATTGATGGAGAGACCTTTGCTAGTCATCTTTTGCCCATAGAGCTACTGGATGAAATCACAGGCATTCGCTTCCTGCTAGGCATTGCTGTCTGTCGCACCTCTTTTGCGCCAGCTGCAGGGTCACTAGCTGGGCAGATGGCAATACATTTCTGAGCTGTACCGGAGGTTTGCATTTCTGGGGCTGTAATGGACGCTTAGGAGAGCACATAGAAATCTCCGGCAGCTAATTTCAAAGTGAAAATTGACTCTTTGTACCCGCTGATGGGTATTTTTAAATAGAGATTTTGAACTCAATGCTTGGGCCCAGCCCAAAGATAGATAAATAAAGCACTGGCTGACAAAATAAAAAAAAACGGAAATAATTTAGCCTACTATGTCAAATATAGCTCCATTTTCAGTAACGTTTGCTAAAGAAAACAATTAAGAGTGCTTCAGAAGAGATTTAAAATGATTTCCTTTGCAAATTGGAGCAATCATTCACGATAGGCCTGCCTAAATCCATATTATTAGTTTTATAGATTTGACCAGGAGTGTAGCAGTGATTCTCTGAATGCTTACATTGATTGGAGGTATTGACTACTCTTCCAGTTCCTCACTCAACCTGTTCACCGTCAGCATTGCTAATTCACCAAACCAGGAGTGTAACTCTTTTTCCTGTGGCTCATCAATTCAACGACCTCTTTATAGAAGGGTAAATTAAACCACGTCCCACAGCCATTTTCCCTCACCGACAGCAGGTTAATGGCTCATCAAGAGTCTGTTCTGTCTCCTGAAACTGATATTCTCATTCTTGTGCCTGCTCGTCCTTATACGGCTCTATTGATGACATTGTGCTGTGAGTGAGCAAAATCAACGAGGTGTGTGCATGCTCACACATTGTTGTACTTCTGTGTGCACTTGCATAAACATTCTGTTTTAAAATTAAGAGTAACACGATGCCAGCTGGCAAGCGGACATGCATTGTTATTGGTATATGGTTGAAGTCAGAGAAAGATCATCATCATTGAACTGTCCAGCGGTGACTGTGGGAGGTGTGGGATTATCAGAGGTGCAGCAGTAATAAAGGACATCTCCCAGAAGGCACAAACTGGCCTTTGGCGCCTGGTAGATCAGGGGAATTGGTTCCAGCACACAGGTGAAACAGAGAAGAAGAAAATAGAGATCACTGCATCCTGTGGGCTGTTGCTTAGGTTACTGCACACGGCTTAAGATGGCTTTCAATGTGTGAGTTACAGGAAAACTCAAGGGGACTCTACAGGAAAAAAATATTTCTTGGTTGATTCTCAATAGGACACCACTTAAAATTCAATATTGTGACCTTAAGATTGTTTTAAACCCTGTTTCAAATTTCTGAAACATTCATTCTACTTAAGAAAACAGGTACATGCCCTCAATCTCTAAACATGCCCTATATGGCCATGAGTAGAACTTTGTTACATACAGAGAAAGACATTTTAAAAACGTTTCTGTAACAAGTATCGGTGTCAGTATGTCAGTACTGTAATACATGTGTTTATGTAAAAATGAGCATGCATAATGTGAGAATAAATTGTTTCAGATGGAAAACTCCACAGAATTCTGAACACATTTTAATTCCAAATATGAAATAGTTTGCTATACTAAAGCCAAGTCAAAGTCATCCAATCGCTGCTAGCAGCTATTAACCATCTTCCTCTGATTCCAAAAGCCAACATTAGCTGCCAGACTTTCTCAGCTCTGGGAAAAAAAACTTGTCCTTTCAAGACCGAACTTGCCCTGTGTAGGCATGGATTTGATATCATCCAGGTGCATCAAAGTCAGCAAAATTGTCAATCCTTGTTTAGAAACACTGATTTAAGGGGCTGGGTGCAATTAGTTTAAATCCCTGAGGACACAGCATTGATTTTTAAGTACAAGCTACTATAACTGGTCTGCTGTTTCATATGCCTAAAAAACAACAACCAAACACATCAATGGCCGCCATCTTTTTTTCCAACAAATTCTTAAGCTATCACTTAGCTTGTCAGCCCCTATATGTTCCTCTTTATACATTTAGTTATTACTTTTTGCCTGAGTATTTAAAACGCAAACAATCCAACCAAGCTGGATTGCATGTGGAAGTGAAACAAATCTCGAAGGAGCTGCTCCACAGCCCCGTCTCCCCTTCCCCGAGGTAGAAAGCCCTAGTTTGACTATTCACTTACATCATCAAAGGCCCCCACTGTCTCATGTAATATTAACATGTGCTAAATCAGTGGCAAACAGCAGCAGCAATGTTTACACAGCATTAGCACAGGCTTTCAAAGCCACATAGAGAGGAGCTGTCTTTGTGTTTAAAGATTAGGAGGCTCTGACACCCATGGGAGGTGACAAGATTATAGTATATATGGGTTTTCTGTTTTACAAGATTAATTTAGGCTCAGTGCATCTGTACTGCACAGGATCCCACAAATTGTTTCAGATTTTAAACTAAGTAGTAGTAGGACAACTATTTTCCTAATGTTTGCATTCATTTATTCTGTTTTTGTTTTTTTTAACTTGATCATGTGACACGAATGCTATCTATGGACAACCCCTTGCTGGGCCTGAAACAAAAAAATGACAAAATATTGGATTTTTGTTTTTGTAAAGTTTGTGAGAAAGAAAGGTAGAAACTGTGTGGATGATCAGGAGAGGACAGGGAGAGGCATTCTTCTGTAAACTGTTTGACTTTTTGAGACAGGCTTAAATCTAATAATCAGTAAGCTTAAGTGGGCCGTCACTGTGAAGTCAAATCTGCTGGAAATGAAGTCCATTAATCACATAGTGCTTCATTTACTCCTTTTCTCTATGCACCTCTGAAGTATATCTGTGTGTCTGTGTGTGTGTGTGTGTGTGTGTGTGTGTGTGTGTGTGTGTGTGTGTGTGTGTGTGTGTGTGTGTGTGTGTGTGTGTGTGTGTGTGTGTGTGTGTGTGTGTGTGTGTGTGCGTGTGTGGAGGGGGGGGGGGGTGAAATAGAGAATGAGGGCTTCAGTTGGAAGAGTAAGAGAAAGAGAGAAAATATTTGGTGGTGCAGAAGAAAAGCCATCAATTCTCATTATGGAAAATAGATCATCTCTCCTAATTAGAGCCACGGCTTTTTGCCACAGTACAAATACAGAATAATGCAAGCTAGCAATGGCAGACGCCACCCATTGCTGATTAATTAGGTGAGAGAATAAAAACCTACAAGGATCCTGGGATTTTGCCCCAGATAGCATATCAAAGGTGGAGCGCAACATATTGCAGTGTTAGGTCCTTGGTGAAAATATATGTAGAAATATAATTTCCAACACCTTAATGATGTGCGTCTTATGAAACATGATTGCTCCTTTATAAGTGTGTGTCACTGTGTGTCTCTTAATATTTGTGAAAGGAGAAACAACTGTAACTTGTACTTTGCTTTACTCAGTAACATGAGAAAAAGAAGGAAGGAAAATTGCTGTATAAATAAAGAACAAAAAATGTATTAAAGATATATCAAACAATTAACAAATATGAATATACAGTGTGACTCTTGAAATTTCTGGTGAAATATGGGATCTGCATGTCAAGTGACCTTACATTGTGTCTCAGAGTTCAAGTTAGGATTGAGAAGTACCCTCCTAATCCTATCTTTAATTGCCATAGCAATACGAAGGTATCAAGTTACACACATTGGCATTTGTTCAATAATCATGAGACAATAAAGTAGATGGAAAGAGAGGGATTTGTTCCTTGTCAAATGTGGAGTGACAGGTTTGGAGAGTAAGGGAGTTTTGGCACCAACACAGAGGCATTGCTCGAGCAAGGAGCACTATAGATAATTGGGATCTTCCTTTTTAGATGATTAAGATAGTGTTACTTTTTTTTTTTTTTTTTTTTTGAGATACAGGCAGGGAGGAGGGTCATTAGGGTAAAAAAGTTCTTTTCTTATGATGAAATATTCAAAGTAAAAAAGGTTCATGTAACAGCTCATCTTCTAAAAGCTAAAAAGCTTCCTGTGAAATATATATTCAAAACGATATCACATATATACTGACCGCATTATACATTCAATCTTCTATAAACATATTTTACAAACATATTTTCGACTGTCACATTTGTCCCACTTTTGGCACATGGCATCCCACCTGCATTGTGCCTTCTGTTGTTTCTAGTTGACCAGTCATATATTCACCTGCTTTCGGTGCCATGTTCAGTCAAATCCTATTTTTGCCTGTGAAATTCATGATCACAGCTCTTAAAATGTCCACGTTTGCTACTGCCACCGCTTTTTTACTCAAATGAAATAAATAAAGCAGGAACATAAATCCACCAAAGCACAAACAGGACATATACCTAATTTCATTTCCTTTCTTCTCTGACCCAATGTAGTCTTATCTCTCTCCTCAGCACTTTTTGTGTTTTGTCTATTTATTTTCTCCTCTCCATTTCCTAGTTTCTTTCAAGACTTTAAGCCAGATAAGTTGTGGTTTGTTTAGCGAAGGTCACAGTTGAAGAGACAATCCTGGACAAGGTGGAACTAAGAGTGAAAACACGGGAATGCAGCTCAGGCCTAAACAAACTCGTAATGCAAGCAGAACATTGCCTTGTGCATATTCATTAGGCAGGCACGGCTCATCACACTGTCTTTGATCGGATTCATAGAGTATGCAAATGCATGTGTGTGCACAGAAGTAACGCACTCTTGCTAGCTGCTCAGATCATCAGACCACACCACCCAGAGTTAGCCACATTAGCTCACTCTTCGCCAGGATGCATGCAGTAAACACAGTTTACTGGACTATCTAATCTTTTAGTACAAATTGTTTCTTTTGTTTGTGCAGTTCCTCTAATATGCATTGATGAGAGCATATATTATAATGTGATACATTGTGTGTTGCAAGTGTAATGTGTGTTGTTTTGGGTTCATTTAATCCGTATGCATTCACTGGTCTGATCTTTTGAATTACAGGCAGCCACAGGGGGGATCGTTTCACATGTTGTACAGAGCTATTTCACTTGGAAATTAGAAGTCACTTGGAAAATCAATGTGACATGTGAGTGCATACATCTGGGTGTCATACAGCTGTTTCACACAGATGTGATGAGGTTGGCTAAAGGCTGATATGTGATCTGCCAAGCCATAAGACAATTTAGTCTTAAATTCTGCACTGGCAGACAGTGGTAGGTGGATGACGGCACTCACCTTCTCCAATGTAAGAGCATAAAGAAATATTTACCAGTTACCAGTTCAAGGTTATGTTAAATATTATTGTATGCATTAAAATGAAGCCAGAATTAAAGCCGCAATATAATTATTATTTATTTATATATTCCCAGCCTATTGGAGGGTAAGATAACAGGAACAGGAATAATATACATTTTTTTAATCACAAGGAAGTGAGGTAGAGTTAGTGGTAGAGATATTGGGTACGTTTTTGTAATGTAAAATAATAAGTACTTCTTCATGGACTATTCCATTTTCCAGTTGGCTACAACTAGTGAGATGTATTCCACAATGTATATACACATTCATATATATAAGTGTACCTCTGTCATTGTTTCCTACAATTGCTGACATAAACAGTGCAAAGAAACCTTTACAGCAGCTTTTTTCAGCACATTATTACAGTATTATAGCTGTAGTCGGGGAAATGGCATAGCAAGGTGATCATTTTAATCATTGCCTGCCTGTCTTTCAGAATGGAAAATTATCTTTCATTTTGCTCTTTGTTCGGTCAGTAATGAAATACTGTGTCAGCCCCTGCTTTCTCTGTCACCATGGCAACAAACATGCCCCCGGGTAATAAAGCAGAAGAACACTCAATCAAGACTGAGTCATCGAGGTGGGAACATCTTTTACCCCCGAAACAACGCTGAAATAAGCAAGAGGGTGTTTCAAGTGATCCAGGGATAATTTGTGTGACAAACTTTATTTATTGGCTAAAGCATCATAAAAGATGACAACTTTGCTTTCATTCCATAATATCAACTTCATCTCAAAAGAGTGCACTTATTGTTAATTTACCTTTTCTTACAGCACTTTACATACTAGACAGCTTTGAGGTGATTGAAAAAAGAAAAGTTAAGAAAAATAAATTTTAGATGCATAAAACATTCAGTTATGGCACATACATATGAATGCAGATACCTTCAGTAACTGTTAAAAGCATAATTTTATTCAACATCTTACCTGTGATTATGTTAATCTTTTTTTTATTTGTATGGGTTTTGGGGGGCATTTTTGCTTCACTAGATAGTGACCAGATATTGCAATTACATGTTAAGTAGCCTAAACCCAGAGGACACTAGGAAGTCCCATCTTTATATTTCAAAATTTGACAAGCTGAAGAGGGGTAGTCTACCACCGTATGCACACTCTTTTTATTCACATTGATCAAAAAGAAGGAAAAAAAACTTTGGTTTTACACCGGCTTTCACATATTTTTTCTTGATCATTAATTCTCGAGAATGTTGAACGGTGTCATTTTCATTACATATTTCATAATGTAAGCCTTGTGAAGCTTTTGTGACATCAAATTAGGGTAATACAAATAAAGTTGAATTGCCTAGATCTTAGAGGTGAGAGAGCCACTTACTGCTGTGGGTTTATGGGGAAATGTCACACCCAAACAGATCTGTTCCTTAACTCAACTCACAGGACCAGTGTGTAGGATTTAGGGGAATATATAGGCAGAAATAGAATATAATATTCATAATTAGGTTTTTATTATTATTATAATCACCTGAAACTAAGAATTGTTAGAATGAGCCCTTCATATCTACATAGGGAGTGGGCCCTCTTCCACAGAACCGTAGGTTCTCCTACAAGGAGGGGTGAGGAAAGGCGTATTCCATTGGTTGAAATCTGCAACATCACCGCTTGATGCCACTAAATCCTACACGCTGCTCCTTTAATGTGAGTAAGAATATTTGGCAGTAAGCTTGACTCAGAGCATCACACATTTAGTTAAGAAGCCCCGTCTGCTCTTCTTGTGTGGGAGGCCTATTTTCCCACACTGACCCCATATTATTCTGGGCCAGCAGCTCTGCTCTTGACAGAAAACTTCTGGTCGCTATTTCCCCAAAGGTTAGGCTGAAGCAGACATCTCTCCTACGAGACGCTGGACTAACATACGTAGAGCCTGTGCTCCTGCAGACATCAGCTAGCAACACATACACCGCAGAGCAGTGACATTCCCAGAGGTGTCAGATGGAAAGGGATGTTTCTACCTTCCACAGGGCTGAACTAAAATCCCATCATCCCAGTCATCTCAAGTCTAAATTAAAGTTGAGGTGATGCCATTGCATGCCGTCTTGAGTAGCTAGTGATGTGTTAATCTGTGTAGACTGTACCTATTGACTGTTATTGCACTGCTGCGAAACTAGATTGCAGTTTTGTTTCACTTGTTCTGTCAGAAAAGTAGTAAATTCTCTCCCTTTCACTCTGTGATGCAGAATGGTTACAGTAGCAACAAATTCACAGTTTGGGCAGGAATGGCTTTCAATGCTAGATGATGAATAACTAATTTGTCTAGAAAAACAAGATTATGACGTGTTGCACGTTTTTGAGCTGTCCAAGCAGACCGATCACAGTTTTTGTGATGTTAACAAGACATAAGTTACATTATTGAAGAGGTGCACATTGGCTTTGTAGACACCACAAAAAAAAGACTATTTATGAGAGGTAGTTTTATTTTTCATCTAATTTCAATCATCAAATTGCCTTCTGATTATTTGTTGAAAGGAATGTTACTTCACTTGTCTCTCTCTCTCTGTTTTACTTCTCCTGGTACACTGACATTCACATATATAAATTCTTTTAACACTATTTTGAATAACACTATTGTTTTCTAAATACAGTTCATCAAAACCTTTATCAGTATTGGTAGGTGACATCCTTCGGTAACCATGGACACCAGTGCTATATAATCTGGCCATTGTTTGCAGTGTCTCTCTTTTATTTTCTTTCTCCTCCTCCTTTGCTGTCGTTGCCCCTGTTGCACGCATGCATAGATGGCATACTAAGTGAAAGAGGAGCCAATGGGGATGAGCAATGCCTGCTAAGCTGGTCTTAGTCACGGGGCATTGTCATTAGATTAATGGAGCAGAAGGAGCCATCCGTTTTCTCTCCAGAGGGGAGTTTTACATTTGGGGGGGTGGGGAGAGGAGAGAATGATGGGGAGGATGTGGTTCTGCCTCATATGGAGGATGATTTGGCACTTTGCACCGTCCCCCATCTGGTCACACCTCCTGCTGATCTCGTATAACCCCAATGATGTACTCTGTGTTGACTTTTGAGAACCTCAGGTCTCTGAAATTGTCACCCAAAAAATAAAAATAAATAATTTTCATTTCTTTTATTTTATTTAACCCAACTTTTAATTTCACTGAGCACACACAATACTGCACATAACTTTACAGTCGCATTTATATAGTTCATATTACTGAACCTAGCAGATACCACGTTATCACTGGACCTGTTATTTACTTGTAAACAAACATTTACTTAGGCTACTTTTGGGTAGGGATGCACCGAACCCAGAGTTCGGGTTCGGGTTTGGCCGAACTTTGGGCTTTTTGACGGAGTTCGGGTTATGCCGACATTTAGAATTTTTTTCCACCGAACCAAACTCTACCAAAGAGAAGTAACAAGAGGCGAAACTCGAGAAAAAGAGGCAAACGTTGTGTTGAGTTTCTGCTTTTGTCAAAGAGTATAGAAGTAACAAGAGGCTAAACTCAATAGAATATTCCATTGCAACAAACATGACCAAGCTGCAGCTCCGCCATCTTGGACTGAACGCAACACAACTCTCTATTGAGTTTAGCCTCTTGTTACTTCTATACTCTTTGCAGAGTTATGCTTGCACTATGCACACTATGCTGGTCGACGTAATGACGGTGCCATTGATTACAGGAAGGTGTTTACGTAGGTGGAGCATTCATTGCAGTAGGCTGTGAGAAAGTGAACTTGTGAGCAGAAAAAGTACATACGCATACAAGGAATTTGTTTCGGTGTTGTTGGTGCATGTCACACATTCTCTAAATAGAATATAAACAATATAAGTAAAGTATAAGTATATGTACACAGTATACAGTATGTATTCAATTAAAAATAAAATATAAACAATAAAATAAAAGATAAAAGATGGGAGTAGAGGATGGGAGTAGAGTTTGGTTCAGTCCGGTATTCGGGTTCGGTGCATCCCTACTTTTGGGGAATGGTATTTATATAGGTTGGTACTAATTGCACTTGTCAGCTTGTTAATAGGTAATTGCTTCACATATCACTGCATGTTAAAAACAGTCCATTACATGTTTTTTAAAAATACGTAACAATTAAATCACTGTTGTAATTACAATATTCCCTGCTGTGAATGACATGTAATTGTCTTTTGGACGGAAATTAACTGTTCATTAAGTGAGTTCTTTGTAATTACTGTGCTGTCAAATGGAGTGCTACCCAAATGCTCTTAAAGCACAACTTCACAGCTTTGCCCACAGCATATAAAGTCATATCAACACACTTCATTCAGTCTAGAATTCAGTTCTTGCTCCAGTGAATTAATTCTGGCAAGAGGGGCAGCAATAAAGAGAAGACTGAAGTAGCACAACCGTGTTGGCTGAAGAGACGAGACAACTGTTACCATGGCAAATAATCCAGAAATTCTTTGCTTTACAATCTCCAGCCAATTACCGCGAACCTCTGTCTCATCTGGGTGGCAAAGGTTTTTGGCAGAAGATTTTCTCTCACCTATGATGAGTAATTCAGCATATTGTATCTCATATGAGTTTAAAAATGTTAGTCGTTGCTAACAATTTTTTGTGTGTTACACTTAGGTGCATTTTTCCAAATGCACATCTAAACCTTACTGGACTACTTGAGCTTGGTAAACAAAAGCATATGTTTTCCCAATCTATTCACTGAACCAGTAAAATGATATGATTATCTGCCTGGTTGCTCTGTACATCCAAGTGTTACAATGCGAGTGACTGCATTTGAAATGTGCTTAACAATGTAGCAGTAATTTGTGGTGGGGATGAGGGTGTGGTGTTAGGGTCAAGCATTGTCAGCCAAGGTTTAAGTTTAGTACTTGAATGGAGTGTAATCATGTGTGCTGCTGTGTCCGAAGTCACTACCTCGTTTACTCATTTGTACTCCCTTTATGATAGATACTCTTAGATTTTGGACATTAATGAATAACTTCATTACATTGATTTGGCAGACCCCTTTGTCCAAAGCAACCTACACTGAGTGCATTCAAACCACATAGGATCAAGAGCTAGGCATGATCCACAATATGGAGTGTATCACTCTTAAACAAGTTCAGTGCTACGGTACAAGTTCTTGTCATTTTATGTGTCATCACTGACAGGTGTAGAGTCCTACAATGGTAATTTGGAAACGAAACAAGTGTTGTATACATGCCATAGACACTACTGCTCTATTGTTGGAATCTTGAGGGGTGCTATATAGAGAGAGTTTCACAAAGAATTTGGACACTTGAATATAACAGTATATATATATATATATATATATATATATATATATATATATATATATATATATATATATATATATATATACAGTAAGTAGTAGTATAGTGTACTGCATTACATAGTAAATAGCATTCAGTCTGGTTTGTGTTTCTGGATAGTGTGTTATTGCCTGATTTACAGTCATGAAAATGAAAAAAATTCCAAACCAATAACAAAATAAACATTTTTCTACATTTTCTTGAAATGATGGTTGTTTGTCAGAAACTACTTTAGTTCCCCCTTTAGACAACATAATATGAGAGAGAACAAAAATGTGTGTTGATGGGACTGGCAGTCAGAAAACTCTAAGTAAGCTGTCCCACTGAGAACAGCAGTACAATACACCAATAATGCTATTGGTGTGTTTTTGTTTGCCACAAAGGAAATAATAAAGTGCAAACTTTGATGGGACTGAGTTATTCATTGTAGTAAGAGTAAAGAATATCCCTTATTGCAAAGTCTAACTAGTCAGGGAAGAGTTCAGATTAAATATCTATCTATCTATCTATCTATCTATCTATCTATCTATCTATCTATCTATCTATCTATCTATCTATCTATCTATCTATCTATCTATATATCTATCTAAAATGTAGCTTGAATGGGCTTGACTACTGATACAAGAATTTAACCTTTAAACATACACAGTATTTTTGTCACCTCTTTATAGGACATCAGTGTATTGGCTGACCAGAAGTGTTTAGGCAATTGAACTATGTCAGGATGGGTCATCTGAGTTCGAGTTCGAAGCAGTGAGAGAAAAATGCAGTAAGATAACTTTTGTTTTCATAGGACAAAGATGCTGTTATTGTCACCTTTACATCAGCAGTTTGTATTAGTTAATAACAGGCAGTTGTAAAGCCCTTTTAAACTATAAATATGATTAGGATATGTACATATAAACCTAAAATAGTGTCATTTTAGGTTCGTCTGTGAAGCCAAAACAGATTTTAAGACAAATATCCAATTACACAGTGGAGCAACACCCCTGGGATGGCAGATGTGAATATGCCCTGATGGTGACTCCCACAACCTGCCGTCTGTTATACTGTGGAAATAACCTTAAATGATACAGGCTGGACCCCAGCTGTTCATAAGGCAACATTAAGGCAACCGTTTCCCAGAAGTGGTTGATGACAGCAACATGTTTTAATGAGTAATTTAAAGCATTTTCAAGGTTGAAAGTAAATATTGTGGCCATTATTTACTGTGGAAATGTCCAGACACTTCTCCCCAAGGAGCAATAGGTGTAGTAGTGTTCCGTTCCCAAAGCTTAATTACACCAATCCTAAATTAATTGGACTCACGATCTATAGTTTATCATCGCTATGTAAGAAAAGCACCTATAACACATTTGGTTCCAGGGTTCACATTAATTGGCAACCCCAGGGCAAAAGTTATGTCTTCCCCTTAATGAAGTAATTAGCTGAAGCCATTGCATCAAAGGCTTGCACTGATTGCAAATTTGATTTTGTCTGGTCACTGGGGCCCTTAGACTTGCTGTGATTCATCTATTATTTCAGTAAATGTCCTCTGCCAAAAAGTGTGCCAAGACATTACTGTTGAAATCTGAAACACGTTAACACCCTTTTGTAAAACTGACATCAATCAAAGATAGATGTGCATTGCCACTAACACTCCCAGTACAAAATGCTTGTCTTCATGAAGGCAGTAAAGTGGAAAATGAAATGTTTACAGTGATATTTTTCCTCCTATTGTGATCACTTTTTCTTATATGCTGTCTGTTTCATGTTTGCTACAGTAAATACACAGTGCACTATATATCACCACAGGCATTATACTTATAAAACTGTAAGAATATCAGCAAGATCTTAGGTGCACAATTAATTACACATAAGGTGGTATTTATTAACACCCTGGGAATAATATTCTAAGACAGAAGAGGACTAATGGCCATCGTGCTGGACACTATTTTAATTTTGCTGTTAATTCTGCTCACACCCAGTGCCATGATGGCCTTTCACGTCTTCACACGTCCATGTTCTCACCTGGGAGAAAATCACACTAGCATTAATTTAAAAGCACAGGAATCAATGTGACAATTCCATTGGCATATTTAGTCTTCCTGAGACAGAAATCCATCCGATAAATCGCATCAAGAAATCCATCTGATGTATCTGGGCTCTCTTAGGGACTTATATGTTGTGTTTACATGCCTTAAATGTGGGCTTTTCAGAGAATCAGAGGAACAAAATTATTTTGATGCTAATAAAATTAATCACATCAGCTTTTATCTTTGCTTTGAGGTATTAGTTTTTGATTTCAGCATTCAGGATATTATGTATTCGTCTTTCTTTTGTAAGCAGGTGGAAGGGTGTTTTTTCTCACCCCTAAGCTGTACTGTTTACATTTCTCCACCATGCCTCACATGTGTATGACATGGAATGAGTAATTATTGAATCTTGTAAATTGTCATGCCCTCTGCTCACTTTTTTTTATTTCATCTCTCTTCACCCATCCCCCAATTTAAAGGTTGAGGAATTAAGGACCGACAACTGCTGACCTTTCCCACTGCGTGCATCTATCATCCAACATGACTAATCATGCTTTTCTTGTGCCTTAGATAGATGTGAGAAGGCAGAGGGATGTGATGTGGAGAAATGTCAAGGTCTTGCCGTGTTCGCATTTTGTCTGAGATTGGACAATGGTGTTATAGATCCTTTGGATCAACTGATAATCTATTCCTGTATGAAAGAAGATGCTAATATTCCAATCTATGAGAGGCCGAATGGGACGAAGGTAATATAGTTTTAGATATAGAAGCGTCACACCTTGCATGACCTTTGTTGCAGAACAAATGTTGCTCAGAATAACACATTTTCTATACTTACAACAGTACATACAACCAGTAAAGACAGGCCAAATATAACCAAATTTCTGTTTTACATAATGGCATTTTGCACTTAAATATAACGCGAAGACCTTGAGCAAGGAAGCCGTTTTAATGCTGCAGGTACTGTATCTCACGTTGTGCTGCAGGGTTTAATGTCTTGAAAATGGGCCTGATTTTGGCTGTGTCATTTGGGTTTCACTGGCCACTGAACTGTAAATTGAGGAGAGAGCAGCAATTGCTGTCTGAGTCGAGGCACTTTGTCATGGGTGCCACACAGTGTAAATTGATGCCAGCGTTTGACAGAAACTCACACTCAAATCTCCCTGTCTCGGTAGGTAGACGTCTGCAGGGTCTGCTTACAATATACAATGCAAGTCAGTGTTGTATTGGCATTTTTCTGATAATTTTGGCTAAAAGTAGTGACGCATCTGTTACACACCTGGTTTAGACGGCAACCGATATCGTGCCACCAATAAGTATACCATGCTTTACAGTACAGTGGGTTAAACATTTCAATTCAATTCCCCCCCAGTTTTTAAATAGCTTCTGTTGCAGAAGGAATGTGGAATGTACAGATTAAAAGAAACAACCCAGAGGTCCATTTTCATAATTATGTTTTGGTGCCAAGCCTGACTGCTTGGCTAGCACTCTTAGAAAGGAAGGGCGGGAGGGAGAGGGAGAGGGAGAGAGAAAGCAAAGAGAAATCAATACTTCAGTTGAAACAGCCCTAGCTGCTTTTTGTTTTAGTTTTTCTTCTGGGGAAAGAGGAATGGAGAGGAGCTGTGAGAGAGACAGTATGGCCCCTGTGGCTACAGCACCAGCTTGAGCAAAGGCAAAAGATGTTGTAAGATGAACAAACTACTGTACTACCTACCTGGAAGACACAACTTTTTGACGGTATAGGTGGTACCAACACCTTCTGTGAGAGACCGCTCATAGCAAAATGAACAGAAATCAGTCTTGCCGGCCTTTGCTCCTCAAGTCTGAACCACAGCAAAGCAGCAAGACACTGAGGCCAATAGGAAGTGTGAATAGTTGCCCTCTGCCTGAGGAAAGTGAGTCAGCCATTTGTTCCCCTCTCCCTACGTTCTTTAATGCCCTGTCATCATTCACAGCAATGTAATAAGATAATCCAATACCCAGGACTCTGCACACATACACATGTGTATATATATATATATATATATATATATATATATATATATATATTAGGGCTGTCAAATGATTAAAATTTTTAATCAAATTAATCAGAATTTTCAGTGGATTAATCATGATTAATCACTATTTGCAATTTCACCTGAATCCTAACCATTTTTTTCTGAAATGCATACCAAAAGATACTAGTGCTGTCAAGCAATTAAAATATTTAATCGCATTAATGTCATAGTTAACTCGCTATTAATCGCACATTTTTATCTATTCTAAATGTCCCTTGATTTCTTTTTGTCCCATTATATTTTCTCATTTTAATTCTCTTATCAGCATGGAAAAGTAGATCGGCTTGCTTTGTGACTGTTTTTTTATTGAAAACAACATTGTCATATAAGTTATGTTCAATTTCACACTAACATTCACACTTGGAGCTAATAATCTGTCACATAATGTAACGCTGTTACCTCGATGTTCCATTGCAGATAGTACTGCAGATAGTACTGCAGGTAGTACTGCCTCATTTGTTTCTCTCACTGACTGTAGAGTCACTACTCGCTCGCTCTGAAGATAATCGCCGTCACGAGCCTACAAGCTACGCGGCTAGCAAGCTAAAACCGGCCGAGGCTTGTGTCTGTTTTGTTTGCGGTCTGCGAAATTACAAGACCCGCCCTTCAATCACTACTATTGGCCAGGCGTCGAAGGTAACGTAACTCCATTTGTTCAGGTCCTATCCCCTGACCAATCCACTATCCTCACCACTCGCGGTGAAATGCCTAAACCAAACTAATCAGCTGCTTCTTAGGGCGGGACATGGTGTGGCCATAGACAGTTAAAGAAGTGGACTAACAGATCCCGTTGCTCTCTCTATGCGTTACTCGTGCGTTAAAAAAATTATCGGCATTAAAATGGGTTTGCGTTAACGCCGTTAATAACGCGTTAAACTGACAGCCCTAATATATATATATATATATATCCTTGTCCCAAGTCAGTTCTGTCCAGCTAGCTTTATGATGTGTTTATATTGCTTTCAATTACCTCTCTGTCTCCCTTGTTGAGCTCAATACAATTGTGTATTGTTGATATTACTCTCTTGGTGCCCATCCTCTCTCCCTATGGCCTTCTGTATTCAGTCATTCAAATTTCAATGTAAATAAATGACATTTTGAAGCCTATCTGTATGTGGTCACTGAAAGATGCCCCTGGTCCTTGACATTTAGCACTAGAAAGGGCCGAACAAGCAGAGTGCAGATTGCTGCAGAGAGATTGCTAGCATCTTATTTTGTATTACATCAGGTGCCTCCACTCTCTTTTCTGATGGTGTGTGTATGTGCTTGCGTCTGTACTTGTCTGAACTTTGTTGTCATCCACCCTCACTGCTGTCTCATGTACGACTCTTAACATCTCCCTACTAGCAGTGCTGGTTCACCTCCCAAGAAGCCTGCAGCAAATTATCATATTTATCGAGAAGCCAACCATGGTATTAGCAGGAATACCCAATCCCCAGCTGCGGCTTCAGAGAAACGGCCACTGTAAATCACACTCTGTCAGCCTCTCATGCAGGCTCAGTCACGGCTGTCAAGGAGACCATGATGTGATTGTGAAGGCTATTCTGTTTTGATTTAGAATCATACATTCTCTAAAGAAAAGAAAATTGTTGCACTGGATTTTTCTTGGTCAAAGTAAAAAGGTCAAAACCAACATGTTAAACCCACGTTCTTATTTTATATTACTTCTTAAATAATTACTAAATGACAGCAAACCAGCTTTTGCCTTATTCCAAAAACAAACAAATAAAAAAAAGGAGATGTAGCCAATGCTTCTTTTTTAATTTACCATGTGCAAGATCTGAAATGCAGATGGACCTAAAATAATATCACAGAACATAAAATGGTTTTGAAGTTCTCAAGTTGGTAATTCAACTACATTTTTAGTTTTCTTTTTTTTTTTAAATTAGGACGTCTGAGAGAGAAGTTAAATAAGAAACGCCAGAAACATGGCATCCAAGATGAGTAGAGTTCCAAACATGTAGCCATAATCTATTAAGTGTCTTCTCAGTTTGCAAGTATGTCATCATCAAAGTCATTGCGAGAAAATACAAAACTGACAGTGTTTATTTTGTGAGTGTGGTTTATCTCTGTGGAGTGGTGTTATATTGAGCACCAAGGTTTTGGCATCTCAGCTAGGTTCAGCGTATTAAGCCCAGTTCAGACTTCAGTTCAGATTTGCGACAAAACCGCTTTAGAATGTTGCAGGGAAACGTCGCAGCAGTCTAAACTGGTCCATCTCAGTTCGACACAAGCCAGCACAGCTGATGGTGTCGCCTGCGACTCAGCTTGTCAAGTCGCCAGTGGCTGGTTTTAGAACATACAGTCTACTGGTCGAAATGGCAGTGTTTTGGACAGAGGCTCAACAAGCGGCGGCTCGCATGCAGTGCTCGAGCGAGCTAGAGGGTGAATGAAGAGAGGGAGTGGCATTAGAACAAAGCAGTGAATTAGAAAAATAAAACAGCATTTTCTCTGTTTTATTAGTACTAGAAATACACTGTCTCGTCTAGTAGCATTGGTGTAAACCAGGGGTAGGACTGTATAATTGAAGCCAAAACATCTTGATCGCCCCCTGGTGACTGGCTGCAGTATAGGTCATAAATCCCGCCCCCTCCATGTTAGCAGATGTGCATTTTTCCCAAAGATGGTTTCTGTCAGTTTAGATAGTTCTGATCAGGCTGGTGTTTGTTCAAGTGTTAATTTTTTCTGATAAGATTTCTTATTTGATGCTATACAAATGCAGTGAAATGTCATGATTGACAGTTGTGATTAACTCACAATTGGTTGAGTGGGTGTACGTTCAGGAGTTAATTCTGCGGCTCCACCGGCCGAACACTATTGTGCAAACTCTGGGCCCTATTTTAACGATCTGAAACACAAGTATCAAGCGCGAAACGCAAATAGCTTTGTGGGCGGATCTCGGGCGCTGTTGCTATTTTACCGACGCAAATCTAAAGTGGGTTGGTCTGAAGTAGCTAGATGTGGTTTGGGCATAACGTGCAATAAACCAATCAGAGCGTCATCTCACATTCCCTTTAAGAGCAGGCGCGCTTGTTCCATGGCGGACTGCTATGATGGCGGCGGATTTGCCTGGCGCACGGATTCACAGCCGAGGAGACGCTCTCATCAGGGCTGGAGTGGGAGCTGTCCGGGATGCGGCAAAGTAATAAATGCCCGTCTTGACCGGGTGGTGATGTTGCTGCAGCCATGGAGCGTGGGCGTCCAAATGCACCACCTGCTCCTGTTGTCCTTCCTCCTCCCCCCACTCCATCTCCGTCCACCCGCTCCACCAGGAGCACATCACGCATTGCCACTCCCGGACCCTCAAGTGTCCAATCCTGCCGTAGTTCAACATCACGTCTCCTTAAATCCTCTAATATTTCCTCATTTATGTCATCAACACATCCATGATTCATGGAAATGTTGTGTAAAACACAACAAGCCACAAAGAATGCTGCAACTTTTTGAGGGCTGTACTGTAAAGTGCCTCCTGACCTATCCAAACATTTTCAGTAATATTTTTCCTTGTAATTAAGGGTGCTCCGATCAGGATTTTTGGGGCCGATCACCGATCACCGATTGCTGGCAGACGTATCGGCCGATACCGATCACCGATCACCGATCACTTTTATGAACTGAAAAGTCACACATGTTTAGAGAATGTATCAGTAACTGTTTGGCTTTCTGTCCTAGCTCAAAATCTAAAAAATGTCCTTTCAATCACTGCACATTTCTTCAGCACACACAGACACACACAGTCAGTCACACACACACCGACACACACAGTCAGTCACACACACACACACCGACACACACACACACACACACACACACACACACACACACACACACACACACACACACACGGGGAAACAGCTGTTTGAGCGGCGCCGGAGCTGCTAGCTACACGACTCTCACACACGGACCGACACACACACGGACCGACACACACACACACACACACGGACAAACACACACGGACCGACACACGCACACACGGACCGACACACACACACACACACACACGGACCGACACACACACACGGACCGACACACACACACACACACACACACGGGGAAACAGCTGTTTGAGTAGCGCCGGAGCTGCTAGCTACACGACTCCGCTCCCTCAAATGTCTGATGAGGTTGGTGGTGTTGAAATGTCTCTGGAGCTTTCCGCCTCGTGGTATTTCCTCGGTACACACGTTGCTAATCGCTAGTGTATTGTCTTTTTCCCAGATAGCAATGAGTCGGCGGACCACCAGCGGTGCTCCAGAGGCAGTAGAAGCGTCAGAATGGTGTAATCGCAAACACGTTTGCCGGAGCACCACCGGTGGCAGCCGCTTTTTAAAAGCAGTCTGTCTTCCTACCGCCTTCGTTCCGCGGCCGGCCCGCGGGCCAACTGCTGTTCTGCCACCGTTCAGACACCTTGTAGAACTGCCAGACCGCTGAATGTAGGGACGCCGCCATTTTGAAAATGTTCTCAGGAGTAGTGCGCTCTTAATACATCCGTGGTAGTGCGTCATCTGATCGGCCTATCCGATCGGCCTTTATGGAGACCACCGATCAAACCGGAGCACCCTTACTTGTAATTATGTATGGTTTGCAAAAATGGGAACTGCTGCGTCCGTGTAGATGAGAGAAGCAAAGTGTATGGGCGTTGTGCACACGCTACATTATGGCCAAGCATGTGCCCCTAAAATAGCATCTGAATAACGCGCCACTGACTTTAGACTAGCGCCACTGACTGGTTCTGGTCAGTGGCGGAATTGTTTTCTGAAACTGCAAAATAGCACCAGGGAACGTTTGCGTCGGAACACGCCTCCTCTTTTCACTGAACCTCATACATGCTCCCGTCGGGTGCAAAATAGGAATGACATGCGTCGGTGTACAAAGTCAATTGTGCTGGGTGCAAGATAGGGCCCTCTGGCGTCAAAATTACAAGATGGCATTGCCCGTATCTGGGATATTTTTGCTTTGCTTTTGTACAGTGGGAGGAAGTGGAGATGCATCATCCATCTTTATATACAGTATATGGTATAAACTGTCAGGTTTCAGAACATTGCAGACTGGCGTATTGCAAGTAGTTGCAAGTTTAAACTCGGCTCGCTGCAGATCTTTGGTCTGAAATGGGCTTTACAGTTGTTGTTTTTTAAAAGCTTTACTAGCATTGTCAAAATCACTCCAAAGGCATTATTTAAGAAACATTTTAATACATATTCTTGTAAAAAATAAATGTACTTACTTGAGCGACACATTTTATATGCTGCAGACAGTGTTGATCATTAAATGAAAGGACCAAAATACAAATGCAAGGTCTAAGTCTAACCGCATGCATGTCAAAATGAACAGAAACTTAACACAGTAGCATTCTAATAAAAGTAGCCCTGTCAAAATGCAAGCTTAATTACCTAACACACTGAGGAGCAGCAATGAAGACATTACACGTTTGTTTGAAGTACTGTTTCAGTGAAAGAAAGTCGTGGCATTTAACTTTAATCTGTGAACTCCAGAATGGACTGTCTCATTTTTTCTCCTGACTTCCACTGTACCCCAGTGTACAGTACATATCCACCTCAGTCTCCGGAACCTGTACATGTTCCTATTGTAAAGGCCTGGTCAAAAGGGATGTGTACAATAGCTGGCGCTGACCTAGAAGCAGCTTTGTTAAGGATTCACTGACCGTATGGAATCGGGTCAGTGAACTTCCACGTTGCTATAAAGGGCCCTTACAGTTTAGCGGCACAGAATTTAAACAATTTTCTTTTCTGTTTTATATTTTAGTTATTTTTATAGTCACATTGTAGTTTTATTTGGATTCATGGGATGGCCAAAACACCTTTGAATATAATGGAATCCATTAAAACAAAATATTTTTATATTTGTAAAGGTAGCATTTATGGCTGAGCTGTTGTATTGGATCCCATCAGATTTTACAGGTGTTACTTCAAAGTGGTCACAGTTATCTCCTCTGTAGTAGGTTTTCCGTAGTCCTCCATATGAAGGAGACCTTGTAATAATGAATTTTAAATAAATAAATATTGTCATCTTGCATGTACTGTATGTCTTCCTATTCACGTGAAGTCAACAAAGAGACATAAATGCTCCCATCCTCCACCTTATTTTTAATCCTCTTGATCTAATGTGAGGGTGAACCCCTGATTGTCATTCTAGTGGGTGAACACTATCTTTCATCTCAAAGATTTGGGCATTAGAAATAATAAGAGACATTATTTTTGTGTCTGTGTGTGTGCCTGCATTTGTGGTAGTGACTGTGTCTGCATGCATGGAGTTGATGAACTGAACCAGGGGTCTGCAGAGAGGCAGTGTGTGGAGGAGTGGAGGATTGTATCCCAGTCAGCCACATATTAGTGGACCTGTCACTTAGTAAACAGTGACTTGAACTCATTTCCATTCTGAGTTAGGAAGTGTAGAGAGAACTCCTTAGTGCATTAAAGTCACTCGCAATTTAGGTCCACTTTGTCTCTCAGGCGAGGATGGGCGGGGACTGGGAAAAAGGTAGCAGAGGGAGCAATTAAAGAGCAATCAGCAATCAAAATGACTCACAAAGCCATTCCCTAATTTCAGATCCTCACCATACAAGAAAAGAATTGACTGTTGATTGCCTCTTACATTGTTTTCCAATATGTTTTGCAATATTAAGTATGAAATATTGTACAAATGAGGTTTTGTAAAAACAGTGTTCCCTTTTGATTTCACTTTGATCACACACAACGTGTGACGAGCTGTATGTCACTCAATAAGGACAAGGATATCTAATGTATTGTTCCTAAAAATTTGTAATCCACCAATCAAGAACTGCATTCATCTGAACAAAATCCAAGTGTAGAAAATACATTACAACCATTATCATGGCGGCATGCTCAGAAATCTATAGCCTTTGTTCTTATTATTTCACACTTTCATTGTTTAATATGCTGCAAGGTGTGGCATGCCTTTTGATGTTGTTGCGAGCCCGGTGGGCATTCTTCCTATAGGCAATAGGTACTTTACTTCTTAATAGGGATTGATTTTCAAAGGCGTGGTTTATAGTCAAACACAGCAGGTTGTTGCTTCCTGCTCCTTGATATCCCCTCTAGACCTGACCTTCATGCAGTCTTGACATCTGGTGTTATCTAATGTATGCACCTTAACCTGTTTCTGTCACCTCCGGTCCATGCGTTGTAGGTACAGGCTTCACCGCTGACTGACTAAAACAAATAGAAGTACTCCTGCGAGGGCAGGCCTGTAATTGTTTCACAGTCTGCATACTGTATTCCCCTGTTTGATGTTCTGCTCCATCTATGTTGACAGACTGATACATTTATTGTGTGTAAATGCATGTCGGTGCTTGTGTGTGCACAAGCGGTAGAGAGGCATTTAACGGGGCGCTATGCAGTTTTGGCCATTTCTTCGCTGTTTTCTCACTTTTTGCTCGCAGGTTTCTCTATAGAGCTCCCCCTACAGCTTGGGAATAGATATTTTGCCGCTCTATGTTTACTTGTGCCTGAGTCCTCGTTCGGTCAGTCTGACGAATCCTCTTTCTCTTTTACTCCGACAATGCTTTCCTAGCTTTCTGCTTCTTTTTTGCTGGCTCAGCCATGACGATAGTATGAAAAACCCCATCGCTACCTTGTTAGCCGGTTCCTGAATGGGCGTATATGTGCAGTGCCATGAAGCAATGTGTTACATCGCGAGACCTGATAATCACATGATATTTCCTGACGCTGAGGCCGGCGGCTCACCGGCCGAAAGTTGCAAGGGTGGTTTTTCCGCTCACAGGCGCTAGGGGGAAGCGAGACGACCACCATTCATTAAGCTAAAAAAATGCATAGTTTCCCCTTTAAAGAGCCTTTAGCCCATGTCAATAAAGTGTTCGCTAACACCACCCCTGCAACAAGTAAGCACCCTGATGACAGACTGTAAATAGAACAAAGTGCTTCTGTGTTACATCACATAACTTTAAATGCCATCCCCACTGATTGCTTATTATACACTCCCAGTCGTCTCCTTTTCAAGTCCTCCTCCTGCGTCTTCCTTAGGCAAAGCTGTTGTGCCCAGCACCTTGGCTGACACCGGCTCTATTAGTCGTTCTTGAGAGTTAGTAACTGGACGGAGATTTGTTGGGTGTAGCTGCCCGAAAATGGCTGTAGAAATGTGATGGTTTACTGGGCACTGACCGTCCTGAGTGAAGCAAGGAGAGTCTTCATCTGGCTCAGCTATCCTGCTCTTTGGCACAGCCACTCAAGTGTTCGCTCAATCCAGAACAATCAAAGAGGGGGGGGGGGGGGGTTATTTGTCATAGGTTTTAGGCATTACATAATGAATAATAGGTAGGTGCAGGAAATAGGTGGTTACATGGAGATAAACTGATTATGTGCATTGTGCACAGACAGTGCTAAATACCAATAAAGTGATACTGGTAAGATGCTATTTTAAGTATTATCATCATCAGTGCTTCCTGATTCTCAGCAGCAATCCCCTGCATAAAGAAATAGAAAAAAGGACACTGTCCGATCTATTTTCATTTACTTAGCTCCATTTAGGTGATTTAGATAGCATACATGAGAATGCCCATATTTCCAACTGCAGTGGAAACCTTCATCAAATTAGAATTGAAGTGATTGTCCATGGCAGAGCAAAAGGACAAAATCGATAGTTCTTTGTTCAAGGCTAAAATGAGGAATGAGCATTCAGCAGGGATCTATCTCTATTGCTCCCTCTCTCTCTCTCTCTCTCTCACACACACACACACACACACACACACACACACACACACACACACACACACACACACACACACACACACACACACACACACACATAGGCATGCACATACACACACCTCTTTGAATTGCATATTCTGTTCCAACATCCTTGACCATATCAGCATTAAGCTTGCGTTGTGTAGTCCCAAACCTTCTGTCTTGGTTTTTCCCTCCTCTCTTTGGAAAAAAAAAAAAAAACCTCAAAGGAGAGGCACTTCCTTAGATACTTGCAATTGGTAGTTCTGGCTGGATATTGCAGTGTTGGCCCTGGCCCAGCTCTCTGTGTTGGGGTAAGAGAGAATGGGAGTGGGCCTGTTGGGCATGTTTCCAGCCTCAAGAAAGCTCTCTGCCCCTTTGCCTCACATGGGCCCAGTGAAGTCTCACATTGGCAGCTGGGCCTGAGCAGAACTAGAGAAAGGAAACTACAGTATAAAGACAGAGAGAGGCACTTGCTTTTCACCACTTAGGTACCATAATTGTACTGTAATTGGAAAAAGAGCTAAATGGAAAAAGTGCTGAACCTTTGTCCTACAAATGACACATAAAGGCTTTGTTATTCAACGAGACATTCAATGTGATTTTCATTTCAGCCCAACTTACACATAGTCGTATTGGAACAAATATATCATGCCACGAACATTCTAGAAATAGATCCATTGCATTTAGGAGAGATCAAACAAGACTGGAGAGTTTTGCTAATACAATGGCAGGTGTTATGTCAGTCATAAACCAAGAGAAAAAAAACAAAGCAGGATGCTTCCTCCAGCTGGAGTCCATTTACAGCAAGTAAAAGGAAAATATAACAGAATTTTTAACAATAATGGCTAAAATTAGCCACCCTTTTCTTTACTGGGAGTATTTTGTAGAAACAACTGCATTCATTTCAAATTTACTTTACAAAGATGAGAAGACATTTGCAAATATTTCACCACATAATATAGGTTCTGGGAAATGCTCTGTATAATTTACTGTAATGTAAAACACTAAGTGAATTCAGGGAACTTAAATAATGCCGGAATGTCCTTCAAATTATGCATTGTATGTTTGTTCAAACCTTCTGCAAGCAGCCACTCATGTTTATGTGGAACACAGACTCTCAATCACAGTCTACTTCTCTCTCTCTCTCTCTCTCTCTCTCTCTCTCACACACACACACACACACACACACACACACACACACACACACACACACACACACACACACACACACACACACACACACACACACACTTTAAACACATACACACACACTGCTTCATGTAAAAGACTGCAATCCATCAATGTGCTTATTGCTGTCATGAGTAAAGAGACAGAGCTCTAAGCAAGAGTCCTCTAACACAAATTTGATTTACATCAATTTGCCTCAAACAGTGACATGCGAGCACTAGAAGTGCTAATAAAGACTGGCACCTTTTGCTGCCAACAGACATGTGTCTGTTTAGCTCAGTTTTAAAGCCTGAGCTCACGCTGCAATCTGATTACTAGATGGTATTGGATTATATAGAGTTTGAAGTTATGAAAATTAAACTGTGAATGCAGTGATACTGTGGAGAAATATGATGGCTTTACATAGTAGTATAGCAGACTGTGTGTGTGTTACTGTCAGAAAGAAGTTAATATAGATGTGGTTGTGTTTTCAAATAGCCTATAGCACCTCTAATATGCTCTAAAAATCACTTTAAATTACTAAAACTGTCCCAGTTAACCAAACAGTCTGTATATGATATACTGCATACAGATACCAAATCACAAAATCTTCAAATCCATCAATGAAATATAATTAGTTTACAAAAAATGAAGACAGATTCACAAGCGGACATTTTCTAAGATACTAATGCCACTCAGCCTGATGTACTATTCAAAAATGGACTAGTAAAAGCTGTCTTCAATAAAGGAGTCAGGTTGGAAACATGTTATCAAGAAACCGTACCTTGATAGAAGGACAGACATAAATCAAAGTAACGGTTGTTTCATACATAAAAACCAACTGGCACCTTAATTATACAATAAAGCTCCTCTTTGCACCACCAAGCCTCAAAATGATTTAGGCGTGCTAGTCATGCATCACAGGCATGCTGGAAATGTCAACCTAATGAGTACGGCTTTCTGTATACATATTGTGTGAGTCTGACCGTTTTGGATCTGAATTAATCTAATTACCTTGTGGCAACTGAGTGCTTCATACCAACCTGTGCTATGTCCCTCTACTATGTCACAAACATTCTTTAGATGCACGCCCTCTGTCTGTAATGCCATCAGGGGTCTGTAAAAATGAGTTCCCACACATTATATGTTGGACAACATTTACATTATCCACTACACATATACGAATGTGAAGCACAAAAATGAAATGTCCACCTGTGTTGTCTGATATGATACTGGCTATCTCCTGTAATTACACACAAGACCAGGAGTGTTGAAGTGTTTGTGCAGACTCCAACTTTTGGCACATTGTTTCTTGCAACAATGATTTTCTAATGTTTAAATTCCCTTTCCCTGCATGGATAGCAATACAAAATGCATACCATGGAATGCATTTATATACAGTAGGGATGTATCTACTGTACATGCCTACTCCACACATCAAAGGCTAAGTTCATAATATATCATGTCTATCTCTGACTTTTTGGCCGCTGTGATTTTTCCTTCTCTCCATGGCTGTGAAGAAAAAAATTCCATCCTAATGCATTTCGAATGTAAGTAGTGGGGGACAAATCGACAATCCTCCTGCATTATAAGGTTTTAGCTGGCAAAATTGCCTTGGACTAAACTTTAGAATGTATTTTTGGACAGGATGTGGTCTGTCGATTGTGTCCCCATCACTTACCTTAGAAGAGCATTGGAACGGGATCTCTACAGCCGATAAGAACAGAAGGAAAGTGTATGAAACAACCAAAAAGTGTTTCAATGTACATACGGGTGTGTGAATGTTGTTTTAAGACAAACTCAAAAATATGAACCAATGCTATTCAGTGGGGAGTCTGCCTTTTTGGTGCTCATGACCTTCAGGTAACAAGCACCCGGTTATAAATGTAATTGTTTTTGCTTGCTTTATTCAGGTGGCCAACTTGGCTTGCTCCATCTCCAACAATGAAGAGGGTGTGAAGTTGGTTCGAATGGCTGCCACCCAAATTGACAGCCTATGTCCACAGGTGAGGACTTAGAAAACACTTTCACTCCATAAAAACGCACTCTTTTCACTAGCACGAGTCAAAATGTGTTGGTAATTATAAACTCTTCTGAATTCATCTCAAAGGGGTATATTTAGAGGTTTTTTAGAAAGTTGGAATATATAGAAATTACAGAGAAAGAATTATTGTTGACAGAATGGGAGAAAGAGCTATGAGTCATGTGTAGGTGGACCTTGTTGTACTGTTTCTCAGTATTCAAGCAAAAGAGGAGGTTAAAATCAATCCATTGTTTCCAAGGTTAACGGTAGGCCTTATTCACACAGGACCCAACATAGTAATGGAAAAGGAAGACTGAATTTAAGGTCCAGGACCTAATCTGCAGGCCCCACCATGCACACCTGCTGAGACCCACTTACTTAGAAATCTTGAGGAGGAACCATCTCCTGATACCTCCTGGCAAAGCTCAACACAGACAGATTAAAAAAAAAAAAACATACACAGACTTTGTGGCTGGGGAAAGAGGAACAAAGAGGGGGTTGAACAAAGAGAAATATTTCAATCTGTTCTGGGTAGAGTTAGCCCAGGTCCCTTATCTTCACACATGCAAACAGACACACACACACACACACACACACACACACACACACACACACACACACACACACACACACACAAACACACACAAAGACAAACACACAATTGCAGCGACTGCCATGTCCAGATCATAGCATCTCTTTTCCTGAATCAGATTAATTTGACTAAAGCTATATCTGTATAAAACACAGAAAGTCATAAGGAATAGGGAGCTAGTTCTGGTTAAAGCACACATGCTAACTGTCATGGTTATTTGATTTACACTGCCTGTCCTACAAGTTTGTTGATGCATAGAGTCCTAGCAGGACCTTGGACATAATTTAGGTTTTTTATTTTCATAATTTTAATGTAAAATCTAGTGAAGCGTTGTTGTTTTTAGCCTAAAGCCAAATGTTCTATCTTATGTAGATCAGACTCTTGAAGTCAGAATACTTTTTGCTCTCGTCAAGCTGTAAGAAATGGTAAATCTTTTTAATACATCCATGGATTTTCTGGACAACACACATGATATTTTCTAACACAATGTATGGTACTGGCAATGTGTTTTATTACATTATATGTTTTGTGATATCCTACATTTGTCTTATTTTAAACAAATTCCATGAAAAAAAAAAAACAAGCAATTCAATCAATTCAAGCCAATGCCTGACATAGCTGCTCCCCTCAATATCCTCATAAAGATGAACATGGACACAGTACACCACCCTGCTCCTTTAATAAAAGCTGAAAATATTCCCCAACATATGCACTTTTCACAGAGCCAAGCCAAGATGTTTAAAGCAACACTAGAGAACTTTTCCTGCTTCTGTCCCCCTACAGGTTGGAAGCAGAATTGTCCATTACATTACATTATGCAAGTTTGCCAGATCAGGTAGCACGAGCTGTAGTTCCAATGAGACAACCTGTAGGGGGACCGAATTGGGAAAAGTTATCTAGTGAATGAAATAATGTAGCTTATTTGTTTAATGAAACTATGTATTGATGTTTTTAAAGATTTACATCTTTAATAGGAAAGAATGGGCCTTGAGCTCGGAGCCACAGACAGGGTAGAAAATCAGTTAATAGAGATGGACTAATGCATGATTATTAGTGGTTTTGGTCTCTTCATTGGATTTGTAGGCTATATATAGGAAAATATAGCCTTATCCTTTAACATATTACAGTATGTGTTGTTCTTTACGTACCTTGTGTTACAATGTTGGCCCTTCTTCCATGTCAGGTTATCAACGCTGCTCTCACTCTGGCTGCCCGCCCCCAAAGCAAGGTGGCTCAGGACAACATGGATGTTTTCAAGGATCAGTGGGAGAAGCAGGTGCGCATCCTGACCGAGGCCGTGGATGACATCACCTCTGTGGATGACTTCCTTTCTGTGTCAGGTATGAGGCAATCCAGCACACATTCTTCCAATGATACGCAAATTGAAGAAAACAATGAAGATGTTCCTGATTTACACTCACTCATAGTCACAGTTTTATTTAGTTACTGGACGCTTCAAACATAAAGTTGAAGGGGTTTCTCTGTGACGAAAAAAAACTAAATCTCAATATAAATAATAACAAATAAACCATACATTTAACAACAACAACACAATAGAGCAAATCAGAGAAAACACAATGTCAGAAAGCAAAACAACCTAAAAACAGATGGATTTCTGTTTAAATTAAAAATGGAATAACATTTTTCTTTGCATTTTGTTCTATATATTTTGCCCAACATCTCCCATTCATTTGTCATTTTCGTCATTTACACATTTGTCATTTACATTGTAATTGTTAACTAAACATTCATTAAGTTCATGAGAGGCGCACTTTTGGTTCATTGGTACATTTACTGGCATGTATTTAAGAAGAAGCAGGTTAGATAAAATAATTTTGTAACTGTTCACAAATTCATCACATTCATGGTGAAACATATTTCAATAAATGTAACTTGCGTCAGCACTGTACAATATTAATCATCAGCACAATAAAAAAACATGATAAATCCAAACATTATTTCTCCGAACAAGAAAAAGTCTTGGGTCCCTCCAATTCCATTCACTGTCGTTCTTTATTTGCCTCTCCCAAGAGAACCACATCCTTGAGGATGTCAACAAATGCGTAATTGCTCTGCAAGAGGGAGACGTGGACACTCTTGACCGAACTGCTGGAGCTATCCGGGGCCGAGCTGCTCGCGTGGTCCACATCATTAACGCTGAGATGGAAAACTACGAACCTGGGGTCTACACCGAGCGTGTGCTGGAGTCCATCAAGCTCCTGTCTGAGACTGGTTAGTGCACTGTACACAAAGCTGGTGTGGCAGAAGTCACAGTTGAATGTATTACAGTGTATTGTAAAGATTAATACAGTATCCTTCACCCTTGTGCTGTGCTGGCATCCAACATTTTGCTACAACCCTTTTTGCAAGTTAAACTACTTTCATTCAACACACACACACACACACACACACGCGCACACACACACACACACACATTCACACATTCACACACACACACACACACAAACACACGCTAGCACTTACATTAGCTTCCCAGTCTGGTCAGTGACTTACATACACACCTTAATTGCCTGGATGCCCAGCGTCCCACAATTTGGATCAGTGTCTTGGCTCCAACATAAACCTTAGACAGCACCTGTTCACTCGTCTGCCACTCTTGCCTATCATCCATTTTCTCCATCACTGTGCGGCTCATGCGTCACACCGCATTCCAGGAGACCTGAGTTTATCCCTGTAGCAGACCAGACTCAGGGCCAACACACGTCTCAGTCCCACCACCAGTGAAGATTGGCTCTCCCCACATTTGACTGAATACTTTTCACAGTTTATGGGGGTGTGAGGACGCAGTGGGGAGTGAAGAGGGAACTTGTTGTGTTGAGTGCTGTGAAATGTAAGTGTTATGTTGGCTTAGTATATGCTGGATCAGACCTCTGAATATATACAGTATATATATATATATATATATATATATATATATATATGTAGCTGAGGAGTTTTCCTTGTATAAAGCATTGTAGGCCACAAGAGTGCAGGGTGTATGAAATAAAAGCAATGTATGCTTCATTATCCTGTCAGAATATTAAGTTGTAGGCCACATTATATGCCATACACATTCCTACCAATGGCGTAACACTATTCCACTGAATTACAGCACAGGTGGCGGTAACATGCCAAAATATGCTGCAATGCACCAGCAAAGGCAGGGAAGAAGATCACTGACACTATTTAAGGTTGTAAATCTTCCACCTTGATCGCTGGTGTTTAATGTAGTAACATTTAAAAGCTGTGTAGGCGGGAAAAGGTAAAAACTAGGGCTGTCAAATGATTAAAATTTTTAATCAAATTAATCAGAATTTTCAGTGGATTAATCATGATTAATCACTATTTGCAATTACACCTGAATCCTAACCATTTTTTTCTGAAACCAAAAGATACTAGTGCTGTCAAGCAATTAAAATATTTAATCGCATTAATGTCATAGTTAACTCGCGATTAATTGCAATTAATCGCACATTTTTATCTATTCTAAACGTTCCCTTGATTTCTTTTTGTCCCATTATATTTTCTCATTTTAATTCTCTTATCAGCATGGAAAAGTAGATTGGCTTGCTTTGTGACAATGTTTTTTATTGAAAACAACATTGTCATATACGTTATGTTCAATTTCACACTAACATTCACACTTGGAACTAATAATCTGTCACATAATGTAACGCTGTTACCTCGATTTTCCATTGCAGGTAGTACTGCAGGTAGTACTGCACATAGTACTGCAGGTAGTACTGCCTCATGCCTGAGGCGAGCGTGGCTCGTCCGGGCTCGTCCTACTGTCTATGGGCTCATAGCGTCGTCAGCGGCATAGCCGTCGTCATAGCAACTGGTTTCCCGTGACTCATTTCCTGGTTCTCGTTCTCGTTCATAACCAACGTAAAATCAAGGAGAGGTTTTTCCTGCTCCAGGTTTCCCACGTGGTCAGAAAGAACAGAGGAGACACTTTGTTTCTCTCACTGACTGTAGAGTCACTACTCGCTCCGAAGCTAATTGCCGTCACGAGCCTACAAGCTACGCGGCTAGCAAGCTCAAACCACCGCGGCTTGTGTCTGTTTTGTTTCCGGTCTGCGAAATTACAAGACCCGCCCTTCAATCACTACTATTGGCCAGGCGTCCAAGGTAACGTAACCCCATTTGTTCAGGTCCTATCCCCTGACCAATCAGCTATCCTAACTACTCGCGGTGAAATGCCTAAACCAAACCAATCAGCTGCTTCGTAGGGCGGGACATGGCGTGGCCATAGACAGTTAAAGAAGTGGACTAACAGGTCCCGTTGCTCTCTATGCGTTAAACGTGCGTTAAAAAAATTATCGGCATTAAAATGGGTTTGCGTTAACGCCGTTAATAACGCGTTAAACTGACAGCCCTAGTAAAAACATTTGTCAATGTTGGAGTGTGAGGCTGTGGCTATATCCTGTAAGCAGTAAGCCTCAATAGAAAAGATTCATTCTTTCATTTCAGCACTGGTTATGTTGTCATATGTTATAACTAGGGCTGTCAAAATAACGTGTTAATTTCGATTAATTAATCTGAGAAAAATTAGTGCGTTAAAAAAATGTATCGTAATTAATCAATTCCATATTGACCTTTCATCCGGAGCCGTTCTAACCACCTTTCGACTGTAAAATGAAGGACGGAGACCATGGATGTAGCTTATTAAGAGAACAGAATGCGCAGAACAGAAACATTGCTGGCTAGTTAACAGTTTAACAACTCAACAGCAGGTAACGTTAGCCTACTGCTAGCTAGTAGCTGGATTAAACACAGTTAAAAAGCTGACAGCTAACGCTAAAGTTTGACTGTTTCTGCCGTTGTCGATACACAGACGAGAGATGGTGCGTTCAATGAAGCTGGTAATCTACAGCTTCGCGGTGCATTCGTAGTTGTTGTAAAATACCCTTTGGAATTTATTTCGTCAGCATATTAGGTCATATTGTTGATTGTTTATATATATATATATATATATATATATATATATATATATATATATATATATATATATATATATATATATATATATATATATTTGAACAGTGAAAATGGTAATAAAAGTTAAAATAATAATACAAGTTTTCATTAACTTTAATGTTACTAATGCTGATTATTTATTGATTCATTTAAATTGCAATATTTAAAATACTTTCACAGCAAAAATGATGTATGCGATTAATTTAGATTAATTAATCACAGAGTCTGTAATTAATTCGATTACATTTTGTAATCGATTGACAGCTAGTTATAACACGTTTTGTAACTCACAGGTGGTTCAGAGCTTGAGAAGTCAGTGTTTCTTGTCATTAATGCAATTTTGTTTAAGGTATTATGTTAGGAAAGAAGAAAGGGCCAGGTGTCTTTATTTTCCTGAGAAACATTTTTGCTCAATGCAATAGCTCACGCGTCTTAAAAGTATACTTTAAAAAATGCACCATTATCAACGGACAAACAAAAACAAAGGATAAAAGGAAAGAAATTTAGATATGATCTGTCTACAAGAATCAAATCGGACCACAATCCCTCTTTAACACTAGCCTTTTTTCTACCTTCTTGCACATCCATCCCTCCCCCGGTTCCTATCTCTCCCATTAGAGCCCATTTAGCGAGGCGCTATATCTATTGTTTTGCTCGTTACTTTCATCTGCCAGGATAATTGAGGGACACAGTCTCTCCCCCCCCACCCCCCCACTCACTAGCTGATAAGTCGCAAAAAGCATTAGGTGAATCACGTGTGTCACGTGTGAGCCCCTCTGCTGGCGCTCAACTCCACCATAATGGACTACACACAGTGCTACTTATATGGTATCTTAAGCCCATTCTGTTCTATTATTGCATAATTTAGTTTAATTGGGGTAATTAATTGATGAAGTTCGGTGGCAATATCTTGTGGACACTTAAGGTCAATTTCCTATGACCATAACCCTGTCACACAAGAAGACTATACAGTTGTGCTGCTGTTCTATTAATCCTCCATGGAGTATTGAGCTTGTTGCTAGAGTCAGCAGGACCCCAGAAGCATTATGTCAGCATTACTGAGAACGACGAATGGACAACGGCAAAATATTGATTTCCCACTGATTTTTCTTTATCATGTATTTGCTTATTAAAGAGTTTACATTATAACGTAAATTAAAGTTAAAATCAATCAAAGTGTCCCAACTGAATGCTTTATAAGAAAAGAGAAATGAGGAAAAAAACGTTTGTTAATTAGACCAGGGATACCCAATATACCAGGCTAACAGAATGCAATCCTACACATAAGCGGAGGCAGAAAATAACATTAAGAATTTAGATAGTATCACTTTTCTACTTTGTACTTTTACTTGACTATATTTCAGACATTCTGAAGTTTTTTTCACATAAAAACTCCCTGTAGGATAATATAATTGATTGTTAAATGTGAAACACAGCCGACTGTCTGTATGGTTTAGTTCAACCACCTACACAGTTAGATACAGTACTGTACTTCTTACAGTTTGAAACCTGTAAGAACTGCACTTTTGGCTACATTAACACATTTAGTACTAAGAAACCTATGCCAAAATATTTTGGTCTCATCTCATATGAATACAATTTTACAGATTTAATAATAACACACAGTGCCACTGATACAAAAAAAAAAAAAACTAAAACCAGGCACGGCCAATACTGCAATAGACTTGCAATTTCAGTCCAATCTTTACTACGTTGTCGACAAGAAAAGTAATAGTTGCAACAGTTTAGACGGTCAGATCTAGACATGCTGATGTACGACATCTATAGGAAAGTAATAGTTTCAGCAAATTTACCCCTTTTGTTACCGGCAGGAAATGAGTCTTACAGCTGCAGTATTTTCTTTTTCATAGTGGCTGTTTGAAGAACAGGGGTGGTAGGGTGCAGAGACCAACAAGAAAATTACCAATGTGGGTGGACTTCTGTCCTTGGTGCTGAATTTTTAAACTGCAAATTCTAATGTCAGTGAAATAATTTACACATCTGTTTATTGGAGACTTCAGCAGCCACAGTATGGATTTTTTGCCTATATGTGGCAACAAATGGAATGCAGTAGGAGTCTTACAAATGCCATTGCCATATTTTGATCCCAGTCTGTCACTGAGTAGGACTGTAGACTATACTTAAGCAGAAAACCTAGCATAAAATCGACAAGACGATGGATACAAGCATCTGATTTTAGGATGGATAGTGTCCTGTCTGACTTCACCTAAAGATAAGATGATGCAGTTTACACAGATGCAGCAAATAGGCAAGTCTCACTCAATGGCCTTTGGGAGAACTCCTGTCTTAAACTTAAACTTTGAGAAGGCCTCGTGTCCTCCCGATTGTGGGTGCTAATTGAGATGTTAAGGCAGGGATCCGGCAGCTGTATTAGACCAGTGTTTCATTGGCTCCATATTTCTCTTTGATGAAGAGCTTTTGTGTTTCCCCTTTCTGTTTCCCTCTAAGTTGTGGTAGTTGTTTTTTTAGGGGCTAACATGCACATCTGATCTGGACCATAAAGCAGTTATTGATCCTTGTGAACTTTTGCCTCCCTCTCCCCTCAGTCCTCACAGACCTGATGTCTGTGGATTTGAACACAGTCGAGGAGAAATCTATAGCTGGGGGAAAGATGATTAAGTGTTGCTGAACAAAGGAAAAGGATATAGGACCACACACTTTTTAGAGGGTACTGAGTCCAATTAGCTAGACTCTACCAAAAAGTCAATAGCTGTCACCAAGGATTTCACTAAGCGATTTGAGCAGGGATTTTAGTGGAATCTATTGATGTGGTCCCCTTTTTTTCTTTTATCAGTGGTGTGCATGTGTAAAACATCTATCCTGTGCCTGAATGTGTGTGTGTGTGTGTGTGTGTGTGTGTGTGTGTGTGTGTGTGTGTGTGTGTGTGTGTGTGTGTGTGTGTGTGTGTGTGTGTGTGTGTGTGTGTGTGTGTGTGTGTGTGTGTGTGTGTGTGTGTGTGTGTGTGTGTGTCTTTTTGAGTTAGCTGTTTGTGTTGTTATTTGATTGCCCCTGTGTTTATGCCCGCGGCCACTCGGCCAATCGCAAACACTTGCCTGTTTTTCTGACAGCTGCCACATCAACACAGGACGCTTATCACAACTACCTGCCCTTTGACCTTGTCTCAATTTGCCCATCCTTCTTTCTCATATTGAGTGTGGTCAGATTTACGGCCGGGCCAAATATAAGCAGCCAAGGCACACAACTCTTCGGTGTAAAGCTGAGCCATAGATTCCTGACAGACAGTCCACACATGGGCCTGGGATTGAAGCGTGTCCTTGAGAGGGGGAAAAATCAATAGCCTAATGGGAAAGTGGTTATGGCTTCTCTCTCTTTTTCCCCTCTCCCTCCTTCTTCCACAAGACACTTTTCTGCCTACTAACTCCCTGTGTTTAAACTAATCTTCTCCTCAAAAAACGGGACAAATTTTAAAGTCGATCATTAATGTGGTGCCTGGAGAGGGTAGATTAAAAAACTGATATATGGCCTAAGTCAGTGTGCCATTTAGAGAAGCAGGGTTGCGTTGCTCCTTGTTATTACATCGGGGCACAGTAAATGGGATTTAGCCAGGGTTTTGCAGTGAGTAATAACACACATGCACACACTGCCACCCACATGGCATGCCTGTAAATCAATGGATCAAGTGCACTAAAAAGAAGTGCAGCAAAAATGAGGGAAATAAGTAAAGACACTTCACACTGTCTCCTTTGAAAATAATAGCTCTGAAGACCAGACACTGCAGCTGGCCTGACTAAAAGCAACTCACCATAAATATTGAGCATTTATTTTAAAATCTTTAATCAGAATACCTTTTCAGTGACATCAAATAATCAGTTTGTACTTTAGTGAAATAACTGTGTGTATCCATTTGTATAATGGTGGAAAAAGAGGTTTGCAGATGGCAAACTTACAAGGAGAGGAGGTAAGTGTGTTACAGCAGCACAGAGACAGAATATAAGGTAAGAACACGAGATGAGCTTTATACCGTATATATAGGCTATTACAATACCTTGAACCATATAAGTGAATTGTGCAACTATTTGTGCAAAGGTAATTCAGTAGTTCACCTCTGCAGCCATGATGTGCAGGTGGAAAGCCAGAAGTTGTTACCATTAAGGGCTCAGCTCAATCCTATCATTTAGGAAAAAACATTGTGTAGAGCTTACATTGTATTTTTTTTTTTCTGTCTTCATCATTCTAAAACCAGAACATAACAAATGTTGAGGATCACTAATTTCACTCCTGCCACCTGAAGAGAGGCAAACATGTTCACTTTTTTTAGTTAGTTACATATCACAGGTAGGAATTTGCCCCCCTTTCCGCCCCTGATGATGTGTGTACCATTAGCATTCATTTGGAATTGTGTTTCTGGTCACCTGATGAATTTAACTCATTTATTCACTCTCCTTTAACTGTAGCTCTGTTTTTACATAAGTAGTAACATTGAATAGTGGAGATGCGGGCCATTCAACACAAGCAATGGGCTGAAAGTCACTGTAAAGCTCTGCAGAGCTGAGGGGAACCGCAAAGACGGCTGATAATTCTCTGTAGTTTTAAGTAGTCATATTATCCTTTCTCAATGTATAAATATTTCTTAAAGTATATCATATATATATAATGTATATGCAGTATATGTAATATATGCACACAAGGAAGTACAAATCCAATACTATGAAATATATTATAGAAATGGAAAAATACACCATAATAGAGAATATAGTATAACAAAAATGCAAGAATACCGATAACAATATAGTAGTAATATAGTATATTTATAATTATTTTAAGTGATGTAAGTAATATACTACTTTAAAAACTGCAGTGTCTTCATGGGTCCCTTTAATTCTGTATCATTGTATTAGAATGTAAGGTTATTTTAGTCTGAACAATGATTGGCTGCTCAACATGTCATACATAGGACATAGGAGTTAAAACTGTATCCTCCAAACACAACAAAAATCAAACTCTTTTGACGCATCCACCTCTTGGTTTAAAGTTGCAGTTAAGGATTTAGTGCATGTTTTGTTTGTATAATCGCTTTTGATATTACCTCTTGAAATATATTGCCTAAATTGAGCTGTTTTCGTACAAAATCGAGGTTAAGGCATTAGCAGTGGTGCCGTTTGTGGTGTTTGGAGCTCGTTAAACGCCTCACTGGGGCACGCCTTCTTTGCTGTGAGTTTTTAAGCATTCATTGTACTTCCATAACTTCTCACTTAAACTATGCTTAAGCCTAGGGGGTGAAAAGAATCCATTCTTACATGGTCACATTTAATTCCCTTCATCATTTTTCAACTGGAATGAGTGAAATTGCTCCTTACCATCAGCAACTTCGCTCATTAAGAGCTTGGAGAACATTTAAATATTTCTATTTAAAACGCCTTCCCAGCAATTCCCAAAAGCCTATTTTACGCTTCTGCGGTAAGTGGATTAAACTGAATTAAAAATGAAAAGAAAAAGGGAGAGACTTTTTGTAGTGCCTTTTATGTTTGGCAAAATATAGCCTATGTTTTACATCAGACAAATAAGTATACTGCAGACACACCTTTAGTGCAAGCTGGCTAATTGATTTAGTTCTCTCTGCATGTAAAACAGAAGGAAAGTGGGGAGAATGATAATAAAATCACACAGTTGGCTTTCTGGTGGAGGCTCACAAGCCAAGCTGCTGTACTTTATATGTCTTTTCCCCAGTTTTTCCTATCTACCTTTGCTCATTAGACCTGTCTTCTCTCAAGCTGGTTGTCTTAAATTAGTCATGTATATACTCTTCAGAAATCCACTCTTTATGTATACATATTTTTTGAGCATTATTTCCGAGACATTTTTGTCTAGCTTATCAAAAACTGACAACAACGATGAACTGATTATTTTTTGGAGGTCAAAGGTTAAGGTCACTGTGTTTTTGGCCATAATTCAAAACATCCTACATTAATTATGACAACATTTCATACAAATGTCTAAAGAACTAACATATCTATACAATGATGAAGTGATTACATTGTATATCCAAAAGGTCAAAGGTCAACTTCACTGTGAAATCATAATGTTCTGCATAAAAACTTTTCTGGCCATTATGCAATGCCATAACTCAGGAACAGAAGTGGAGACTGTGACCATATTTCACATTTGGTCAGATACTGAATTGGTGACACTAATCTTTGGTGCCTACCTTCTTGTGTGATTTTCTGTGCTGCCAGGTTGAAGATGTATGAGAAGCATCCATGTTTCACCAAAAAAATACACTTAATACCTTTTATTCAGTTTAATATCAATTCAAATTTCATTCATAGAGTAGGTCTATGCCACACTCGAGGAAAAGCTTACTTTTAACCGGCAGAAGCCTCGGAAAGAACCTGGCTCGTGGGCGGCCATCTGACACGACCGGTGAGAGAGAGAGAGAGAGAGAGAGAGAGAGAGAGAGAGAGAGAGAAAAGAAAGTCTTGAATACATTAAAGACAAAAAGTTTCTGACTGTCTGTCCAGGTAAACCATAGCTTTTGTTATGATAATTTGGGACAGCACAATCCATAAAAAACACATTATTAAACTCTGCATTCAATTATTGTGACTCAACAGGAGATTACGTAGAAAGGTAGCCTGCTATTCACATTCAGCGTGATTCATTTGAACACAAAGAGCATAAAGCTCTTCCATCGGCTCTGGCCAATTGATACTGGCAACAAAACCAACCATTTTTATGGTCAATAGGGACTTTTCTTTTGTTGCTTGTCTTTTGTTCGGCTCAAAATACTTTGTTTCCCTTCATTGTGATTTGACAGGCTGAGCTTGCAAGTTAGCGTCCTTGTACTGTAACGCTAAAGCACGCACAGCCATCTCCTCATATGTTACACACATGCACATGCACAAGTACACACACGTTCATATGCCAGCGTACACACAAACAGATGACAGACAGGCCAATCTTCCTGCTGGGTAAGCCGGGGTAAAATAGCTAATTGGCCTGCAATGTGCGAACTGGATATTGTCGCATACACAGAGGTGTAGAGTGACATATTGCCTTCTCCTGAAGTGCACAAGTGACAGACTGCTGTAGAGACCCAGCTGCTGTAGAATTTGAGAGGAAAAGGTTGTGATCATGGCCTCAACTAGAGAAACACACAATAACAATTGTGCCTTCGCATTGCCATCTTTTCTTTCTAATTGATAAGCTTGTACCCATTCTGAAAGATTAACACATGTGATACACCTGAGTCTCATATCTTTCTTTTGTTCTCTCTATCTACCTCCCTTACCTATTTCTCCCTGCAGTCATGCCCCGTTTTGCTGAACAAGTGGAGGTTGCTATCGAGGCACTGAGTACGAACCCTCCTCAGGCTTTTGAGGAGAATGAGTTCATTGATGCCTCACGCTTGGTCTACGACGGCGTCCGTGACATCCGGAAAGCTGTCCTCATGATAAGGGTATGGTCAATATAAAACAATCACTGAAATACTCTGAAATGGTTTAAATGTTCAGCAAGAGTTAGACAGAAATGAATGTGTTTGGAAATGCTGACTAAGACCAAGTGTAGTAATTTATTTCCTCCATATATTAACCACTGGTAGTTGTGAATGTAGACATCTAAATAAATGGTTTGTTTCCTTATTGTTGCTGAATAGTTAGTAAATGTTTTAAGTATATTTGGTTTAAATTTGTGTTCTACTTTTTATGCAATCTACTATCACTTCAGGCCATATGTTATTGATTTTTGTACCCTCTAATTAATACTTTGAAAATATAAAGGTAGAAACCAAAGTGTTTAATCGTAAACCTTGAGAGAATAAAATCTCCTGAGTCACTGGATGCATCCCCATGACTCATGAGACAAATTTTGTCACACTCACAGACACCTTTCCAGTTTGTGCCTCTTCTGATTCTAGCTACACATCTGTGGTACATCATTGATAGATCAAACTGTGCCACCGACTGGCATCGATGGTGTTCCTTTACAGAAATATATCTGCTCTAAGGATGAAGACAAACATAATTGAAATGTACAATTTAATTGAATTCCCCTTTGAGATGTCACACCTTTCACATGGTCTGTTTTACAAAGCTGGCTGAGCATTTTACAGCATGTCATTATAAAAATGTTGAATAACAACATGACACCAGCAGCTCTACTGCCGCACATACCCACTCTGATGTTACAGTATCTGCATTTTTCACCCGAACTGGCCCTTCTCTCTTCACCATGTAATTCATTTATTCAACTTTATGCAGGCTGGAAGTTTTCCCAGTGCAGCTCTGGAAAAAAATCTAATTATGGAAAATAATTTGATGTTGGTAAATAATGTAAAACAGGCAGCTTTGAACTGCCCGGGACCAGCTGGCTTCATAATCCCATCCAAGTTCAATTACTGTCTGAGGAGACAACTTGGAAGATCCTTGCTTTCTCTGTTGTCTAACTCCATCATATACAGTAGATAGCAAATGTTGGTGCAACATGTAATAGTTTTTTGTGCAAACATTTTTAAGCGTCTGTGTTATTTTTCTCTCACTTAAGCCAAGAATGGCTCCTTTTGAATTTGTACAGCACAAATCTTATGAGCAGTCAGTGGATTAAGAAACCAATTCTTCACACTGTTTAAAAATTGAGGCAGGTCTTGAGAAGAGTGTAATGTTATAATGAAAGCAGTTTGTCCTGGCTTTTATGTCCCCATGTACACACACGCACGCACACACACAGTACGAGAGTAGTGCGACGGAGTAGCAGGTACTGGATACAATGGAAAATATACTATATGAAATTGAACAGTGGTTGGAGACTCTCAACTTTAATATAACCAATATGTATACACTCTCTCCTATTCCCATAATCTGACCTACAGCCTGTCTCAAGCAGAACGTTCAACTTTTACTGGAAGTTCAGAGCTAAAGTAGCTGCTTTACAGAAATGCAAGGGGCTACATTGATGTATTTTGTTTATAGTTCCCAGTGAGATAATGAAATATGTTCCACAAAGGCTGGTTTTAATAATAGATCCTTGAATGTAAAGGCTTATTAGATGCCATAACACTGCACAGTGTTTTATAATTCTATGAGACTGTTTTTTACAACTCTAAAAAGTTATCACAATAACAATAATTGTATCATCTGTTGTGATGATCACAAGGTAAACAGGTGTACACATAACAAAGTAATCTACTAGGTAACGATTTTGCTGAACAACGTGTTTTTTCGTGTCAGCACTTGCACTGGGCCAACCCAGGGGACCCATTGAAATGAATGACCAGCTTTACAAAGCTGGTTAACAATTTGTTCTATTACCCTGTTTTGTGATCCAGCTATAAATGCATTCACATGAAGAGGAAGGGTTGTCAAGTGTGTTTTATTTCCCATGGGGAAATTGGGTCAGTACAGTGGCAAAAATATTTTGATTTGGTGGGATTAAGTAGGAATACAGACACATAACTAGCAAAGCCACAACTATACAAAGTCAAACAATAGGCCACACTTGATCAACCACTGTTAGAAATACTAAGAAGGAAATTCATCACAATTACTAGCCTCTGCCAGTATACAGTAAATTGAATTCATTAGGCAATAAGTCTACTTGCAAACTGTTGCTTGGTAGGAGTCCTGCTTTATAGCCAGTGTGAGCACTAGTTTTGTGTAAAGCATTAATTATATCTCTATCAGGGGACCCCAAACTTCCCTTTCCCGAGCCACATTAACCAGCTCCGACCGGGGGATCCTGAGGGCCAGGTTGGAGATGTAATCCCTCCACCTAGTCCTGGGTCTTCCCCGAGGCCTCCTCCCAGGTGGACGCGCCAGGAACACCTCCTTAGGGAGGCGCCCAGGTGGCATCCTTACCAGATGCCCGAACCACCTCAACTGGCTCCTTTCGATGCAAAGGAGCAGCGGCTGTACTCTGAGCTCCTCACGGATGACTGAGCTTCTCACCCTATCTCTATCTCGCCAGCCACTCTCCTGAGGAAACCCATTTCGGCCGCTTGTACTTAAAAGAAAAACATTAAGCAATTCCAATCGCCACACAGCAATGTTCAATCATAAATCTTCAACTTAAGATCATTGTGCAGAGACAAACTGTGCAAATATTTATGTTCACAGATAAAAGCAATACAGCAGACATTGTGTAACATTTAAGTTGCTTCCTCTTTAAAATATAGTCTTGCTATGAGTTAGAGAATTTTGCTTTGCAGTATAGTGGATCTGGAAGGCAATAACACCAGCCTTGACAGAGACCATCCAGAAAACATTGTCCTTGAGTTGTAGCTTGATGAACCAATTTCAATATTTTCAAGGTTGTTAGTAACGAATCTAGCAATTTATTAGCCAAAATGTTGTGGCAACTGACATTAGCCAGGTGAACCGCGTTGTCTCTCATTGCCCCCATTTAATTTACACATTTTGTTATATTCTTATTTAATGGCAATGTGTATGGAACTACAGACACTGACCCAGGTCTTCTGCAAATGGGTGCATATACTGTAGTTATCTGTGAATTCACATGTTCATTATTCTGTGGTCAAACAGAGACTAATTGTTTCTATGTATATGTCATCTCATTGTTTGGTTGATGTCAACTGCCACTGGGTTTTTCTTTCCTTTTTTTACCTTTTCACCAAAGCTAACTTTTTCAAAGAGTGTTACCTATTATTATGTTATTTCATTTGACATATAAGTTTTGTACAGAAGCCGAGAACAGCCATGGATTTTTTTTTATCTCGTGATAACAAAGAAGGGGAAGGAGAACATTATTAATTAATTCGTTATCTCGATAAAACAATCTTTGTTATGTTGAGATAACGAATTAATAAGTCGTTATCACGAGATAACGGTGCACAAAAAAAAAAAATCCATGGCTGTTCTCGGCTTCCGTAGTTTTGGATGAAGACTTTACTGTTTTTATTGTGTTACATCTCTGTCTGTCATATGCTTGGTTTGGTTTGAGCTAAAGTTCCCAATGAGGCACTGTATGCTGAAAACGACAACACAGTAACATATGCTGTCTGCTACTCTGGATTACCACACAATAGGGCACGAAGTCAAAGTTGCTCTTTTTAACTGTCAATTTAGGAGTCGTATGATTTTCTTTTCTTTTTTTTTGTTTCTCTCTCTCTGACTGTTTGCTCTACTTTGTCGTTGTGTTTCTCACAGACACCAGAGGAGCTGGAAGATGACTCTGACTTTGAACAGGAGGACTATGATACTCGCAGCAGGACAAGTGTCCAGACTGAAGATGACCAGCTTATTGCTGGACAAAGTGCTCGGGTGAGTGGATGTTCAACTTCCCACTGTGCTGAACACTTTCTATATGGGCCTCAGTTATGGAGTCTGACCTGAAAAAAAATACAGAAAAAGACACCATATATCTGGGCAAAGGCTGGTCAAAAAGCCCAAATTCATCATATAAGTGACTGTAGTGTTATTGCTTCAGTGGTAGGCTGAGGTGCAAGTTGAATTGCATCCCACCTCAACACCCACCCCTGTTCTCTGACCATATTGGAATTGATTTATCCAACTAGTTCCACTTACATGGCATGAAAGTCCATTTAAATGATCCTAACAAGCGGATTATTTTAAATAAACACTGTTCAGGGGTGTCAGGTGTAAAATTGCATTCACAAACAAAGAAGTAATTACCTAATTCCCTTTAGATGCCAGACAAAAGACAAAATACAGTATAGTACTGTGCCAAGGCTTCTGTCGCGATCACCAGGGTGTGGGCTTTGTTGCACATTAGCAATTTTTCACTTGGGCCCAGCTTAAAGAACATTAGGAGGGTACCACTGTTTGCTCCCCTCCAGCAACACAGAGGCACTAGCGGTGCATTGCATGTTGAATAAATTATGGATGGCAGGCGTATGACTTGGCCCAGTGCCTCACCCCATGGCACATAGGCCTGTATAATACTGAGTCTCTACACAGTCAGCACACACAGGGGAGTAATGCACAAAGAAGGTACAGTAAATAACATAAATAAAACCAAATCAGCAGCTTATGGTTGCTAAATGTATGTGCTAAACAACTATAGTCCCGATTGTGATGCCTTTTGATAGGAGTTCAAACTAAAAATAACCAACTCAGAAGCTATAGGGAACTGCAAACAGGCTAGGGCTGTATCCGATTTAGAGTTATGTCAGTTGAATCAGATTTATATAAATATTCAACAATTGTGTGTGTGTGTGTGTGTGTGTGTGTGTGTGTGTGTGTGTGTGTGTGTGTGTGTGTGTGTGTGTGTGTGTGTGTGTGTGTGTGTGTGTGTGTGTGTGCGTGCGTGCGTGCGTGCGTGCGTGCGTGCGTGCGTGCGTGCGTGTGTTTAAAACAGAATATTATAAAAATTCTACATCCATGTTTAATAGTTAAGAAAATCCTATTTGATAAAGTGCCACTTAGATCACATTTGATTTTGCAGTACTCTTTAGTAGTTAAGAATTTACGTTTTTGCTTTATTAATTATACAATTCAACTCTTGAACTAAGAGACAACTCATAAAAGTTTTGGTCAAATCTGGACTCCAACCATAAACAAGAAGAACAGACCCATGCTTTGGGACCACAGTAGCGTCTCCAGGATGACTGTGGGGGTCCTGGGTGTGAAGTGCTTTGAGTTTATTGTATGTATCCTCCCACTAAAGGCTCCCGCAGCGTAACATTGCAGGGCCATCTGAGCTTAGACGCACCAGCACTACTACACAAAGGAGCTTCACAGCACCAAACTGTTAACTAGTTTTCCTGGCACTCAACTGTGCTTTGAGTGGGCAGCTCTCCTTGGGAACAGTTTGAAGTCGCAGCATGTCCCATTGTCATAAATTATTGCTGTAATACAAGTGATATAAAGTGGATTGAAGGCTGACATGGCTGAAAATAAGGATTGTTCATGCACCCTTAATAAGCAAGCTATGCGCTCGAGCCCGTAATAAATAAATGCGAGGCAATGTGACTACTTTTGTACATTTAGTACACATTATTGTGTACAACATGCTGTACAGCTGGCAATACTGACACAGCCTCTCACACAGTTAATTTATATTGCCTGTTTTTTTTTCCGTATGCCCTTAGAGATGAAACATTTACAAACGCAGAAGGCAAGCCCATCCATAAAACATGTTTGCTGTGAACCACTAGTGATCTGCCCAGTCAGCCTCAGCCTGTCGTGTCAAGATAAAGCTTGCTGTCCTCTCACGGTCATGCCAAGTGCACACTAGTGCTCTGTGTTTCTATTTAAACAGACAAGAGGAAGTGTAATCCATTTTCTCCATTGGAGCTGACATGATCATACTGAGGTTTACAGTCATGATCCCTCCAAGCCCCTCCAATCCAGTGTGCGGGTATCACACACGGGACACAGGCGTAACATCTCCCTCTGACTTTCTCGTTCTCACTATCTTTCTCTTCCTCACTGTAAAAAAAAAATCAGATCAAGTACAGGGCGCTCCCAGGAGCCTTTGTTCCCAGTGGTCTGCCTCGTGTGGTGCTCCACTTGTCACTTCTATTATACATATGCGTAAAGCTAACTTATTAGAGCAAACAGGCATAATGAGAGGGCAAAAAAAGACAAAGGGGAAGGAGGTCTGTACTGTAGTGTCTTTTTCTATTAGAACATGCAGACACATGCACACACACACACACACACACACACACACACACACACACACACACACCGAACGACATCTCTTAACACAGTGATTGGAACACTGTTGATAGGTCATCCATAAAATTGAACTCTGAGTGTCTGGGCAGTTTATTTCAAATGAAACAAATTAAAGTCATTTCAAGATGCAGCGCACTGTGAAGAAACCCAGAAAGCGCTCTAATCCCTGTAGATGTAGCCGAGTCGCACAGTGTATTGGCACAGCACTCCCTCGGCCGGATTTGCCACTATGTTAAGCTCCCAAGGCCCGCTCCTTGTTGTTATCAGTAAAGTAGAGGAAGGGATTTGGGGATAAGTGAATTCTAGAGAGCAGGGGAGGAGGGAGAAGGGGGCTTCACCAAGTGCCTTTCTACTCCCCTGACATCCAAATTGGCTCATGTGTTTACCCCTGTGCTGCTGCTTTCTTTTGTGTTCAGAACCTCTCTCTCTCTCTCTCTCTCTCTCTCTCTCTCTCTCTCTCTCTCTCTCTCTCTATCTTTCTCTTCCTCCCTGATGCTCTCTCTCTCTCTCTCTTTTTGTCACACCATTTTCAGAGTGAATTTGAATACCAACCAAATCCCTGACTTTCTCTCCCCAACCTCACTTGATCCCTAATTTTAGAAAAAGGAATTTCCAATCCAAATTGTTGAGTTTCAAGAGACTTTTTGCTCTCTTTAGCTGCCTGGGGAAGCAGTTTGTCTTGGTTTGTGCGCAGAAGCCGGAGGGAAACATTGTGATTGCACTTACAGAGATATTCAAACCTAGTCAAAACTACTCTGTTTCTCAATTTAAATTCTTTATTTGACTCGTTACATTGACATTTAGCAAAACCATAACTGTACTTCTTCTCAGTGGTGTACCCACCATTTTGACACCAGGGGCATACTGCTCGGTGTAATTATAGAAATAAGTGAATAATTGATGCCTCAACAGTTGGGTGCAGGAAAGAAATAAGCAGCAAAGATATGCTAATGACCGCCCTCGAGTCCTGAAGTAAGAGAGATGTTCATGGTGGCACAGTTCACTCACCTGTGTCGCTATTGATTAGGCAGCAATTACTGTATAACTTGACTTGAACTACACTGTGATTTTGGCTACATTGAACATGAGTATGTATTTAGCAAAACATACCCCATGGAGCCATCGGCTTCCCAGAACCACCTAGTGTCTGGACTAAAATGCCTTTTGTAGTCCTCAAGTTTATATGTATACATTTTTGCATTATTTAAACTGACTTCAATTTAAATAACAAGTTATAGTTGAAATCAACAGCATAAATAAGCATTCAAAAACAAGAGTTGTGTTACATAAGACAAACTCAAACAAACAGAAGGAATGTTGGTTAAAGTGTGGTTACAAAAGCCCATTACTGCTAATTAACCTAGCCAAAAATGCATACTTACTTTTGGGATATCACTGATTAGTTAATGAACCAATGGAGGTATATTTAACTTGTAGATGGGACGACTTACAGTTGTTTTGTCATAGACTAAATAAATGCTGCTGCAGGGGCCCCAGAGCCACTGCCTGCTGTGTGCGACCCATAATTCATAGCGACACCTGCAAAGTGAATTCAAGTTTGCCTTGCTGGAAGCAGTGGTCTGTAAATTGTTTATTCCTGATTGTGCAGTCTAAATACATATTAAGTTTGTATTTGTTTTAAATGTGAGCAGTGTTTTCACCCCACACATGGTTTAATGGGATTTGTTTGTCACTGTTGTTTGTGTGTCTTGGCACCAGCAGCAAAGGAAATCTACACTGGGCTTAAGGGGGCTGGTTTTGCTTGTTTATTTATGCCGCTCAGGGTTTTTTTTCAAGCTAACCGCCATCAAAGCTTTGCACCACTCTGCTCACACAGTGATCAGTAGTCCAAAGCTCATGGACACATCTGTTGGCCTCTGATGAGAAAGTTGTGCCTCTGTGCTTCTCTATTTCTGTCTGTAATTTCAATTTATTTCTCTTTCGTTGCGGGCCCCCTCCTGTTTCAGCTTATTTTCTTTTTGAAGAATTTTAGAAGTAATCTATATTTTTTTGTCATCATCATCCTGACATATCTAGCAGGGGACAAGAGCAAAGTGACGTAGTATTTGAGTATGACGACTGAGCTCACCTTGCACCCCCACACACTGTAAGAGAGGGAATAAAAAGAGGCAAAAGGAAGACAAGGGCGATTATTTCATTAAGAGAATAGCAATTCTTCGAGGACAGTCAATAATAGATGAGGTTAAAAAACAATGGTGACTTTTTTTTTTTACTGTACTCCTTTTCTCTCTCTGCCTCTCGAGTCAATAGAATCGACCTAATGGAAACCAGGTTACTGTTCCTTCCATCTCACCTCCCTGACATAATGTTGAACAAATGCATTATTCATTCTCTGGTCTAAGAAGCGAGGTAATTATACATTTATCTCCCAAATAATACCGGGTCCTTACTGCACCAGTGACCTTGCCACAAGATTTATGCCTTTTTGGACCTGCCCCCAAAGGCCGCTGAGGAAAAAATGAAGGCAAAAATGGATTTGCTCTTTATGGATATAAGATGTCGGGGGGTTTGAAAAGGTCCAGTCATTAAATGTAAATTTTAGAACTTTATTTTGAATCGTTTCAGAAGGGCAGGGATAGTCAGACTCCAAACTTAGTAGTGTTAAGTTTTGTAGGGCGGATTAAAAAGTAGACCGGACAGAAAAAGTAGAACAAATGGTGCTACAGCTCTCCACTTTATATTTTTTTCCTTTATTCTCTTTCTTCTCAACTAATCCCTCCCCTTATTCGCCCCTTTCTTCATTTCCCTATCGTTCTCTTCTCCCCAACCTTATCTCTATCCTTTACCTAAACTCTTCTCCTCTGGCATTTTCCCTCATGCAGGGCAATCCTTCCAATCTATTCTGCTGAATATTACTCCCTAACAACCTCTTCCGACTCCACTAATACTTTGGTTTCTTCCATGCTCCCCTGTTGCCTGCAGGCTATCATGGCTCAGCTTCCCCAGGAGGAGAAGGCTAAGATTGCTGAGCAGGTGGAGAGCTTCAGACAGGAGAAGTGCAAGCTAGATGCAGAAGTGGCCAAGTGGGATGACAACGGCAATGACATCATTGTGCTGGCCAAGCAGATGTGTATGATCATGATGGAGATGACAGACTTTACCAGGTAAAAATGACACTTAAAAGCAGTAGAAACAAGCTGTGAACACGACACTATTGTATTATCACATCATTTTAAGTTCATATGGCTAATAAGTAAGCAAACTGTTGCTTAAACATCAAGCACATTCTCAAACTTTAGAAGGAAATAACTGTCTCTAGCTGCTAAATGTTCCACTATGTTCACCAGCTAGTCACTTACTTTGTTGTTCTGCTCTTTGGTGCTGGGCAGGTAGTGTATAGAGGTAGTGTATAGCAAAGTGCTGCCTGCTTTGTCTGAAAACTGGTTGAGGAGTGTAGAGAGTACCATAAAACTGAAACAATGAGTTTAAAAAAAGGTGAACAGTTCTATAAAGCTGAGGGAGAGTGTCAGGAGATAATCATCTATGGAATATCATTATGAGCAACACATTTAACATACAGGTAGTTCTTTTCATCCTTTTTTATAGTAATATAGCGGAAAGTAAATAAAGTGACAACAAGTGGGATTGCTGAGAAACAATCTTGCCTTTGCAATGCCTCAGAGCTGTGTGTGTGAACTGTTTTGTGAAAGGCAAAGTGACCCAGACATCCTTTCCTTTGCTCAGACTATGTAGCAATGCTGTGATTCAAAGATATACTGTAATAGATAATCTGTTTGCATTTAGAGTCTTGTCGCTTATGTTTACTAAAAGCCAGCAGCTTTCCTCTCAATCTCGCCCATCTGGGCTTAACATATCAGGGAGATCCTAATGCCCAACTGATGGTTATCTGCCTCATGTATAGATTTGTGAACCACTTCACAATTATATGGCATGAAACAAACCAAAAAATTAAAATCAGAGCCATGAGTCATTAGTCATGAGTGACTATGGCTGTGGTGCTGTGACAGCACCATTAATACTTGGCATTGACCCCGTTACTCAGATTGGCATGAACAAACTGATTGGAAATTTCAGATTAGCAGTGACAAAAAATTAGACATCACACAAAGGCAAACACATTTATCTAGTCACAATAACTTTCCCGGTGCTGGCAAATCAAGAAAACACAACACAGAACAAAGGCTCAGTGGTTGGCCATTATTTCCCTCTCCTGCTCTATTTTCAGCACCAACTGCTCTAAAAGTCTTGCTGTTAAAAACAGAAGTATTTTTGTTTCTTTGTGATTCAAAGCAAATCACTATGATACATAATTAGGGACAAAGGTATACCGTATTTGTTACAGCCATTATCTTGGAAATTGTGTATTGTTGGTTGATTATATTGTCTCTTATCCCTTCTTCAGCAACAGTAAATTAGCTGCTGCCTTTATGAGATCAGTCTTTAAAGGGAAGCTCTACATATCCTCTGCCTCTGCAACTCCACCCACATTCCCTTTTCCTCTCTTTTTCACCCCTTGAATTTTCCCAGAGGCAAAGGCCCCCTGAAGAACTCCTCAGATGTGATCAACGCGGCTAAGAAGATTGCAGAGGCTGGTTCCAGGATGGACAAATTGGCTCGCGCCGTTGCAGATCAGGTAGCTTTGTAACTGTGCCTGTCACTGTCAATTTAATCATGTTACTTTATATCAGTCTGAAACAGTCTCATACTGTCATAGTAGCTGACGGTGGAGCATATTTTGAGTTGGAGTAAGTGGGCATGGCCATTGGAAATCTTTAATGTGGGTACTGACAAGCCCAGCTGGAGCGGTGGGCTGTGTTGCCACATGACTTTGTCTCCCAATGGGACCAACACTGAGAGAGCAAGACAGCGGAACCAAGTTGTGTCTCTAATATAATTAGCTCCCTCCCGAGGTGTTGCATTCATTATCAGATGAGTACCTCTCTAAAACATGCTGACAGACCATTTTCAATATCTAATCAATCAGTGCTGTGCCTAGGGAAGACGAGAGTGAAAAGAAATAGGTGTGTACCCTGTGTACGTGTGCATAAAGCAAATGAATTGGGAGGTATTTTAGAATGCAGCACTCGTGGCAATGCATAATCTTCTTCATTTGGTCTGTTCCTAATATGCAGTGTGTAGTGAGAATAAACTTAGGCACAAGACTCACGGATTTATTAAGGCAGCCTGTTGTCACTGTAATTGCAACTGCTGTTAGCTAGCAAACCCTTGGAATAATTATTGTTGGTTTCAGTATCACACGCTAGGCCTTTTTCCAGTGTTGCTTAGCTGAAAAAAAATGTGTTGAAGCTCACAGCAGCATAATCACAATCACAACATCTTTTTCTGAAGTCCTGAAACTTGCATGAGGCCTGCACATACTATACTAACACAACTTTAGTTTCATGTGCCAAATTACAACCAAGTCACTATACTAAAAAAAAAAATAAGTTATGGTTTAAGTAGTAGTGGACATGTATCTGTTATGTAAATGATTGTGGATATCCATGCAATATTGATAACTCAAAAGCCCTCAATGAATTATACCTCTTTATTACGCGGCTTGGTTGAATACTCAATTCTAATTGGTCAATCACAGCATTCTGCGGTCTGCTATTTCTGTATAACAGACATTTGCTAACCATAACAGACCATTGCCATGGATGGAGTTTTGATCTCAGAATCTGACGGACCATTTTTAAATCAATATTTGTGCTCATATGGAGCTCATAGCACTGATCCACGGATCACAAAGGGAGAGAGAGGATGGAGGAAACGGGGATCGCTAACACAGCTATTGGCAACAGTGCAACCAGAGCATTGATTAACTCCATCATGGTTAGCTCACTGACCTGGGCGACCTGGCTTCTGTCAGAGAGCAGTGCTCATCAGCAGGTAACCTCTGTATGAGCCGTGTAATAAGTGGGATAATGTAGAGTGAACCGGTCATTATTGCGAATTGAACCCCTTCAGGCTGATTCAAGAACTGCGCCGGGGTCCGGCATTACCCTGTTGGGATTCTATTTCGCAATAATGACCGGCTTGCTCTATATTATCCCTTTCATAAAGGCTGCACACTTTTGGGCAGTGCAACAAGCTGTAAACACAACATTGACATACACATTGTCATCTTATAAAGTTGATATAGCAAGTGTATCAGCAAACAGCGGCTGATTTACACATCCAGCTGATACAGAGACATGTAAGTCCGATATTCACTCTCCAGCTCTGTTTGGCCACTAACTCTTAAGAAAAGGGAAAAGTCCCTAACTTTGTCTGTCTTTCAGACTGAATCAAAACAGTAAAGTTGCATGCCGTAAAACCAAAACAATGAATGAAAGAGCTGAAGGGATCTGCAGTGCCGGTCATCATTACACATGACCTCTTTCACATAACACATAGTTATTTGATCCATTGTTGTTCAAGAAAATGGAAAATTTGAATTCCCATCTGGATCCAAATCCTTCAAAATACACATAATTATTGGAATTCACAGGCCAGAAATCTTTTTCATTCCACCTTACATAATGTGTGAATTTGGACATTGACCCGGTTTTACTACAAAAGACAAACACGTGTTCATTTTCAGATTTCCTGCTAACAAAAAAATGAACCTGCCTTGCAGTTAGAATAACCCTTTACACTAGCCTGGCAAATACATATTAGTCTGAAAACTCTCAGTTCATTTTTGATTTCCAAGGGGCGTTATCAACAGTGCACACCAAAATGCCTCTGGATGCAATTGAATAGACCTGTAGCCAATCAGCAACTTATGCAAGTTGGGGCGGTGCTTGGTCCGTTTTGAAGCAGAAAAAGAATGGCCACAAACTTTCTCCAATTACAGCTACAGCAACAGTGCACTGAAATGTGTTTCTGAAAAGTATGTTTGAATAGGACATAAATGCAAGGCAAATGAAACATGGGCTGGCAAAACAGATTTTGTCTGGTTTCCAGGCTACCTTAACACAGCATCTAAAAAAAAATGCCCATGCCTTCATCATTATTTCCTGTGAAGGCATTTTATACTTATTACAATCATTTCATATTCATTTAGTTGTGTTCATATGTTCATAATCAAGGGAACATGCAGAGGCTGGATTAAAGTACAAACAGAAACATTGCTCAGGGTGCGGTATACCAGTATAAAGAGATGTTTTTTCATACTGTATATTTTCTGTATCCCAGTGCCTTCTTGTGACAATATGTGACTTCACAACGATATATGGGCAAGCCCTGTGCTGTTAGCACAGTGCAGAACGCCCGTCAGTTTGAGTAGCCTTAGAGTCTGCTCAGCTGTCAACTGGCCAAAAGGCATCTTTAGTCGAAGCTGGCACTGAGGCTGAATGATGTGGCTTGTTTATAAACATTTTAGCATGTTTCCATGTGTGAGAACATTTGTCTCAGAAAGCAGGACTCAATCTGAATCACAGCTTGTGTATGTTGTTGAGAGTAGGATCTGGGACAGAAATGAAACAGTAAGCATGAACTTGCTTATATATTCATTTCTTGGCTGCCGAGTGATGATGAGTGTTTAACAGGGTTTAGGTGGGAGTGAATATGTCATATGGCAAATCACTGGCAGAGCCTTTGTCTCAATCAACAGTTGTTGTAATGAACAGAGCAGGTGGCTTGCCATTTTTAATTCTCACTTAAATGGTTCCTAGACCAGTGTTTACTGAATATTCAAAGCCTTCTGTTACACTTCCAGAGACATCTGAGCTATGTTCAGGAAGTAAAGAGGGGCTTAAGGACATTTTTATTTCCAACATGTATGTACGTGTTTTCATGTGAGGCATTTGGGGCATCTGTTTGCCATGCCATTCAGTGAATGGAATGAGTTATTAAAAGTTAAAACAGCAAAGTTTGTCTTTATGAAGCATCTTAATGGAATTACACAACAAAAAACATAACCTTGACTATTGGTCTTTATTCCATATGAAGAAGACAAGTATTTTGCATTCACACATTGTGGTAGGTAACCTGTGTTTGTTGAGAGCACCGTGGCTTGACAGTAAGATTTAAGGCTGCTTCACTGCTTTTAGACAGGTCCCTTAAGTAGCAAACCTTGTCGCCATGACTCCACATCAGCCCTATTGATGAACATGTTTGAAGCAGAAGGCAATTCTGCGTGGAAGGAGAGCTCTTTGATAATCATTTAAGCACAGCACTTGATGTAGAAAACCCCCTCGAGACAACTCACCCCATTTCACTCTAGCGATGCCTTTTTTCTACTCTATTTCTCCCACTCCATTTTCCTTACTCTTCATTCTTTAAATATGCCTCCAACAGGCACAAGCCAAATAGTGAAGGGGAGCTTTACAAACATTATGCACACCTATTCTGACACATACATTGATTGCTGAGTGTTATGAACAGTAATGACATGTAACAGTATGTATCACTCTGCTTGATTGCAGCATCATCTGGCTTCAGATTAACCTGGGCAGTCGTTGTTGACCTGTGTACATTCGTGTAGTTATGTTACGGTCTAGTATTGTAGAGTATTGTTATATCAAGTTTCTCAAACAACAGTAAATTGCAATGCAATTCTTAGGGGGCTATTTTTGTACATGGCTTAATTATGGATTCATATGTTTGGTGCACTAGCAAAGAGATTGTGTGCGTGATTGACTCAAAATACTCTACAGTAACGTTGTTCACTGTAAGAAAAGAACATGTCACCCAGTGCAACTGTGTGGCTCACTGATGTGTTTTTAATTTTGAGACAAAAATTGAAGTCTATGGTGGAATAAGTTATATGGCGATGGTGGTGATGGCGCAGTGGTTAGAACACATACCTTTGGTGTGGGAGACCTGGGTTTGATTCCCACCATGATCCATCAACCAATGTGTCCCTGAGCAAGACACTTAACCCCTAGTTGCTCCAGAGGCGTGCGACCTCTGATATATAGCAATTGTAAGTCGCTTTGGATAAAAGCGTCAGCGAAATGACATGTAATGTAATGTAATGTAATATAAGGCTGTGGCTACACAGACAATACTTTGTTCATTCCAACACGTCATTGTTGATTTTGGTCTTTTTATTGGATTGACAGTAATACAAATGTTGAGTATGTCTAGCCTTATCCTTTATCTGTGATTTCAAATTGCCTTTCCTGGTTCATTTCCTATTCAAGAATACTTTTCTTTTGCATTGCACTCATGTGAACTTTCAGTTTGAGCATTGGGTATATTTTAAAGGACTTAAATAACTTGTGTAAAGTTATTGTTTCTAAATGCTATTAAACACATGCAAGTTTGAAGCTAAGTATTCAGACTTCCAGGTCTCACTTTCGTTGTCACAGCGGAAGACCCTGTCGCATTGACTGCAGAACAACAAGAGCAAAGCTCCTGTCGCCTCTACTGACAGCAGTTTAACCAAGTGTGACGGATGTGTAATTAAAAGGCTTCTCAGTAAAACCAAAAAACAGAGTTTAGCAGGAGCTAGCTAGAGAGAAATTAATGCTGTCATGGAATGAAATCAGGTATCTTAGATTTGCTTTTTAGGAAGTAATTCAAAGCAGATGCAAAAATAATCATAAGCATTTCTAAATGCATAAAGGAACCCTGGGACATCACAGCCTCAGTAACATCAAACAAATGTAGGTGCAACGTGAAAAAGTTAGTATTTATGGATTTTACTTATTTTGTTTTTAGTTGCATTTGGTAGATAATCATGCTCTTTCCCATAATGCTTTAGAGAATGTTGCTATGGATTCAGTAGGTAATGCATAGCATACAACTTGAGCTCCATTTTTTTTTAGCAAACAGTTTATTTGTTTACATGTTGGCAAACTGGCACCATTAAAAGTTTGAAACATTAACTATTAATGTACAAATGGCTGCACAAACAGCTATCACAGGTTTACTTTAATCCTAAAGAAAACCTTAAAATGTGATGATTCTCAAGCAAGTGGAAGTTAAATCACGATGGGAATAAACTTCAGACAAGTGGCTATCACACAGTGATTTAGGTAATAAAAAGAAAAATAAATAATGTTACATTAATTTATGTAACATTATTTCTTTTTCTTTTTTATTACCTCAATTTTTCTTATTACTTCATTTATTTTCAGACTTTTCTCTATTTTCCACTTTTTGGGAAATATTGGATACGTTTACCTCTTCAGGTGAATATTGTGGAATATAACAGAAGGAAGAAGGAAATAAGTACCTTAGGTAGTCACTTTAATATATTAAGTGGTTTCAGTGTGTACGAGAACACAGCAGTGCTCAGTGTTCGGTGGAGATTCCAGAGACTGGATAAGCAAATAGAAAGATTACCAGCTTTCTTGAAGTAACTGACAGATGACAGCTTACCATCAGAGGGATGACAATTATCCAGTCATCTAGAGGGGATATTGTATAAGTGTAACATACTTTATTTGAATCTGTCATTTCTCTCTCTCTCAAACATTGCTTTTTCTATACTATTGGCTATGTAATGGAGCCCAAAAAAGAATGTATATAGAAAATTGCCATAATTAAAACGAAACAGCAAAAGAGGTGGATTTGAAAATAAAATAACTGGCTTACTATTTTTTTATACACTGAATATTTTAGGAAAGGCCATGCGGCATCAGTGTGAGGTGAGACTTGTGTTTTGACAGACTGCCACACTCTGATAGTGCGTTGCCCTCATCTCAGCACCAGAGTTCACATCATCTTCCTGAATTACCCATTGGGAGCACTTTCATTTTGGGCCCAATAATGTGGGGAAAAAAAAGAAAAAGAAATTCTTACCAGTTTCTCTGCTGGAATACCCAAGAGAAGCACTGAGGTCAGAAGGAGTTTCAGAAAGGCTGAGTCTGGCAGTAAACCACAGTTACCTCACTCATCTGTAATGAACGCTATTTCACTATGAAGGACAGAGAGAGAGAGAGAGAGAGAGAGAGAGAGAGAGGGCTTCAATGGACCTGGCAAAGTAATGGGCCATACAGTTTATTTACATCATCAGGGAATCTGTGGAAGAAATGGAATATTAGTCAACTGTACAATAGGGAATCATTGTGTCATGTCTGCATCAAACTTGCCTGAGGCAGTGTGTGTGTGTGTGTGTGTGTGTGTGTGTGTGTGTGTGTGTGTGTGTGTGTGTGTGTGTGTGTGTGTGCGTGCGTGCGTGCGTGCGTGCGTGCGTGCGTGCGTGCGTGCGTGCGCGCGCGCGTGTGTGTGTGTGCGTGCGTGCGTGCGTGTGCACCAGCAGTGTGAAGTGCAGTTAGCAGTGATGCTAGCCAGGACTGGTGGTGCAGAGATAATGCCCAGGGAGAAGACGTTTCCCTCTGCCTCACTGGCTGCTCTATGAGGTAGTAGCTTCACCACAGTCAGTGCCACTGACTGAGAGGAATCTGGATCCTGGTGGCAGCTTTGCATTACTGTGCTGTTCAAAGTTGATGATACTGGCCGTACAATTAACGTTCACTTGCAGTTATTTTTGTAGGTTGAAGAAACAAACATTTCATCTGGAAAAACTGTGTTCTACTCACTATTTGTGACTCTCAGTGAAGGGCACTTGTGGTCAATCAATACTATTAGTCTTAGCACGAGAGGCCTTTTCTCATGGGTGGCCATGAAAGCTGCATGTCCTGGAGGGGGGTATATCACAAGTCGATCCATCCCCCTCTACCCGAGCCCGCAAGACAAGGAAATGAGCTGTGCATTTCCCCACACAGTGCTGCTGAATGTCCTAGTTAGGACCGTTTAATATTAATGGCTAGAAGAAAGGTGTTGCTACAAAATGATGCTCACAGTGTTTAAGCAGCTGATGCAGTGTTCTTAACCCACTGGGAGCTTAGTGGGCCATAGCTGACTCCTGGAAGGCTTCCAGATGGAATAATAGGGGCAAACTGTGTGATAGCAGAAGACCTGAGGAGGCTGTCCTCTTATTCCCTGTTGGTCCATTTGCTGTACTGTATTATTGGTTTCTTCGCTGTTGAAGGAGCACAATGGCCAGTAGGACCAGGTCAGAACTTTTGGTTAAAAATAAAAAATAAAGACGAGAAAAAGAAGAGGGATACTGTGGAAGAAAGTATTTTTGTCTCAGAGTAGTATGTCCATTCATTGCTGGTTGATCTGTTTTCTTCTCGGGCAACATGCTGTGACAAACTTGTTTTATGTGAAATGAATGAGTTTGACACCCTGCAGTGTAACTTAGCTTGCCTTTGAAACTCAAACTTGCAAAAACAACAAAAAAGAGTAATCTTTCAGGCTCAGTGCAAATAAATGTAATAAGCGACACAAAATACTGGAACCGTACTGTGTTTGTTAGGACTGTTGTTCTTGGTTTTCTTCTTTTAAATGGCTGCAACATCAGAGACTGTGCATTCTAAAACAACCCAATTTGGTAGAGAATTCACATCTCAAACAATTTGGGAAAAACATACACCATTTAAAACCAGATGGTTGTTCTGTCATAACCAGCTTTAGGTTTTCTCAATAATGCCTGAAATAAGGCCAAGAATTGTTTTCCCTTCTAATTCTTTGGCTCATTGACAAATCTGTTTCCCTGATGGCTTTATTTTCTGTCATGATATAATTATATAAAATATAAATATATATCCTTTCTGTCAGCTAGCCTAACATTGGCTCCTTGTTGATCAGAGATCATCCAGTTTTAACCTAAACAAAGCCTCCCGGATTTACCAGCATTACATAATTTCACAGCATAACGTCGTGAAAAAACCAAAGAGTTTGGCAATGGTGCTCGTGATGTAAAAGATTTCTGGTGCAACAGGTGTAGATTGATTTGGAAGAAAATAATATGATGAAACAAATAAAGAAATAGTCGTCAACTGAACCAATGTAGGTTTTTGTATTTTATTAAGTATATATTTGCAAATATAGGAAGATGGGTTCACAGGAGGCACGTGGCGCTAGTGTGAAGGGATCTTCAATGAGTAAATAAAAGCACAGAGTTTATATACACAAACAAAAGGAAGGCAGTGACAACCACACATGTCTAGTCTAAACATGACTTTGCATTTTGTGACAGACATATCTGTAAGACAGCATACAATCTAAATCATAAGTGACACCCTGGAGCCGTGTGTCCCTTGCTTTGACCCACTATCACCCCTAGGTCACAAAGATGCACTGGGGGAACAACTGTTATGTCCCCCTTGTGGCTTATCGGTTCACACTGAGAGGTTCTGTACGCACTTAGCCAGACTCACAGGCACTCCTCAGAGAAACAGATACATTTTTATGTGTGAAATGATATAAGCTCTTTTTAAGCCTAAATGAGAAGAACACACAGAAATAAAACAGGTGAATATAAAGAATCATGCTAAAATGCAATTTTTGCCATTGCAGTGCTCACATTGAGAATTTGTTTTACATACTGTGTTTGATACTGTGTGGCTCAGCACAAATTGATTACATGTTTGTTTTAATCTTAAACTTGATGAATTATGAATTCTGATTTACAATTTGAATTAATTTATGTTATATATTTGACCCAATGATGATCTATATTATCACTGTTACAGTCAATTTTAAAACTCTTTGGCTGTGTCCAAAATCACTTCTAATTACTTTATTACACTACTTGACCAGTGCATTATACTAACCTTGCCATCTTATGTTTGAATTCTGAATGTGACATTTATGATAATGATCATACAGTAAGTGTCCTAAATATAAAAAAATAATTTGCTGCTTACTGTAGAGGTAATGATTGAGTGTCTATTACATTGGAAGTAGTAAAAGAGTAAACAAGGACCACAGCCCATGTCAGTATGTAACAAACACATTTGACAGCAATGACGTAAATATAACATGAGGCATAATCCCATACAATGTCATACAAATAAAATGGATGGTATGGCCAGATGTGTGTCAAAGCACCAAACTGACACCACAAGGCCAATCGTTAAACAGCAGCTATTGCACAGTAGCATCAATGTTCCAAATTGTACATTAATCATATTTGTACAACCTGCTTTATTTTGTATTGCATTATAGAATTGGAATACTGTTGTACACAAAATGGCTGATTGTGTTTCCTTATGCCACTTCTCTATTCAGTGCCCTGATTCAGCGTGCAAGCAGGATCTGCTGGCCTACCTGCAGAGAATTGCCCTGTACTGTCATCAGCTCAACATTTGCAGCAAGGTGAAAGCTGAGGTTCAGAATCTGGGTGGAGAGCTCATCGTGTCTGGGGTAAGTCTATCCATACAGAACAGCACATGGCCAGCTCCACTATCGCTGATACTCAAGATAGGATTTTAGGCTTGAATCATTGTACTTAGTCAATTTAATACAATTTCTTATGCTGTGCACTGTGGGTGGGCAAACCTTTTAGACAAAGGTCACGATGAAGCTTGGAAGACCAGAGGAAGAATCACGCAGAATAAGACTGATGCAATTATTTCAGGCTGATTACTCGAAAGATGCACCACTGGCTTTTTACCATTTGTATTTTTCATTCCTCATGAACCCTATTATCCCTGGTCAAACTAAAATCAGTCAATTATCCCATACTGCTTGCATTTGACGTTTAACTTAACTACTCATGTGCGCCAAATTATCTATTTCAAAGCTTTCAGTTTTTATGAGAAAAAATATTGATTAGTTTGACCAGGATTATCCTCATAATAATACAAGTCTCCCCTTAACTCTCTTATATACTTTGTTTGTACCTTTGGTAAAATACAACGGACCCACTTGCAAAGCCGATACTTTATTATATATATATAAGGATGTCACCTCTTCATAAAGCTCATAAATCCTCTCTGGTTCAAAAAAAGGGAAAGTTATTCAATACATGTTTTCGAGCCACAGTCAGATGTAGATGTGTGATGGTTTTCCTTTTTAAATGGACTTTTGTTAGGAGAAAGTCAACATTGCATTATTAACATAATTATGTGGTGAACTGCATTTGGCTCAATAACTTGATCAGTAAACAATGTTTTGTCTTTATTGAATAGTATGTATGCTGGTGTGTGTATTTTTGGACCTGTCAGTTATGTTTGTTAAGTAATGCACCAGTCTCGTACCTCATCAGTTTCTGTGCAGATACTGACATTATCAAGTCAATTTTATACCACAAAATCACTAATCACAAATGTGCCTTAGAGGGCCTTTACAATCCTAACAGCATACAATACCCTCTATCCATAGAGCCCCAGTTCAGATGAGGAAAAAAACTCTTAACAGAAAACCTCAGGAAGAGAAACAGAGGAAGGATCTATTTTTCAGGACAGACAAACCTGCAGTAGAGTATACTGGTCCATACTGAGTTTAAGTATTTAGGAGATCATGAGAGACAAAGTGGAATCGGTGCATTCCTACTGTTTTGTCTTTAAATAACTGTCCTATTAACTGCCTTAGTATGATTTCTTCCTCTAATTAAAATTCAACTTTTATCTTTGCTTTGGGCTTCCTTGTATCTTGTGTTGATACAGCGTTGTTTTATGATTTCTCAGGACTCTATTGGTTTGTCTCACATGAGATATGCAAGCCCTGCTGATATTTTAACCTTTTCATGGTGGCCAGCTGGAGTCCACACTCATTAAATCTAAGCAGTTGACTTGTCTCAGTGTGGGGTAGGAGAAGGCCCACTGGCCGCCGACCCTTAAATGTCAGCCAAACAAAACAGACGGAGACAAAGGTACACCTGACCCCTGCCTCTGCTAATTAGGCACGGCTGAAATAAGATGTCACATAGCGATGGCAGTTGCGGTACAGACCTCCTAGGTACCAGATGTAGCGATTATGTCCTAATGTTCCTGTTGAATGCATGAAAGTCATTGCACTTTTTTCTCTTTACAGAAACATTGCCTTATTTGACTTGACCCTTAGTGTGTATCTCTTTCTCTTTCAACTCTCTTCTCCTCCTGTAGCTGGATAGTGCCACCTCCCTGATCCAAGCAGCCAAGAACCTAATGAACGCAGTGGTGCTGACTGTAAAGGCATCGTATGTAGCCTCCACTAAGTACCAGAAGGTGTACGGAACAGCGGCTGTTAACTCACCCGTGGTGTCTTGGCGCATGAAGGCCCCTGAAAAGAAGCCTCTGGTAAAAAGGGAGAAGCCAGAGGAGTGCCAGACACGTGTGCGACGAGGCTCCCAGAAGAAACACATCTCCCCTGTCCAAGCCCTCAGCGAATTCAAGGCCATGGACTCCTTCTAAGAAAAAGAAGAAAAAAAAGTCATGCTTACCCAAGAAAAACAACAAAACATGATGGTGACAAGTTGAAGAAAGTCCCTTTTTACATTGTGTTAACCCACCTCTGTTTGCCCTGTGTGTGCTTGGTGACACCTCAGGAGGACTACAGTACTTATTAAACTGCCACACTACGGCTCCTGTAAAGCCAGCACACACCCAACACTATTTATCAATCTAAATGTAGCTTAATATGTGAGAGCCAAAATGTGACACAAATACAAGTACTTTTGAAAATATGGGAGTTAAAAAAAAAAAGAAAACATATCAGAGGAGGAAGAGTGGCATTTAAAAAAATTGTCGCAGTTGATATTCTAGCTATATCTTTAACGTGCTACTGACTGGCCGCTTGTATACACATTTAAACTGTCTGAATGGAAATCCTGAATGGTTCAGTAGAGGAGTTATTCTAAAGGGAATATGTCAATGTTGGTATGCTCCCTCTTGATATATTTTTTTTTCAATTTGAATGTAACCTGTAGTGCTAGGAATAATTTATGTTTTATTTACCTGGGTGTGTTGGCATCCAAGTAGTTTCCTTGTTCCTGATGATGATTATAATAATAATCCATATGGTGTTTTTTTTCCAAAGCACACTTATGGTCTATTGTATTGCCTTTTTAAATTCACTTTATTTAATTATTACATCACTAATTATGATGACCTTGATTGGAAGTTGTGTAGCGTATAAATGTAGACAGAGAGGTTTGACTAGTTGTGGTTTGCTCAGAGAATAGATATCCCTGCATACAATACCTTTATATTTACCCTTCTCTAATAAATCCCTCAACTTGATTCTCAAGGTTTCATGTCTCTTTCTTACTGGCACATTTGCAGCAGTAGCTACCAACCTGGGTGTGTGTATTACAGAAGTGATTCCTTTTATTAATCTGAAAGATCTGACATAATCATTAGAGATTGCCATGCAAGACCTGCAGATAAAAAGATTCCAGAGGAGAACAAAAATCTATTAGTACTAAAAGCTTATGAGAATAGGCATATTGATTCCGGGTCACAGGTCAAGTCCCATTACTTCATTGTGACGTGTGATAATTGATCTTAGGTCAGCACTGTTTCTGCTATCTGTGTGATATTTTACCAGATCTTTAAAGACCACTTTTTAAAGTGTAAAAATAAATAAAACACAGGGTCCTTTTGACATGTACAATATCTTTTAAGCCTCTTGAGATGGCAAAGTCGGCGGGTCTGTCTCTTGGTCCACCACTTTGGTCCTGACTGAAATATCTCAACAACTATCAGATGGATTGCCATGATATTTTTGTACATACATTCATGGTCCCCAGAGGATGATTCCTACTTAATTTGGTTAACCCCTGACATTTTCTCTAGCACCACCAGCAGCTTTAAAGTTTTTACTTATCCTATGAAATATCTCAACATCTACCTAATGAATTAGAACAAAATTTGGTACAAACTACATGGTTTCCAGATGATATGTCCTAATAAATTTTGGGATCCCCTGACTTTTCCTCGTGCACCACCATGAGGTTGCCTTTTTTTGTTGTTGTTGTTGAAATGTCTCAACAACTGTTCTAAGGATTGCCATGAATTTTGGTGCAAACATTCATATTCCCCTTGAAATTAATTGTAAAAACGTTGGTGATTCAATCTAGCTTGCCTTTGAAACTCAAAGGCAAACATCAGCATGTTGGCATTGTTATCATGTTGACATTAGCATTTAGCTCAAAGCAAACTATAAGTCATGCTATTACATTTGTTTAAAATACAGTTCCTCTGTTAGATCCTTCTAAGGAACAGATACACCTATTGCGTATGGTCTCAGAGTTAACTGCTGACTCCATGTGCAGGTATATAAGCCAGTATTGACCACTGAAGTCCCTGTCGATCTCTCTTAAGCCCGCTGAGTTATTGAGGGAAAGAAAAGAGAGATAGTGGAAGGAGAGACAGCAGTTAGATGGCTGGGACTCAACAGATGCCTGACACATCGCCAGTCAGCAAGGCAAGAAACCCCAGAATGTTCTGGGCTCTGAATGTAAAAGTTTGAGATCTCTAAAGGCAAGGACAAATTCTTGTAGATATTATAAATGTGAAGTTTGTATAGCTTGTCTGCTCTTTGGGAAACCACAGAGACCTGGTTGCAACCTCCCTTCATGTCAAGTGATTCCAGTGAATTAGTTTATTTTAGGAGACAGTACAATGCATTCCTTTTAGAGAGCGGCTCCATCAGGCCCCTACGGGCATCAACGGCACACCCTGCCATTAAAAGAGGGAGAATAAATCAATTGATTGCTTAACACGACCTTGATCCCGCATGAATCAAATCAAAAGCATTGACAAGCATAATTGTCGCAATAACGGCTCACGCGACACTAGTTTAGATAATTCAGCAGTTTAGTCACTGAAAATGAATAAGGCTCTTTATGTATCCACGTTGTACCGGTAATGGCCATTAAAGACAACATGCATCAAGCATCCGTGCGTCACTAAAGTACCCTGTGTTTAGGACACAAGGCTACGGGAGAGGAGTTGTAACACGGTCTAGTTAATGGAGGGATTCATTTCTGTCTGTGCCGCAGTCTAACTAGAATAATTCATGTGTGTATCCACTGCTACCGTCCAAATACAACATGACATGACCGCTGACAGCCTGTTCTCTTTGAAAATTAAAAAGAAATAAAGAAACGCCACTGCAGTGTAAGATATTGGTACTTTGATTTGAGATGTTTTAATGGGAAGTGCTGTATTAAAAGGATTAAAGCAGAGTTCTAATCTAGTTAAACCAACCTCTCCCCAACTATAAAAAAGACGGAGAGGAAAATGACTTAAAAGTCCCCGAAGCAGAATGGTGATGAACAGCATACAACCAGCTGCTGCAATATGGTTTTTGGCTTTCAGTCTCTGGTGTCAAATGCATTCTGACACTGAACACACTGGAGACTTTGCCATCTGCACAGATGGACATCAGCGCTGTAAAGGGACCTCTTTTATGGCTGCAGTTTATAACGCAACACACAAAATTAAATGAGAGAATGTGGACTTGAATCATCTTTGACCTGATGTCATAGTTGAGTGTCTTTATTTTACCTATTCAAAGGTTAAAGAAAAGAAAGGTTGTCAACTGAAAAAAAAAACATTATGTTAGGAGAGACAGCTAGTGTCCTTAGTTCTAAATGAGGCTTAGTTGAGAACATTTGTGATACAACTTACTATTACAAATCCATTGCAGTCAGTTATGCAGAGATATGCAATGAAATATCAGGCGTTGCCTTCTTTATTTATCTATACTTTTAGCTCTTTAGATGTTCTTCCAGGAAAGGGTCAAACCTGTTTCTAATTCTAATTTTCTCAAGCAAGCTGACACCTGGGGAGAGTCCAGACATTTCATGTTCTCTTCTGAATGCTGGGATATGTTCTGCAAAAGTGTGGGTAACACACACTGGCACATCTCCTTGTGCCAGTAATTCTTTTTGCATGCTTCCTTCAGCTCCAACTCAACTCCTTGAATGGTCTGAGGAGGTCAAGTGGGCATGGCATTTTAGTGTGGCTGCCCACACTCAGACTCCGCTGCCCGACTCATTCTATGTTTTCAATCTGAAAATCCAGACTTGAAGGATGTAAATGGTTTTTGGAGGTACAGCCAATGATTGAAGCAAAAATGTGATCCTGGTTTACAGTCGATTATCGGGCTATTCCCCCGGCACAATGTCTCAATCGCTCAGAAAATATGAAAAGGTCCTACTTGCAGAGGCTCGGACACTCACAGCTGGGAAAAATCTTTAGGCCCGGTCATAGTGACACAGCAAAATACTTTCTAACATCTTCGCAAAATATTTCATCCTAGAAGTTTGATGACATATTGTAGGGATTATTTGCAGTGCTAGTCAGTGAACTACTGCAGCTGGTGAGCTAACCGCTAATACAACAGCCATCTGTAAACGTCCTAATGCTAATCAGTAACAATGGCTCCCCAAGCTTCTTTTTGCTCTGTATACCGTGCTGTTTACGCCCCCTGGCATTTTGTTCTCGGGATTGTACATGATTTCATTCAATTAAGAGATATTAAAGAGGGGAGGAAAAGCTCTGCGACGAGCTCACTGAGCGAGCTAACTGTAAACTAGCAAGCGTGTTAGTTTGATTGTTAACGGTTCACACAGTTTATTTAAAAGACATATTTGTAACATCGACTCCTGTCTCATAACTGTCTGCAAACATTCCCTCTAATGTGGAGTAGGCTATAATATTCCGACAGAGGAGGGTTGAATAAAAGTGGATAATAAAACACAGCGAACAAGCAGAGATTCTATTAAAAATGTTCCCCTTGTTCTGACCTCATGTCTGACACACTAATTCTCCAGGTCTTCAAGATCTTGTATGCTTTGTCTTTCCATTGTAATTGATTTTGTGCTGATTGCTGTTTGTAGGCTATATGATAAAAAAGCTGTTGTTTTTATTAGATCAGCAATTCAGGAAATTAAAACATAATGGGAAAAAATGATAGACCAATATTGTTTTACTATTTACAAAACAATCAGCATCCTTATCTTTGTGTGCATACAGTGCAGCACCTCAGATTTGCACATTGTGATGATCTTATTGCTGACATGGTCACTTTAAATGACATTGCCTATTCATAAAATACTCACACTTTTTAGTTTTGCATAAAATCATGCTTTTTCACAAATACTGAAGATTCTTCAGTTTAAGCCTTCCAAATAGTACTTACTTTGCTTAATAAAAATCCGTAGTTGAGTTGCTGCACGGCTAAAAGCGTAGGGAACACAGTCACTCAGATTCTTGTGATATCAGCCAAATTAAGTTTGATGTTAACATATAAACCATAGTGACAGATAGAATGTTGATATTGGACTTTTTTGTAAAATCTCAAATTCACTTGAAAATTCTCATTTTTTACAATATCTGTGGATGGCATCTTGTGATTGGTGATAGAGGTTATGGCACGCACATTGTGGTAAAGGTATGGTTAGGTTTAGGTTAAGATTAATTGAAAAGAACACGATTTTTTCTTTTTTGAAGGTGAACTTTAACATTTGTGACAAAATGCAAGCTGCAGTCTTCTGCATGCAAGTCAGTGTACACACACATCCACCACACCAACCTCCACATCCTGACTTTGCTAAAGAACATGATACTTCCTTTACTGATTTAAATTGTCCAATATAAACCCAGGGATACTGGGATGGATTTACTGTATATACTCCAAGATACGTAATTGGTCTACTCCAAGATATGTAAAGGATACTATCAGATTTAAAGAAAAGAAAAAAGATTTGGCTTCTTGTTATTTTGGCAAAACACCACAATGTCTTTCATCTTACTAGCATTGTTATGCAGACGTTTCTCCATGATCCTGCTGGCGTAACACTCTACCACTTTCTTATAGTCCTTCTACATTTCAAAACCACTGGACGCTTGCTGGTACATGTTCTGTGCACTCTGGATGCTGTCAGAGGATGCTGCCTTGCTCGGGCAGAACCTCCCCAATTACCTTCTCACTTGGATGGCAGTAATGGACAGTCTGCAGGGTAGGGGAAGGGCAGCGGCCACGGTGCTGTCTTCAGATGTAATGGACAGTGTAAGAATGTGGAAGGGGACCAGGGCCAAAGTGCTATGTTGACCTTTAGAGTGATGGACAGTTTGGGGGGGGGGGGGCTGTTATTTTGTTTCATTTTTGTCAGCGAAGGAGGAGGGTGAGAGATGGACAGTGTGACTGAGAGGGTACATGGCCGTAAGTGGTGGTTCCATTAAGTCTGTGTGTCGAGATGGCCGTTGATACCTGGCCTCTGGTCTTCCTGTCACACCTTTTGGAAAAACAGGGTTAAAGAAGGTTGACAGTACTGCAACACCACTATGCATGTGGGGTGTGTTGGATTGCTCCTATCAGAGATAGAATAAATAACTTGACCACTTGTTTTTTTATTTGTATTATTCGATATAAAGTTAATATCAGCAGCAGTGAGCTGTGCACAGGTGTCTTGGCCCAGTTACAGTGACGATAACTTACACATGAAACCAGTGTCAGATTTGTCAGGGAGTTCTGTTTAAAGAGGACAAGTAGTTTGAGTCTGACTTTGTAGCCGACTTCTTGAATTAAAATATACTGTAGGTCTAAAATAGGTCTCAAAAGTATAAATCTTCAAGCTGGCCTGTGCTTGTTATCTGTACCAGATTTTTTATCAGATATTTCTCAAAATGTAACAACCTTTTGACTTGATTTAGTTGGTATTCTGAGACTTTGTTCATATCACATTATTTTTAATCGTCAGAAAACAAACTTTGTCAACATGTTCTTTTGGTATGTGCACTGTATGTCCTACTGTACATTTGTGGGCTGTGAACCGGCACAATTTGCCAACGTGTGAATAGTTAAATACACTTTCTAATCGCTTCTACTTGCTTTCTTGCTGACATTTAGATAAGAAGATTAATACCTCTCATATCTGTCCGTTAAATATAAAACTATGGCAGCAAATTAGATATAACATGTAAATTATTGGGCTTCAGAGTCACCTGTAGGTTTCTTTACCGTTGGACAGAGCCAGGCTATCTGTTTTCCCGTTTCTTTTCTTTATGCTCAACTAAGCTAACAGGCTGTTGGCATATACAGAGTACTCTGTATTAAAGTTGAATGTATTTATTCATGCACAAGGAATTTTGTTATTTCAATTACTGTTAATACACTGTTAACTATGCCACTTGAGTTGCAGGTGAAATGATTGATGTACTGTTATGTGATTGTGTTATGTGATATCCTTTTGTCTGAAGGGTTGTTGATCTCAACAAGGTTGTGGTGAAGAAACGTTAATGATCTGAAATAATGTTGTGTTAAGCTGTAATGAAACTTGATGACACTATAGTTTACAGTATACGACTGGTACATGGACAACTGATGCAGCTCATTTTGTTTAATTAGCACCACGTCTTCAGTCTAGTCGCCCATCTCAATAGATTTAAATTACCCCTGACCCATTGCACCATCAGGACCAACTTTGCCTTCTCTTATATAACAACTTCTAATCTTTCCAGTACATTGTTGAATGTAAAAAGTAACAGCTGACAGAGAAGATTATTAGGCCCTGTTGGAGGTCCACACTCTATTGAGCGCTTTCTTCTTTCATTTTGCATTTCACCAGATGGTACCTTAATGAGCCGAAGCTGTCACTGCTTAAATTACACAGAGCAAGGGATAAAGTGGCAAAGAGTAAAATACCCTTTGCAAATTTGAACAAGGTCATAATAAAGTGGTCAGCAGTCGCCCAAAATGGCCAGAGAAATTGATTCATGCCTGTCTATAATTGAATGAGGAAAGAGAGAATGACCTCTACTAAGCCTGAGTCCAGCCAATCAGAAGGAAAACTGTATCACACAAGAAGGATGTGGAAGAGTTATTTCCTTCCATCAGCAACTATTATCGTCCCTACAACTATTAACTAAATACTATTAACATTAGCTTTCAGAGAGAGTGGACACGTGAGGAGCTCATCTGCAGGAGTCCATATTTACCCATCGGGACAAATGTGCTTTCACAGAGGTTAAAGCATGGATAAGAAGTGTTTCACTGATGAAATTTTAAACATTTCTTTGCTGGGTCAGCAGCTTTTTATGGGTTGTTCAGCTGTAACAGTAAAACACAGAACTACTAATATAAATCAAACTATATTATAAAAACACTTTTAATGTTTCATCAAACATGGACATTCTGGAGAGTGTTAGTGCTGCGTGGGGCTTGAGTGGATGGAATTGGGGACATTGAATGTCTATGCCCCTTAAATACAGCCACCCATTAAAATGAAAAATAGGTACATAAGCATAATATAACAAGAGTCCACAGCCATACAGTTCTATGAGACTGTAGGCTACTTAGGCACAAATGCTAACATCATTGTGCTAACATGCTCACAATGACAATGCTATCATTCTGATGTTAGCAGGCATAATCTTTACCATGTTCATTGTCTTTAGCGTGTTAGCATGCTTATATTTGCTAATTAGCACAAACAACACAAAGCTCAGGCTGATGGGAATCTCGTTTTGCAAGTATTTTGTCATAAACTAGGCTTGGACGATCGCTTCTATTTTCATATGTCCAATCGTAAGATTGCCAATTGGCGAACTGACAGGCTGCATTGAACACGGCTATTTATTATGCATGTGGAGTGGTTTTCACTTTAATCAATGAAACTGTTGAGATCCATCATCTGGGGACCATGGATATCTGTCCTGAAGTCCATAACAACCTATGCAATAGTTTCTGTGATATTTTAGTTCGAAACAAAGTGGTGGTCAACAGACTGTCTGACACTGACATCCCCAGTGGCACGCCACTGGTATGCTGAACCTGAATTATATTGTAAATGATTGTAAAATGAAAATATAGAATATAGAAAAAAATAAACAATATAATAAACTTAGCTTCACTAAAACAAAAACAATTGTGTTTGCTATTCATTTAATTAATGTGTTTCACAATAGGCTATATAATCGAACATTTATTCATTGCTATTGTTCATTTTACATTGTTTTTAATTCTGTTTTATAAAGGTTTGGTACAAATAATAAAACCGCGTGTTTTTTCAGGAAGTTGGGGTGGAACTCAAATTGCCCGTTTTGTCTATTCAGGTGATAATAGACGTTACAGGAAGTGGATATGGATACCAAGCTCTTTACTTTAGTTAGGAAACATCAAAAATAGCAGATGGAAAATGTGTACTTTTGACCTAAAGACTAACGTTACACCAGCAGTTAGGAGATCATATGCTGCAGCACCCGAGGAAAAAAAAAAGTCGGAAAAAGGCGAGTATAACAAAAGAGGAAAATACATTTTAGAGACAGACATCAATCCGAGATAATTAAGCTAACACCTGAGCCGCTAACGTCGGCCAGGTGGCACACGTCAACCTCCACAACCTCCTCGCGGCTGTTTGTTTAAGAGATAGTATCCTCGACGTCCTGGTGAGTAGGCTAAAGCTTATTATTACCACGGGCGTTAGTGTGCAACTGCTGTGCTGTAGATTAAGTTACAGATCTAAATCTGTTTGCATTCATGTTTTGTTGAACCTGTCGCTCTCCATGGTGTTGAATTGTGCAGTGTTGGTTAGCTCAGGGCCATATGTACCTTTTTCTTTATGTGTTGTTGTTGATGGATGTGGTTATGTATTCAGCAATGCTCGGCCTGTGCCCATTTCTGGTTATATCTTGTGTGTAAACTTTGTTGCCAGTTATTTTGTGCCTGACCTTCACCTCCAAGCAGTTGTGTAAAGTACATTTACTTATACTTGAGTATTTCCGTTTTTTTGCTACTTTATACTTGTACGTACTCCACTGCAATTCAGAGGCAAATGTACTTTTTATTCCACTACATTTGACAGCTTTAGTTACTAGTTACTTTGCAGATTTAGATTGGCAATACAAAATCTAGGCTAATCAATATATAACATTTAAATAAATGATTGGTGATTTATTATTATAGGTTGAATAAGACTCGCCAGGGAAAAAAGCTACCCAGCATTAGGCCAGATAAAGTAAATAAAATGTACTCCACTTTTACCAACTGCGACATTAAAGTGATGTACACAATGCATCAATAAATATAGTTAAATAATGTAATCTGAAATGGGCCATTCTGCATATTAAGTATTGAGTTTTACTTGTGGTACTTAAAGTATATTTTGATGCTAATACTTTTGTATGTTTACTTAAAGGTCCAATGTGTGGGAATATCTAGCGTTGAGATCATATATCGCAATCAACTCTCTTGCGCCACGCAGTTCAAAGTACATATTACATCTATGGTAGCCTTCACACTTTTTTCTGTTGACGCCGTCTCTTGCTCTTTTCGATATCTTTTTTTCTTTTTCTGGGCGAAGAAGAAGACTCCTGTTCCTGAAATTTGGATGTTGAATACGTGTGGTCCTTCGTGTTTCCTTCTTAAAATTTACCGGGGCCGGGAAGCTATGATACCCATTAGCAGCACCTCTGAATTTAACATGTGACAGCGAAAACGCGAAAGGCAGAGCAGTATAGCCTGTATGTCCCTTACCGGCCAATGTATTTCAAGATGGTGCATGAATATGGAGTCTACCCCAGTTCATGCAAATGCAAATGTAAAATTTCAAGCCAATAGGAATACTTGGAATTGATGGTGGTAGTAAATATTCATGAAAAAGGACAAGTTTGTGAACGGGCAACACAGATTTTGATAATGAACAACTAAAAACGTTACACACTGGACCCTGAAAATTCATTTTCCCAGTTTTAATCTGTTTCCGTTTGTGAATTGTTCATTTATTTCTTATTATGCCAAATATATGTCAAAGTCAGTATCAGAGTATAGCTTGCTCTCAGGGGAGTTTGAAGAAGTTCCAATCAAGAGACTTTGTTTTCATTTCCAAAACAATGTGGTTGAGGTCTAATTCTTTCATCTCTCTCATCTTCCAACTGATCAAACTACATGTAAGGGAGCCAACAGTCTTCTGTAGCTTTGTAGCTCTAAACTCGAGGCCCACCTTTAGTGGTCCAATCAAATGCGAAGGATTTGATTAAAATTCCTATGGTAAATGTACACCGCTCACATATTCCATATTACTGGGAAATATGTCATGCTGCATCTGGAGCTTAGCACCACCAAGGATGGTTGTGATTGGTTTAAAGAATAGATAAGTGGTGTAGCCAGACCATGCTTCAGTGCTGACACAGCACTGTGAAGATGGGTCTGGCAATGTGAGACTTGTTATTGGCTGATATATGTGCTCTAGTGTTTTTCATAGGAAACATTATGATGCAGGTCTTTTGAATGCACGTTCAGCCCATGTTTGATCCATTCATATAACTGTTCATACAAGACACACACTGAAGTTTCAGTTTTGCTTTTTGTCTTGTCCACTTAGGTGCCTTCTCTTCTCTTCCTCTTCTGTTTTTTTGTTGTTGTTTTTTTAAACCTTTTATAGACCAGGGGTCCGTTTCAGGGTAGGAGGTTTAGTGGAAACTCTGAGTTTGTTAACCCTGAGATGAGGGAAACTCTGAGTTTTCTGTTTCAGATGGTAACTGACCCTGTGAACCTAACCTGGTCGGGAGCAGGTTTTCTTCAAGAAACCTCAAGACTCCTCCCCATGGATGTATGAAGAGAATTAACGTTCCTCCCTCTGACACAGCGCTCTTCATTTCCTCATTCATTCATTCAGTCTGTATCAGGCGCATTTCAGCGCAGTTTGTTATATTGGCATGAATAAAAAAACATCGTTGGTTTATTAACTGTTGGGCAGACTTTAAAACATAGTTTTTTCTCAAAACATGACATTTCCTTTTATCGACAATCCCGTTGATGAAGACGCTGTATGGCAGGGAGTTAAACATATGTCGGAAGATGATATTGACGCATATTCATTTCCAGATAACTTCCTATTTGAGCGCTATGGTTTTTCTTCCCACTCTATCAGTTATGTAAGCTACATAACCTTATCCGTCCTCATATCACTAACGTCACCCATCGTGCACATGCTCTATATCCGAGCCTCTATGTGTTGTATTACAGTTTTCTTTACAACATTGGTGATGCGGAGCATTTTAATAAAGTGCCGTCAGAAGAGATCACTCTGAAACTGCTATAAATCATTGTATGCTTTGTGTTTGGGCTTAATTAAATCCTGACAGTCTAAGCTTTCAACCAATGTGCTGCATGACCATATATTTTGAAGATTTAATGCGTCAAATTTATAAGCAGCGTCCACTTTGAGCATGAGTGCCCCGTACAAGAGTTTAAACATTTGTATTGTTCCCTGGACACAGAGCAGTCAGAGCCATTAAAAAGGAGTTCTACAGTATTGCAGGTGAATGATGTCAACCCTTTGAAATTAAAGATTATAAATTATAATTCTGTTAATGATGGTGCTGCAGCCTCAGAATGGGATTAGTAGGCCTAGGACTTTTTCGCCCGCAGTATTGCACCTAAATGAAATAGATTTTCAGTAATATTAGCTATACTTATGATTAAATATGATATAGCTACATTACATTGGAATATACGCATTTACTCTAGCAGCAATTCTTTCCAACGCAAATTCTCTCTCTTTTGCAGCAGCCGCTGTGTTGCTTTTTTAATGAAATACATGTTCAAACTCGCATGTGCGCATGAGTATTTCCGCCGACCCGTTTGTTTGTGGTTGTTGCCATGGTGAATCGTAGTATCATGGCTGCATTCATGCTGTCTTTGGTGCACGCGCGTAACCCTGAGTCAACCTACTCCGAGTTGATTGAACCAACTCGAATCAGCCGTTGTGAAACCGAAAACTGAAAAACCGAAAAACCGAAAAAAAGAGTTTCCCATCTCAGGGTAAATCAACTCAGAGGTCTTGGGAGGGAAGTTGTTCTGGTAGAACATTTTCACCCGCAAAAGAAAAACGGCACATACAATTTTATATAAATTTAACTGTTTACACAATACAGTAACGTGAGCTATTTAAACTAGCTGGATGCATGGTTTAACGTAATTTGCTTTTACCAGTATATCGGCGTGTGTACTTCGTCCATAGCAATCCCCACTAATCCCAAAATGTCCCAGGTAGATAGAAAATTACTAATATTTACAGTCTTTCCCCTTGTTGCATGATCCAAATTTTCTTCAAAACTTGCCATTTTCAGCATGTAGCTTCCTAGCTCGTAGTTTGTTGTTGTTTCCTGAAGCGAACAGAGTTTGAGAATGACAACACACAGAGAGCGGAAGGTAAGGGACGTCCGGCACGTCAGGCAATTATCCTCCGAAATATACCTCCGTTGATCTAGACTAGGGTTGGGTACCGAAACTCGGTGCCAATAGGGCCCCGGTTCCGACGTAAATGGTAGTAACGAGACCGAATAAGAACAAAAATTTCGGTGCCTTATTTCGGTGCCTGACTTTACACTACACTCGACAGCAGGTAACGTTAGCCTACCTTTAGCTAGCAGTTGGATTAAACACGTACAATAAGTTATTGTTTATTATAAGTTATAGTTATTACATTACTATTAAATCATTTAATTTTGACCATATGGCCTTAGTAATAAACAATGTGTTCTTAAATGTCACGACTGTTGTTAAGTAGGCCTATCCTTCTTGTTTCTTCTTCTTTTTGTTTTAAACATTCTTAAAAAGTATCGGTTCAGGCATCGTTTAGGCACCGGCACCGTTTTAAAAGTACCGATTTAGCACCGGTATCGGAAAAAACCCAAACGGTACCCAACCCTAATCTAGACTAAGCAGAGACTGACCTGCGCTGAACCCAGGTTGGATGATACATGCTGACCCACTGAGATCAAGTGCCACCACAGCTTTACACTGAAAGGGGTATAACAGGATCTATCCTGACCTAACACTCCCTTAACCTATATTTATAATAACCTTATATGTCTTTTCTATAGTCTTTCTTTTCCTACAGAGAGAGGCAGGTGTAGTATACTAAGGCTTTATATATCACCACATACAAGCAGACCTGTTATGACTGATTTTATTTGCCGTTCCATTAAAACAAACCTTGCCAGGCCTAGAATCTAATTTTGAGTTAGTTTTCACAGCATGCTACTGTCACGTTAGCCAGTGCCTAATTCTGTCTAATTGAGTAATGACAACAACTCTGCATAGTGACACCTCCACTGCAAGGTCAGTCCAAAGCATTGCCAGCTTCACACAGAGAAACTGAGTTAAGCCCACTCCTACCACAGAGCACACAGCAGGAGGGATCCCCAAATCCAATAAATCTAACTGCAGGTACCAAGCACACACATGTTCAGGAATACACACACACACACACACACACACACACACACACACACACACACACACACACACACACACACACACACACACACACACACACACACACTGACTGTAGCATTGGTACATGCCAAATTCTACGAGGGGGTTGTAGTGACTCCATGGTTGGCATTGTATCATCACAGCAAGAAGCATCCAAATTGATTCATAACCTTTTTTTGTGTGGTGTTTGCATCAGCAGCAGTTTGTGCCGCTATTCTCTTGGTACTCTGGATTTAACTTAGATTTCAAAGACACTTAGGTTCACTTTAAGGAGAGACTCTAAATGGTTTATTGTCATAACTTAGTTTGTCCTTGTATGGATCTAATTAGGAGGCCATTAGGAGTTGTATGACAGAAATATGAATATGCATTCTTTTTCATTAAATTTAGCCAGGTTCTTAAGTGATTGGCGCTTATTTCCACTTCCCCAGTTCGTCCTAAATGGATGCAGACACGCCCAACACATTAATTCGGCAGGGGACCTTTATTGCAAGTCATTCACAATCTCGCTCTATGCTCCTTTCCTGTCATCTCTCTGATGTCAACTGTCAAGACATTAAATGCCCAAATCAAACAAAATTAAAATGCATATGAGTAGCATTTACAGATCGCTGTGTAGACTGCAAAAAAACATCCTTAAAGTGTAGTAATAATAATAATAATAATAATAATAATAATAATAATAATAATAATAATAAAAATAAATAATAATAATAACAAAAAATATGCAGGGTTTTTCCTGGCTCAAAAGAAATGTATGGCTCGCATTAGGTGTTAAAACAAACTTTACCGAAACATGGGGGAAAGTATTTAACGCTACTACGAGACGTTTTTACAGGTTATGAAACTATCTCAATTTAATTGTGACAGACGGCAGCACAGCCCGCTGCGCAGACGGACAACAGTCGGAGCTCCGGCGGAAGCAGAGTTCTGCGTCAACAGCGGCTTCTAGCTGCGCCGCCGGTCCCCAGAGCAGCATGGTCACCGGGAGAGTCTGGTACAGTCTGACTCTGCAAACGGAGATACCATTAGCGTTATACAGTGGAGTGTTCAGATCCAGTAAAATCAGCACCAGCTGCATGTCTATACAGTAGTGGCTGTGGATGAAAGACATTTTGGTCAGGCATTTTGGTGCTCGTGATATTCCTTTGGCGCTGGCTAAAACCTCTTTGGGGTTTGCCAAAGGAAAAACCCTGAAATATGATGAATTAGGGATGTTAATGATCAACCATTAACCGGCAATTAGAATTTTGACCGATTTACTAACATTAGTTAAACATTTAAAAAACAATATTAAAGCAAAAATAAAGTAAATACTTTTTTTTTTTTGCATGATGATTGAAAAATAGGCTTTACATTCTATTTTCTAACTGCTAGTTAACTTTCTTCACTCTGTTTGTTGCTCTCTGCTGGACACAGGTGACTCATAACACTATATCGACGACGGCTGGCGGGTTAAATTGGCCGTCCTACACACAGAGTATGCCAGGCAGACACACAGCTGACAACCTCGCAGGTGGATGCAGTGGAGACGTGCTCGGTCTCTGCGGACAGCTGTGGACTTGTGTCGGTAACGTGTTTTTTAACGTTAACCTTACTCATTCGTTTTCACCATAAATTATGATTTTACATTTTCTTGATTTAAGTAACTACACAGGCTTGTCTTTTATGTCAGATGTGCCTGTTTGACAGCGCAAGTGGTTTCAGAAAAGTGGCTACATAAGTCCATGACAATGCACACAACATCATGGCTGTGCGACAAAGTCAGCAGCAGTACACAGAACGCAGAAAGTATGTATGAGCCTCCTGGATGGGTGAACTGGGACTCCTTTTCCTGCATTTTAAATCCGGCATTGTTTACATTGACGTTTACTAGCTTGCTTTCTTATGTGTTACGGGCGGCTAAGCTAACCGGGCTTGTTAAACAACAAACCACCGCTGCTAAAGGTTAACTCAGCCAGTAACACTAATCCCCCTCTAATCGCATTTTACTTGGGAATGAGACTAACTTTCCTGAGTGAGTGTAGGTCCCTTCCTTAATTCTAAAGGGGTTGTGGGGTGTCAAGCTCGACTCACCCAAAGCTGCATGGTGTTGTCTCTCTCTCTGGGCATGGCCAGCCTCAGTGTTTCCTTGTTGTGTTCATTCAAGTTGTTTTTGAAATGGTGAAAACCTTGGAAAAACCGTTGAGTTCTGAGAAGCATAAAAAATAACAGATGCTGTTGCATACTTTTTAGAGAAAGACATGTGCCCTATAAGTTGAGAATAACAGCTTTAGAAAGTGAATGGTGCATACTTTGGACAAGCAATATAAATTGCCATCTCACCACTATTTTACCAAAGTTGTTCTGCATGCTTTATATGACAAATGTCGTGCAGAAGTTCAACTGGAAAAGTTTATTAAATTCAATAAGTGCAACATCTTTCCAAAAGTCAACGATCGTTGTAAATCATCGTGATTTCAAAATTGACCCAAATAATCATGATTAGGGCTGCAGCTATCGATTATTTTAGTAATCGAGTATTCTACCGAATTTTTCCATCGATTAATCGAGTAATCGGATAAGAAATACTTTTGTTTTATTGTATAAGAGTAATAATATACAATAGTTTGGTTTTGTTTTCAGGAAAAGCAACATTTTTATTGCCTACATTGCTTACAATATCATCTCTCAAAAAACTAAACATATTAAGTGCATTTAAGTGCCATATTACATTGTTTTTAAAGAAAACATTTTCTGAAATGCAATAACCTCAAACTAAGGCATACATTAAACATACATAAACATACATAAACATTACCTTAAGTTGTGCAACTTAACTTTCAGAACTACAAGTTTCAACCTGAGACTGATCTGTATATAGGCCTATATGTAAATATATATACTCAACCAATTTTCATTTATATATTTGATTACAATGTCACAGCTCTGTTACACTTACGCTAGTAGATCGTTGATCAGAGAGAGAGAGAGAGAGAGAGAGAGAGAGAGAGAGGTGCAACAATCAGCTGTTTTTCCAAAGGGATAGTCAAAAAGTCGGCTCTTTAGATCAAATTGTGGTCACCACTACAGATAGTTCGATTTTGCAGTAGACACACTGTACAGAGTTTTCGTTTTAATTACGATGAACTGACTGAATTTTTTTCATAATCGAGCATCCCTAGGTGATGGAGTGCAAACGTTCTAGTTATCCTTGTATTTTTATACACGTGTGTTTACGATCCATACTAAAGGAAAAAAGATTGGGGTAAAAAGTAAAGTAAAAGTTGAGACTGTCTCGAGAAGTCGACTGCAGAAACACACCAGGGACTGAATTATCTGTTGAGAAGACATCTCAAGTCAAGAAGAACTGCTGGTGTCAAGGATGATGAGGAGTTCAAATGCACAAAAAGACAACAGGATAGGAGTTTGAAGATGTGACTGATAGACAAGCTGCATTTAATGTATGCTTCAATGGAAGTATTTTATGTTTAACTTTTATTATAATCGGGGTCCTCTAACATTGGCCAATACTCGATCTGTGATTACTCGATCTGGAATCAAGTATATTGCTGTACATGTGTCAAAAAACGCGAGAATCAACATTCCAACTCAAAGGACAATTAAACTGTTTTTATCTTTTAATAAGTGATTGAATTGTTTATTATTTCTTAGTTTGATTTGTTCCTATGTAAGCATACAGGTTATCTGCCTTCAGCTCAGTTCTATTAAGTATAATAAGCTGTAGCTTGTCCGCAGCTCTCAAAGAAATTAAGTCATAAGAGAAAATGAACTACGTGCCTGGAGACTTAATACTCCATATGTCAGCTTTGGCCCTCTTGGTGTGTCTTTTATCAGGGATAATGAAATATGTTCACTTTAGGATTACACACAGGAGGAAATGTGTACATTGATGGTCTCTGTGGTAAGGATTCAGAGTGCTCATTTCCCCCAAACCTTGTTCATGCCTTTTTTTAATCTGTTTGATCCATTCCAGTAGCACTTAAGCACAGTCAGGTGTTGTGAGAGCTTGGAGTAGGGCAACAAGGTGCCCCTATAACCATTAAAATGTTTGACTGCCCATTAAATGCATCTGTACCTTTTTTTTAAGTAGCTCTATCCATCACTATTATGACTGGTATATTCTCAGTACATGGTCCTTGGGAGACTGTTGATGCTCAATTTAGGCTGAACACAGAAATATGGTCTACTCAATGCCATGTTTGAGCAATGAAAAAAGTAAAAGAAACAGGAATTAAGTCATCACACATAAATTTAGAGGAACACTGACAAATCTTGAAAATGAACCCTATTTTGTACATTTTATCATTTCAATATAACACTCAAGTGCTGCTACAGTAAGATTTTTGCAATATCTGTGCCACAGTTATTAAAATAATGTCAGACATTGAATCCTAATTTGATATTGGCAGGTTAGTAAGGTTGTAGTTTGTAGTAAGATTAGAGTATTTTGTATAGACATATCTCCAGTGCTTTCATAAAAGGATACACAATACGTTGCAGCACCTTAAAACCTAAGCCACCAGGATGCAGAGAAAATACTAGTTTTTACTACTAAAGTAGGTTCTGTAGGCTCGGCCGTGTAGATGAGGTAGACTTACCAACATGCTTGTCTCTGTCTTGTGCTTTGTTGTCATCCCTCCCTTTATTTGTTGCATAATGCATTTTCTCCTGTGATTGATTATTGATTAGTCAGATCTAGGTAGGCTTTTTCTTTTTTTTCTGCAAATTCCTCTGAGACATGCTCATGATTTAGGGCTACATAAAAAAATGTTGGTAAAAACTAGACATGTTTTGGTTTGTCTTGGACTCACAAGTAAAGGCAGACTTAAGATGGGTCATTTCATACACACAGACTGCTCACAAGCCCACAGTAGCACCTGCAACGCTAAGCCCCCACATTGCATACAATGAACAATATATGGTAACGATAACAACAATATATTTTAATCTTAGATTGTAAATTGTCAGGCAGACATGTGTAGCTTTGCTCACATTCACATGAGATATATATTCTCTTATGTCAAATATCTAGTGTATATATAACCAACGCACAATTTACAGTAAAGCAGCCTACTTAAGCTAAGCTGCTCAATCTTCTAGCTGCCTAGATACTGTTGCAGATGAGTAATTTTTGATTTTAGAAACCAAGACTAGATTTAGTAACAAACAAAACTGTATATTTGTTAAATAAACTAAAGTAGTGGGAAACAATATGTTTGTCTTGCAGCAGAATGTTTTAATCAGTTTTCAATCTAAAGTAAGACAGAAAAGTAATACTTATATGTTACTATACTACGCACCTGCTGTTATTATGACATTGTTAAACAGAGATAAATAATTCAGTAAATATTCAAGGCAATCAAGCAACACATTTTCTAAAATTTTCAATGTGTTTACTGATGTTACCCTGAACATTGTTGATCACACATAGGAGTCGTAGCTATTTACACTATATTATTGGCAGTAGCATTATTAGTAACAATACTAGTAGTAATGTCTGTACCAGGCGCGTAGTCAGTAATGGGCCAGGGTGGCACTGGCCCGCCCACTTTATTCACTGGCCCATCCAGCCAAGTTTGATCAAAATACGTTTTGTTATGAAAAATATTCAAATCTATGTAAGAAAAAGAAATGGTAACAGAACTAGTTTTGTGTGTGTTTAATGCGTCTTCTCTTCTGATTGAAACGAAACTGTTTAAACCATGGAATAAGGATCAAACAATTAGGACGCCTTCGGAACGTAGGTGGTTGCTGTGCTAACAACAGGCAGACTCTACGGGCTGCCTTCAGCAGCTAACGTTAGCTAGCAGCTGGCTTAGTTATCTTAGCTAGCTAGCTTTTAGACAATGTACCATGGATGTGTTAAGCAGTGTACTGTTAAAAGTTACCGCGACAACAATGGCTTCTCTTTAACGTGATATGGACAGTTTTCTTGGATGGAATACAGTAGAGTGTAAATAAGGACGAGCTTTTCTGCAGCATGTGCAGACATTTCCCCAGCGGAGCTGACAGCCCATCAGCGAGAGAGGAGTTTGAGTTCTGGCCCTCACAGGAAATATTAGCTAAGTAGGCTTAAAATGTGTTTCACGTTATTATTTAAGTAACCTAGTAACCTTCCTATTAAGTAAGAAATCGTGAACACTGATGATGGCTTCTAGCTGAAACGCATTTGTGTTTTGCCGACATTAAATAAGAAGAAAACTTATCTGTGAGTAACTGTCACTGCCGTGGACGTGATACACTGCCTGAGATTTGGTACTTTACTGGCCACTTTTCATTATATCTTTCATAATTCAAACAATGCTTGGCTGCAAGTTTCATTCTTTGATTTTCTTTTACTGCTCATGATCCGACCATAGTCCTGGAGCAACAATGCTGTTACGAATGCACAAAGGATATGTTACATGTAAGATTTCTGTCTGATGTAGGCTATTCTATGTCATGCAGTATGTAAACGCCTTCTCTGCTGTTTGGGTTCATGTTTAGTTGCCACTTTGTGCTATAAAATGGTTCATTTTATAACAGTGTTGTGCAGAGCCAATGCTGCTGGTTCAGTACTGACAGTACTGCTATTGCCGTTGTAATGCATTATGTTGGAAGGTAAAATTGTTGCTGTTTTTTTTTCAGTTTGTCATTTTTGCTACTTTTGTACTGGCACGCCCAAAATACTATTTCTGCCTACCTCACTGGTCTGTACCAAGTACTTTTATTTACTAAAATGAAGACTAGGATATTGAAAAGAATTAGTATAAAAAAAAATGATTAAACATTCTATACTGTATTGATAAAAACGTAATGGCAGACAATATTAAGTTTTCCCCACTTGTAATTTACCTGTAAGGGAAATAAATGTACAGTTATTTTGCACTCAATAACTAAAGTCAATTTAATATCCACATACTGAAAATTCAATGGCAAGCAAATACAAGTATAAACATGCAAACATTTGACATTCTTACTCTGTATTTTTATTTTTTGTGTTGAATTGAGTTAGTTATATCTAAACTTTTATCTGGTAATTTTCTCCATAATGGCTTTTTGCCCAAACTGGTGACAACTGATTTATTTTGGCTACATTTTCCATTTGATCTAATTGTGGTTATAACCGCTTGCTGCAGAGAGCTAAGTAAAATCTGTTTTGCACAGAGAGAGCCCACCCCATCCAATCTCATTGTGATGCTATTGTTTTTGTTCCCAGATGTGAAAGTAATGGCTCTTCATCTAAATGACGGCACTTGATGAGAATGAGGCTTTTAGGTTTTAAAAAGATTTAATGGACAGCTAAAAGAGGACTAAAATAAAAAAATGTAGAATCTAAAGTGAAGCATTTTCTTCATCAAGTCAGCCCCAAGTGCATCCCCTCCATCGTCACGCATTGCAGTTTCCCAATATACATATTAACTCCACAGATGTGGGAGACATCTGTATGCTTCTGCAACACTGCTGTATCTATTTCAAATAGGATTTCATTACTGTTCAAAGTGCTATCAATGCATTTTGTCCCTGTTTACTTTAAGCCACTCTGAGCCTCAAAGTAAATTGTACACAATGCGATGGACAATAACATCCTCAGAAATGTCCTATGGTCAGAGAGCAGCCTTTTCATGTGCTAACAGGCTCCGGATGGCAGTGGGGATTTCACACGTGTCCAGCCAAGTGTTTCTGACAGGAGGAGGAATATAAGACAGCCGGTCGAGCACACCAGCACTAACCACTTCAAAATGGAGCCTTTTATCTCGCCAGCAGTCACTGAGACATTTCATTTAAGGCTCAAAGGCAGTAGACATTCTGGTGCAGCAGACCAAAGGCCAGAGATCACCATGCTTAAAATCCACAGGCAGTCAATCTCTGTGTTTAAGACGTTAAGCTCTTAATGAATACACACAGTCATACAGCAGTGTTTCCCATGTTTTTTTCTAATCAACAATGTGTTTTTATAGCGCACACAGGCCGAGAAGAGTCTGTCTGCAGACTGCAAGAGAGGTGCCTAACTTGAAGGGTCTTGCAGCGCGTAGACGGGCTCACTTGCACCATGGCTTGCTCCAGCCCCTCCCCCCTGAAGTGGGGTGTGCGTGACAGCACCAACGAAGGCTAGTAGTAGCAGCCACACTGCCATGGCCACACTGCTGTGAAAGCGCCCCGAACGTCATCTATCAACCTGGTTTTTCACCCTCCTTGCTGCTATCTCCTCCACTTTGTCTTTGTCTCCATGCCCCTACCGATTAACTTTAATTATAGACTTGAGCTCAAATAAAACCCGGCATTTTATTAAGTTGGCTGTAAAAAATTTAAACTACAATCTAGAGTTGTTTGAATGAGAGATATCTGTTGAGGTAAGATATTGACAACTAACACAGGACACATTTCTCACACTTTCAAAAACAAATAATTATCTTTAACAAACAAAATGAACAATAATTAACTTTGTAAGCCTTGTTGTAATATGATTTAACAGGAATTAGGAGGAGACATGCTGTGCACACAGAGTTGAGATTTATAATAACATAGGTAACTTTCTGTTTGGTTCATAGTAGGCTGTGGTTTTAAGGTTACGTTAAAGGAACACGCCGACTTATTGGGACATTACCTTATGCACCGTAACCCCGAGAGTTCGACAAGTCGATACATACCCGTTTCATCTCCATGCGTGATGTAACTGTCTGACGGCTCCACTGGTAGCTTAGCCTAGCACAGATCCTGGAGGTAACTGTTTCTAACTATCCGAATAAGTGACAAAATAACGCCAACACGTTCCTATTTACATGTTGTGATTTGTATAGTCACAGCGTGTACAAATAACGTCACTTGAGACACAGCCACCTTCTAACCGTATATAAACTGGGAACTATATTCTCAGAAAGGCTAGAGCTGCAAGCATATCACTCCGCTCAAATAGAAGAGCAGAGCTGCAAGCATATCTCTCCGCCCAAGTAGCGCTCTGCTCTCCGAGAGCAGAGCTACAAGCATATCACTCTGCCCAAGTAGCACTGCTTCGCCTTTCTGAGAATATAGTTCCCAGTTTATATACAACTGGAAATCAGCCTTAGTGGTTCCCCTGCTAAAAGGTGGTGACCCTTCTATATTAAATAACACAGACTGATCTCTAAACTGTCTGTCCTGGTCAAAGTTCTAGAATCCCTTGTCAGTGATCAATTAGAGGATTTTTTTAACAGTAATAATGTTTTATCTGACTTCCAATCTGGTTTTAGAAAAAGGCATAGTACAACATCGGCAGCTCTTAATGTTTTAAATGACTGAGCATTGTGCAACCCTTTTTATTGACCTTTCTAAGGCATTTGATACGGTGGAACACATAGTGCTAAAGCACAGACTGTGCAGGGCTGGACTTTCTGTCAACAAACTGTCAGCTGGTTTGTTAGTTACCTTACAGACAGAACTCAGTGTGTGCAGGCGGAGGGCAGCACTTCTCGCTATCTCAGAATAACAAAAGGTGTGCCTCAGGAGTCAGTCTTGGGGCCACTGCTATTCATTCTCTATATCAATAACATGGATCATAACGTGTCTAAAGTAAAATTTCATTTTTATGCTGATGACACTGTACCGTATTGCTCAGCATCCACTGCAAACCAGGCCCACTCCCAAAAAGAGAAAAAAGAAAAAAACATAAGTCATGCTTTCTTCAAATTCAAAATCCAAATCAAATCTGCTTTCAATCCTCACTTCCCAGGATTCTACGGAAGCCGAGAACGGCCATGGATTTTTTTTATTTTTTTTATGCACGGTTATCTCGTGATAACGACTTATTAATTCGTAATCTCGATACAACAAAGTTTGTTTTCTCGAGATTTTTTTGTTTTTTCAAACTTTTTTTTAACGGCCATGTTTTTTTTTTATGCACGGTTATCTCGTGATAACAACTTATTCATTTGTTATCTCGATATAATCAAGTTTGTTTTCTCGCGATTTTTTTTTGGTTTGTTTTCTCAAGATTTTTTTGCCTAAGACACCCTTCCATTTATCCCGGGGAAAGGGGCTCCATAAGCGGATAGAAATCTGCTGTTTCTCCCTCTACTTCTCCGGTCAAATACTTGGAAAAAATCCCACTAAGACACCCTTCCATTTAACCCGAGGAAGGGGCTCCATGAGCGGATAGAGGTCTGCCGTTTCTCCCTCGCTCATGGAGCTCCTACAGTTTGTTTCCATCCAGAGGAGTAGAGGGGAAACAACTCTGTGCTGTGTTTCCAAGGTGTAGTGAAGGGAAATATCCGCCGTGAGCACAGTGTATTTTATTTTGAAAATTAACCGGATGTTTTATTTTGTGTCTGTGGTTGACTTCCTGTCCCGCACTATCTGCCGTATTTGCCGGAGCTCTCCACCGTCCGGCAAAAATAGAAGCTCTGCGTATCTGATCTGGAGGGCTGCGGACCGCCGCAGCTGTGCCGGAGTCGGGACGCAGCCGTTCTGCAGTCAGTGGAAATACACACATTGACTTAAATGGAAACCGATTGACTCCGCTGACGTTCCGGAGCCCAGCCGTTACGCAGTCGGTATAAATTGGGGGTCAGTCCCTCCCCCCCTTTCTGCTAAAGCCCAAACGGTCTCCTAAGCCCCTCCCCCCACAAGGTAAAATGTGTGTGCATGAGCAGTGATTGACACGCAGTTAGACCCCCCCCCACTCCCCGGCCCTGATTGGTGTAAATGAACAGGGAGCGGTGGATTTTTGCAAATCACACTACAGGCTGGAGGTGGTGCCTGGATTTCTTTTTAAATTAACTGCTTTATGTAGTTCTAGAATATAGGGTCAGTTTCAGCAAATATGACAGAAAGTTAGTTTTATAAGTCTTACCTACTGCATCTTTAAATAAAAGTAAATAAAGTATTGTTAAATAATATATATCATATACACACACGTTCTCTCTAATCTAGGAAAAATAAAAGCATCCATCTAGCATCCCCTGTATGTTTCAATATTGGGGTTCTGCCTCTGAGAGCAGCAAGTTAAATGTTGGTAGTGGGGCCCCTTTGATTTCCAATTTGGAGTCAAATTGGAAAACGGCGAAATTGTAATTTTCACATAACTTGCTTGGTTACATTTTTCATTTGTGTGTGATTGTTTGTACTCAACAGGGAGCAATTCTTGATGTCTACATTTGCATGGTGTACATTTTGCTGAATGTTCTCTCTTTGAGCAACCACTGCAGGTGTCCGGTCTATTTGTACACATCATGTTTGAATCATTTCTGTGTAAAGTGAGCCAATGCTTTCCCTCAGAGACGAGACTGATGTCACCAGAAATACAAAAATGGGTTCAAACCATCATGATACCATATCAAATGTGTGGAATGCTGTCACCAGTGACTTTTTCTTTTTCTTTCAAAAGATTTAGTTTTTACTATGCAGAGCTATGTAATGTAGCTGCAATTAAAGTGGAACAGAACTGTTGCTTGATGGATATTAGGTCTTCTCAAATTGCCACAGCAACCACAGAATAAGAATAAGACCTCTACAGATCTGCTGTGCAAATAATGATGATGATTAAAACACAAATATAGATTCCACAATCTCATTAGGTTTAGTTGGAACTTCAGCTGAGTGAGGATAAATAGAAATAAAGCTGCAGGCAGCAATGTACGGGCCCTCCTAAATCCCTGCACGCCGGGGTGACCAGCCGGATGCCGGTAGATGCAGCCTTGCGTTTGTGCGACTGTCGAACACTGTGCACGAGTTAGACTTTATTTCCTGCGTGGAGTGTGTCACATAGGAAATGGTGTATTGCAAATTTTGTACTACTTCCTGTGTCCACAAGAAGCAGATTAGACAATGTACATTCAAGATGCAAAACCTGTTTAATGGTGAAACGTGCAGATGCCACGGCCTCTTTCTGTGATGAAAAACTCAAACTTTTAATAACTTTTCATTGTTTGGGTCTTTTAAATTGCACCGGAAAAAATGTGAAGGGTAAATCTGTAGGATGGTGCATGGTGATCCAATGGTTAGCACTGTGGCCTCACAGCAAGAAGGTTCTGGGTTTGAATTCAGGTCGTTCCGGGCCTTTCTGTGTGGAGTTTGTATGTTCTCCCCATGTTTGTGTGGGTTTCCTCCGGATGCTCCGGTTTCCCCCACCATAAAAAAAACCAAACATGTACTAGCTTCTCCAGTCAGTGCCCTTGATCAAGGCACTGGCTCAGATCTGGAGTTGGTCCCCAGGCGCTGTAAATGGCTTCCCACTGCTCCCTTGAGGGATGGGTTAAATGCAGAGAATGAATTTTGCTACTTGTATGTACGTCTGGTGATGTTACGTATGCCTAATAAATTTCATACATCTAGGTCAAATTCAAAGTTGGTCTTTAAATTAGGGGGCGCTATTGAGCCATTTTGCCACATTAATGTGCAAGACCCATAAAATATAAAACTTTTCACCAGTTCTGATGCATGTGCAAATTTTGATGAGTAAAAAATGGGATTTATTGCTCAAAATAACAATAATTCCTTCAGGTTCAATAGGATCCTCACAAGGGGCAATCTCCCATGCTGAGCAGTAATGCACATGCGGAATTTCTAAAAACTGCACTTCATCGAGGCTTGAGGTTGGCTGCAGAAGTGAGTCAATTTTCATAGACCCCCCATGTTAAAAATGCCCAACTTAAAGGGTAACTCTCGCCAAAATGCAACCTAAGGTCTTTTTGTGAATATACGCGAGTCAAACTTTCGTTTAAAAGCATATTTAGGACAGAAGTGCCACTTTTAAGATTTACCGTATTCTCGTTTTTTTGGTCAAATGGCCTTTTGAATGGGAGAGCTAGGGGCACTTTTATGCTAGCCTCAAAATAGCTATTTTTAAAAAGGCTAGACACAACATGAAGCTTTGCTTGAAGTATCTCCAGGAGCTCTACAGCCAGCTCGTTTTGGCTAGTAACGTAAAAAGCCGAGCAGATTTTTAACAGCTCACCCGGAGACTGAAGGCAGGACACATTCAGAAACCCATATCTCACTCAAAACAGCATGGATGGGTTTTTTTTAAAGTTTGTATGCGTGTGGAAGCACCAGAGACACAATATAACTCCCCAAATCCCAGAAAAAGTGATTTTTTCATAATATGGGCACTTTAAGACATTACAATTTTGCTAAATTATGACACTGGGTTGTTATTCATCAGTTCTATTATTGTAATCACGGTTACATATTATTACAAGTGTAAATCGTACAAAATAACTGTGGATCTGTAAGCTTTTTAAATGAAGACAGTATTAATGTTGAGTTTTGTCTGGATTGTGTTATTTGCTTGTTTTTGAATTAACAGATTTAAATGTAACATTTTCAGTCAGTAAAGACAAAAGCAGAGTACATTTAAATATAATTTATTTATTTATTAAACCTGTACAACAGTAAATATTCTCACATCAGTTACATAAAATCAACAGAATTGGCCTGTACATTTAGCACAACACGTGCCCTGAGTGTCCATGAGGCTGTAGCGAAAAAAGCGGCTAAAGGGTGGGATTGCAGGGATCAAGAAGAGAAAAGGTGGTAAAAGTGTTATTGCTGCAAATGTTATTTAACTAACATAAAACACAATTTAAGCAACAAACAAATGTAGCCATAACACTGTTGACAAATATCCAGCCAGCCTTCCACCTGCATCTTTGGGTCAGTAAAAGAAAAAGCATGATCTTAAAGGAGAATTCCGGTCGATTTCAACACGTAGCTCTGTTGTTTGTAAATTTGGAGTGCTGTCAGTAGCAAGAAAAACGAAAACAATCGGTGCTGCCTACACCGTGTTATCCTCCTGCTAGAGTTAGCATCCAACAGGGCAAGTTTTAAATGTGTTTTTAGCCTCTAAACATGACGTCATTACATTTCATGAGTAACCTGTCTGAAAGTTGTAAGTCTTCTGGTAGCTGTGCCAAGAGAAATCTCAATCATTCCCAATCTTGCAGAGACGGAGAGCGTAGGTATATGTAAGGAGATAACATAGGCACAGGCTAATTATTACTAACTAAAATGCTACTGTGCGACAGAAAGTCACGTGGTTATGACACAATCGTTAGCCTATTTTTAGAAAAATGGCTGCTACGGGGCCATAACGTGAGATACAAGGTAATGGAGCCTTTCATGCATTGTCGTGTTTCTTTAGAAATAAACAGTGGACAAATAGTCTTTAAATGCTTCAGATGTAAAGTTATTCACTGTCAAAGTGACGCCAAGATGAATTGGAGTCAACAGAATGCTAGCTGAAGTTGATGGCTTGTTAGCCTTAGAATCTCCCCATAGGAGGTACACTTTCTGGATGCTCGTTTACTCCCTTGCTTGAACTTCATTTGGGCTCTTCAGAAACCAATGGGTGACGTCACAGACAGGCTGTCCATGTTTTGTACAGTCTATGGATCCTCACAGACGGTGCTTGAGCCCTGAATACCAGTTCAATGAAATTCTAAAAGATAAAGCAACATTACATTAAAAGGTTATAAAGAAGCCTTTGAAATCCATCCTCTTTAATTTATCTACTGGTATTGTGCTAATTTCCCTGCTCTACTGCAGCACACCCCCATCCATCCTTCATTTCTCAGGATGTCTCCAGTGGCTTCCACTTCAGAACAAAAACGACATTAATGAACTCTTTAGCCTGCGCAAATGCTTTCAGGAAGAGCAGAGTAAAAAAAGAACCTCTAATGCTTTGTTTTTTCTCTTGATTTTCTAAAACGATCAGAGACCATCCTGAGTCACTAATTTCTGGTAGTGATAGGAACATTTTGACTGTTTTATCCCCACAGAATTGAGAAAATAGCAAGAGGGAGGCATAGAGAGCAAGATCATTCACTTTTGAATGTCAGATAGGGAGAATGGCGGGACTTAAATAAGCTTGGGGGCCCGCACTCTGAATTCTCTTTATAGATCTGCCATCCCATGCAAAAAGGAATTTTGAATGTAGCTCCTACATATTTCATACACAACTTGTTCCACAGATGTTTCTCCAAACATTTTCTGCCTCATAAAACAGGTCATATTATTTTTTAATAAGCCAACATCTCCTGTTGTTATGAGGATAGGTTATGAAGCCCATTACGGTTGCTTTGATGTGAACGTTGACAGATAGATGCATAAGCTGCAATGACAGGGAGAAGGGACGACAATGCTTACATGCAACTTTGTGTGCATGGCGTGGATAAGTTAAAGAAAAGTCCTGCAACTAAAACTAAAAGCAGTTCTCTGTGATAAGTACAGCTGAAAGAGTTAGTGGGTTAATTTATTTCAGCAGAAAATGAATCAACAATTTTGATAATTGATTAGTCGTTTAAATCCTGTTTCAAGCAAAATGCCAGCCCCTCAAATGCAGTGATGTTGCTAGGTACGCTTCCTGTTTCTCTGATACATTAAAATCCTAAAGGACGCAGTAAACTCGCTATTCATATGTCCAGGGGATGCATCCATTTCTTTTTCCTGATAATGCTACATTGTGAACAGCAAATATGCGTGTGTGTGTGTGTGTGTGTGTGTGTGAAATCATAGAAATAAACAAAAGAAACTTCAGTTCTTATTAAACCTTCTTGACAACACACACATGGAAAGTCGCCAAGAGGTGACAAAAACGTGTACACACACACACACACACACACACACACACACACACACACACACACACACACACACACAAACCCTAGACCAGAGACACTCTGCCTCCCACCTGCAGCTTCAGTCTGCATAGACCACCGTTTTGGTGTGCTGCAGTGTCCAGTACAAAAACCTCCAACAGCCTGTCATCTACAGAAGGTAGGCTAAATGAATGTGTGTGCATTTTTTACACTCAGGGTTTTTCCTGCATAGAGGAACTTTTAGCTCTCTCCATTAGAGCTGTGACGGTATGGATTTTTTTCTCACCGTGGTGAAGAAGCAACGTATCGCCGCAATATGACGGATAACCGTAGCCCCCTGTTACGACAGTAGCGTACGTTAGAGCGAGAACGGCAGGTGCCTTTAGTGAGTGACGTTAGTGAGCGTGTAGTCAAGCAAGGAGAACGAGCAGTAACAGAGTGAGAGTAGCATATGAGTGCAGCTGTGAGGAAAAGCGAGAGGAATAAAAGATAGCCAAGACAATGAAAAGTGAGTTACAAGTGAACAATAATTCAAGCTTCTCAAGACACGGTGGCTTCATCTGTTGTCAATACTGCTGGTAAAGTGAAGGGTGTTAGCCCCGACAGAGCATCGGCCTAAACCTTATTACATATGTTGCAGCACAATGTTTCCATGTCAGCTCAATGTGAGAATCTTTACTGCGTTTTGCTGTCATTTAGATCACGCTGCTTTTTCTTCTCACCTTTTTGATCTATTTTCACAGTTTAGAAAGCTCTATTTTCAATAAAGTAAAAAAAGAAAGAAAATGTTTGCCAATGGGCAGGGCATTGCAGAGGCTCCGCAGCACAGCAACTGTTGCTCTCTCTATCAATATAAGCTGCTCTGTTTTAACAATGTTAGGCTACAAATATGTGCATGCAGAGCAACTTAATTAATGTTTCTCTATAATCTCTTGGACATAGGATAGAAGACAGATGATGATAACTAAACAATGATTATTGGGTTCATTATGTCATATCACACAACAAATGCACGCCTGTAGTCTATATCCACGATGTTCCACTTCCGGGATTGTTCAGGTTTCGCCGCAAATTCTGCCGGATGTCTTTCATTTCGGCTGGATGTCAGTTACATTCTGCTTTCTTTGTGTTGGCATTAAACTCCGGTGGATTTGTGAGGACCATGGTTAACTGCTCCTCAGATCTCTGCATGGTAAATCCAGACAGCTAGCTAGACTATCTGTCAAATCTGAGTTTTCTGTCGCACGACTTAAAACAACCTTTGAATGTACACGTTCCACCCAAACAAGTTCCTTCCTGAGGCTATTTTGCAGAGGCACTGTTGCTGTTGTTGTGTTTGGTTTAAAGAAATGCCAATTAACCAGAGCACGTTTTTCTCCCATTCCAGAATGCTGTATGGAATAGCAGACCCTCCTTTGCAGTGCTGTGTCTGACAATGTGAGACTAGCATTCCTGTAACTTTCACCAGAAATTAAATAAAATAAAAAAATAAAAAATGCTGTGATGACAGTTCTGATGTCATCACCACGGCGCTGTCACATCACTATTGGTATTGCGGTGATGCGGTTATCGTCACAGCCCTACTCCCTAAAGAGGTTTTAGCCAGCGCCAAAGGAAAATCACCAGCGCCAAAACGTTTTTGGCTTTCAGCAGCCAACTTTCCTCTTCACAGCTGCTTTATTTTACATACGCTGCTGGCGCTAAGCTGCATTGATTTGACTGGACCTGAATGGTCCGCTGTGAAGCTAGCACTAATGGAATCCCAGTTTTACCATCCAGTCGGGCTGTACCAGACTTTACCGGCAGGTTTGTGTATATATATATATATATGTGTGTGTATATATATATATATATATATATATATATATATTTTTTTTTTTTTTTTTTTTTTTTTTTTTTTTTTTCCCTGAGACTGGCTGATGTAAATTTGACTACAGACTTTGATGCTCTTACCTTCCTCAGTGATTATTTTTGTTTTAGTGAATGCTTTTGCAGTTGTAATGACTTCATGCTTAATGCTAATTCAAAACACTCACTAAATTGCATGAGCATTTTTTTCTTAAGAAATATACATCCATTTATAAACCCAGATATGGCAAAATTCTACACACTAAAGAGCAGATCCATGCAGCTCAAAAGAGAAAAAAACGTTCATCATCTTGTCAAAGCTGCACTCACAGGTTTCTCGGTCTCTGCTCCACTATTCTATGTATTTAACTCTTGAATCCTGTTATACTCCCTTAAAGACCTGCTGGCAATGAATAGGCCTACATTATGCTTTTTGTGGTTTTGCACAGTGGCCAGTTTTTAAGTAGGTGGCTATTCCTCTCACCCTGCTTGGAGAAGCCTTTGAGGAGCACCTTTGACAGTGTTGGAAGTTTATTATAAGCCTTTTAGCGGAGTGGATTCATGCTGAGCTGTGAAAGTGCTGAAGAAGAGCATAACCGGTCTGCCTGTACAGCAGCATCCAGAGCTCAGGAGTAGGTTTGATCGCTGTGAATCGCTTAAACTACCACACTCCATCTTCCTTGTGCGTTTTCAGTGAGAGAGTCTTCAGGGATGGAGAACGAGTGTTGCCTCTTTAAAATCAGAATCTCTCCTTAAACGTAGCTTGACATCTGAGAATGGAAAACAGCAATGCAAAAGGTGTTTTTTTTTTCTTTTTTTGGTGGGTGGTTTAGCTGCTAACACAGTAAGCTCTGCACACAAGTCATTAACCAAATCATTAAGAATCAATTCCACCAGTGTACCACCTTTCTCATATTGTTCTGAACCTTTTTTGCATAAGACAGGTCTCACTAGGCTCAAAGCTCAAGAATCCATCTAAATCCTGTCTCCTCCCTTTCATGAATGAAATTAGTGGGCGAATCTGATGAAATGAAGACTCCTAACTTGCGTAACTGATCCAGACAGTCTTTTCATGGGAAGAGCAGTAAATCCGAATATTTTGTAGAATATATAGTAATGGAGTTAGAATTAGACCATGGAAGATGGAAAGTTGTCATTAGTGAGGATGGGGGTGTGGGGAATTGTGAGTGAGGACCAGTGGGCTTAAAGGAGCTGAGACTTCAAACAGGGATGTTTCAACTGTAATATACCGGTACTCCTGTTCTTCCTTTTTATAAAATAGAGTAAAAGTACCTTGCAAACATAAGGCAAAGCAGAGACACAGTAAGAAAATGCACACATCAGTTATTACTGAATTTTTTTTATTTGTAAATCAGGAGGTCCTAGGACACAAAAAGGGTGCTGTTCCAGTGGGTCAGGGGGAGAGAAAAAGTCATGGGACGCACCAGAAATCCACAGTGCCTGGAGCACATTGGACAAGGCTAGGTGCTAACTGTTAAAACTGAACTAAACTCATTACAAACAAAGCATTATTTATTTACATTAATTTATCAGAGCATTCACAATAATTACTCAAAATCAGCAATCATATATATGAATAAATAGTACAGTAATACATCATTAAACGTACATTAACAAACGATGAATGACAGTTAATGTAGGCATCTACATATACGTTCAGGGTAAAGTATATTTCTCACTTCATGGTTGTGAACTGCCCCAGCAAAAATAGCCACTCAGTTTTCAGAGATTCTGAAAACTCATTCTGAATTCTGAAAAAAGTACATTTCTCACTTCATGGATGTGAACTGCCCCATTAAAAACAGCCACTCAGTTTTCAGAATCTCTGAAAACTGAGTGGCCAACTCCAGGTGCCTGGCACAGCAAGCTGTAACCCCCTGTCAGGGAAGTCTCTGCTCCTTGTGCAGTATTGGCCTAGGCACTGAGCGAGAGATTTGATTAGCTCTTGTACAGTCTTTGAATGTGAAGTGTGCCTCACCCTCATTTCCAGCTGTAAACTGGAAGAGATGAATGACATGTGCCACGCAAATTCATTCATGTTCATGTTCCTCTGTAAGTAGCCATCATCAGTCAAAGTGGGCCAGCGTGGACACATCCCCTTCATTATCAGCACAATAAGCTGACAAGCTTGGAAATCCGGATTTTGTTAAATCCAGCTTGGAGTTGCACTACTGTCCTTCACTTATTGAAAAATGAAATCAAGGTGCTAGTGCTCTGACAAACCGGTAATCTAAAAAGCATGTCAGATGCCAGCATTTTAGCTTTAATAAGTTGTAATTTCTTTATATTTTAACCATTATAAGTAAAACTGTTTATACTTGGCACTGAGCCTAACATATGAAAGAGAAAAGCTGTGCTAGCTGTCATGGGAATTTAGACTTTCTCTCTGATGAATTAATTTACAGTTGTCTGCTGCAGAGCCTTCTGAGCATGTAAAGATTGGGCAAGGTGCCATGCTACAGTATGTTACCATGACTGACATAAATAGATTATTATGCTTTGAGTTGGTCTTGTCATAATTCATTCACCTAAACATTTGCCTTATTTAAAAAAAAAAAAAAAACGTTTTTTATTTTAGTGATATCCCTGCATAGAGGATAGGACAGTAATGCCAACAGGGCCATAAAGGATATTATTGTCCCAAATCTTCTCCTTAACCCCTATCCTTGTTTTAGTCACCCTCTTAAAATAGAACTGGGAAAGGTAGTCTAAACTCTTCCAGTAAAGGTGTGAAGGGTCATCTTTTTTATTCTGCAGTGTTTAATAACAGGTGGCTTCCAGTGTAATGGTGCTGTCCATCTTTATTCTTCAGCTATTCAAAAGTTATGAGTAACCCTTGATGCCAAGCATGGTAGGCTATTAGTAAAACATGTTTGTGTGTATGGAGATGGGGGAGGTCTAAAATGTCATCTCACAAAGTGATTTGTATTTGGAAATCACTGTTTGACATGAATGGATAATGAAAAGGGGAAAGGTCGATGATGAGGGAAGACATTACTGTATCTCTTCCCTGTATCAGTTGACCGCCAAGAGTTAGAGGTAAAACAAAAGGTAAGGTTGATAAAACTGCAATTCAAACCTTGTAAATGGTTCAGGATACATTTTCTTCCTCTGGAGCTGCTTCACTTACAATAAAACAGAAACTGGCACAAACTCTTAGATCTGGATACTGCAGGTTTTCTTATAGTACCAAATGAACTGAGTCAGCACACTATCCCAACACTGTGCACATCACAGAAACTATCTTAAGTTCTTATCTTAGATGTTGACAAGTTAACCCTGAACTGGGGTAACATTTGTGAAATTGTGAACCATGTACAATATATAGGCAAAAATGTGTTGACACATTACACCCATTTGTGATTTCTGAACATCTTGTTCATCTGTATAATATGTTTTACTGGGCCTCCACCTTTCGGTGAAGGCTTTTTAACAAGATTTTGTAACCCAGCTCCAGTAATTTGCTCCATTTAACAATAGCATTAGTGAGGTCAGGCACTAATGTTGGGTGATAATTGGGCGAAGTGCAATAACTGTATATAACGTGCAATAATATCTTCATGTGGAGTAGTGTTTCCTCTGTTTTTTTAGAAGCAAGGGAAAAGGGTTGAAAATTAGTTGGGGTGCACAGGTATGCTGCCGTGCAAAGCGAAAAGACCGTAATTCAATTTTCAATTCCATTTTCAGTTCAATTTTCAATTCAATTTTCAATTCAATTTTCAATTCAATTTTCAATTCAATTTTCAATTCAATGTTTGGTCGAAAATTAGTTATTGTCATTTTTGGAACATTAAAGATCTGCTTTATCATGTGGACAAATATCTAGTCAGTTGTATTGTTTCAGACTAGAGGGAACATGTTGGTGGAGATGGCTTTGAAATGCAGACACCAAAATCAAAGTAAGAAATGAATAACTAAAGCTAACATTACAAGAAACATAAACAGGCTAGCTAGCTACCTGTTATCGATCTCACAACGTGACTTTTTGCCCTAAGACAGAGTTGTGGAGAGTGAAACGGGAGATTAGAAAAAGGCGCTCAGGTAGTGTGTTGTTAGGATGGCTACAGTAAATCACAGGCTCCTGTTATCTAAAAGATTTTCTATGTAATATCTATATAATATCTAAATGATTTTGACAATGTGTATGAGGTTGTTATAATTGGATGGCCGTCCGTATTCATTTGAATCAGATTATAGGCTATCTACCCCCCCTGTAAATGCATCTCTATTCTAGGGCTGCACGAATAACCTTTATCGCATCGATATTGAGGTTTTAACTCCCGCAATAACCTAACCTCAGGAGTCTGAGGTTTTTTCCCCCGCCTCTGACATTTGAGTGACAAACCTATTAGCCAATCAAAATGGTCGAATCTCGCGTTCCTGGCTTGCTGGCCAATTAGAAATGGCAATGGAAAAACAAGGTTGTATGCAGTGCATCGGCTTTCTGTCAGCAGAAAAGCAGCTAACACACAACGTTTACGTTTTTTATATACTGTCTATGCGTTTACCTCGAATTGTGCCAAAAAAAGCTTGTAACTGCGCAGAAATGGCCGAAGGCACTTCTTCGGTGACGGGAGAGGAAGCGGGGGAGCACTTGGTTAACAAGAAGGGTGGTACTTCAGCTGTTTGGACTTATTTTGGATTTGTGAAGAACGACGTGGAGCAAAAGAGTGCTAAATGTAAAATATGTCGACGTGCCGTGGCCAGATCCAGAGGAAACGCTACCAATCTATACCAGCATCTTAAAAATCACCACCGACAGCAATATGATGCATGCACAAAAAATGGTGTTGTTTTTAATTGTTATTGTCATTTATTTTAAAATGTGTGCACTGTGCAATATAACAGTTTCATGTTCAGTAAATGGCAGTGGACTACAGAATTATTTTGTTTTTCTAATTGTAAATCTAAATCTAATAAGAATTCATTTTCTATTTTTCAGTGTTTAAGATTGTTAAATTTAAAAATAAATGACAAAGTGGTAAAGTTCATTTCCATTATGTCTTATTCTTTGGTATTTAGGTTCAGGTATTTAATAATCACGAAGCATCAAACAATCTCATTACCTCAATAACTATGTATGTAGTTTATTTAACCCTCTGTGTCGTAAAAGTAACAACATATTTTATTCATAATTTTAGGTTTTATGCACTTAAAAGTATTGAACGCGGATTTAACGTTAAGTCACACTGGATACAACAGCCAGGTTAACCAGACAAAATGCTATGCAGCTTCAAGCACAATTTGTTTGGATACAAGCATTACATTTTGGAAGATAGACGGGATTCTGAACAGTGACACACACACACACACACACACACACACACACACACACACACACACACACACACACACACACACACACACACACTCTTTACTGTAAGTAGGCTACAATAAGACCTAAAAGTAAATACATATCAATACACAAATCTTGAAATATGGACAAATTATTGTAAATTTAACTGCTGGCTAAACTAACCATCCTCTCTGCTGGAGCATCTAAGGATGTATTATAAGACCAAAACAAACCAATGTGGCTACTTAATATGCACGTGAATGATGCCATCTTTATGTTCACGTCTTCATTCTTGATGATGATGCTGGTTGTATTCTGGCCTAGGACTAGGTATAAATTAAGTAGTTGCACAATGTTATGGTATTAGGCCTAGGCCCAATTTGTTAGGATTGACACTGATGAAAATATGATGGCATGACCACAAAATTAGGAATACCAGTTGTACCATAAAATGGGATGAGAAATAGTATTGTTTTATTACAATTCTATACATCAATATTGAATAGGGTACTAAAATACAGTAGGTGCTAATTAATTACTTCTCATTTATGTTTATATTATACTAAGTATAATTGTGCCATGATGACTAGATTTTATGTGAAGTTAATGCCTTTTGCCTTTGCATGATCGCTTGTAGATAATGCAAAGGCAGAATACAGTAATTTCAGAATAAGGGTCAAAGGTCAAGTTTGAGTTTATTTGTAGATAAATAACTTAATAAAAAAACAAAGTATTACCAAATTTCCAATATCCTGCCTACAACTAATTTGGCTGGACAACAAAATAAGTTTAAAGTCATTTTTCTCAGTTCTACACTCTGGCGAGTTAAGGTCTGTTGGCTTTGTAGGGCAGTATGAGTGTTACGGGTCCCGAAAGTGGTCCTATATGAACAGATAATGCTGGAACAGCTGGAAAATGATTTCTCAAAAACATAAAATGTCTTACATTCCTGGATATAGTGTCCTTTCTTTCCCAGAAAGAGTTCTTTTTCAGTCTTTGAATAAAAATCAAAATAGTGTCAGAGTACATTCAGCTTGACATATATCAGACATAGCTAATGAACAATTGCAGATATAACACACATTTTTCAATGTCTATCTCAGATCACACTAACCATCGCCACTACACATTATACAACCATTACTTCTAGCTTTATACTATAGTTTTCTATTGTTGTCAGCCATTTTTAGCATACGTGTGAATATGGATCGGCACCTGCCAGGGTGATACTTGAGAAGACATAAGCAGGTGATTCTATATTCTAAACACATTCAACACAGTATGAGACTTTAAGCAAACATAACAAACTGGTGATATCAAGTAAACTCAGCCTTTGCTTTTTCTTCGCCAAAGTTAGGTTAGGATAACTTTAAAACCTTCACAAGCTTCCAGGGTTTTCCCTGAGTTTTTAAAGCTCTTTGTTGCAAATTACGTAATACGGGCATTTGCATACTGTTGACATCATCGCTCAATTATTTGCATAAAGCTCAGTGGTTGTCGACTTTTAAACCATACTTGACTTGACTTTGATAAAGATATTTGAGCTAAAGCAGTGGGCCTTGAGCTATTTAAGCACCCCCTCATACTCATGGACTGAGTCAGAAATAATAATAATAATAATAATAATAATAATAGAAACCATCTGTAACAACATGTTTTGTGTACTCCAGCTATTGTTCTGTGCATTTCCTTGTGATAACATGCTGAGCTTCAGAAGTAAACGTAAACTTTTATATTCTGCATAAACTATTTATTTGTTATTGAACAATTTTGAGAATGTGTGGCCTCATAATTCCTCAGATTGTAAAATACACAAAAATATACCAGCCAGTTTTACAATTTATTGGGAGGTGATGAAAGTCTGCAGCCTCCACCTGCCCTCTTCATTTACCCTCTTCTTCTCCTCTACTTCTTTCTTCATTTTTCCTCTTGATATTTCTACAGGACTTGAGTTGTGATTTGAAGCTGTTCATGTGCAGTGTAACCCTGTCTGACTTGTGCACCGAGGTCATTTCCAACCCATCTGTGGTAGCTCATGAACCAGAGGTTGTCAAATCTGCCAGCTTCATACTATATTACCTAACCCCATGCTGGATTTCTTGTAGAACACGCTACATCAATATATCACTGAGTGAATAAAAGGATGCATTTGAATAGATACAGAATTTAAATATATATTTACATTTTTGGGGCAGCCTCTAGCTCACCCAGTAAGAGCGTGCCCTGCAGCGGCGTAGGTTCGAATCCGACCTGCTGCCCTTTGCTGCGTGTCGTCCCCCATCTCTCTCCCCCTTTCATGTCTATCCACTGTCTAATAAAGGGAAAAGCCCCCCAAAAATAATCTTTAAATGTATATTTACATTTTTCTAATCCATGCTTTTCTATAGTTGATTTCTAAACACTGTTTAATAAATATAGTTTGTGGGGAAACTCCTCAATTACCCTCAAACACTGCTTGCATTCGTGTCAGTGGCATTAATAATGTTGATAGTCTTTTAGGATCTTTCAGTTTTCCCCCGATGTACCATTAGCATTAAACATTTACAACCTGTAGCTACAGTTGGCCTTAGTGTAAGGCCTCACAGCATCCTTTCTGCCTAACCAGAAGACCACTGCAACTTTGTTTCCTATTAACCTATAACAAAACCCCAGTGGAATCTCTAAACTAAGGCATAACACTATTTTCTTGTATTATCTGTGCACTAGTCGACAACGATTTATTTACGGGATTGTTCCGCTTTTCCGGATTTATGAGGACCATGGTTAACTGCTCCTCAGATCTCTGCAGGGTAAATCCAGACAGCTAGCTGACTATCTGGCAAATCTGAGTTTTCTCTTGCACGACTAAAACAACTTTTGAACGTGTACATGTTCCACCAAAACTTGAGAGGTGCATTACCGCCACCATGTGAACTGAACTCTCATTATGAACTTTCTCATCAGTCTCACTCGGGGGCAGCTCGGACAAGTGTGACAATTAGTGGTAAAATTCGGCATACCTGTCCGGTCCGGTGTTGGGCTTGATATCAAACCGGTTTGAAAATGTTTACACTGGCCCAAGCCTAGAATCATTAATCAATTATTTAGGATTGATCATATAATAAAGATTACTTTAATGTATTTGCTTTCATGTTGAAAATGAATCAATTTAATGGTGTAAGCACTGTACAATTTGACAAAAAAATAATAATAAGGTTATAGTGATAAATGGACTACAGTATTTGTGCAGTTTGGATACTGTTTCTGACAGAAGACTCACTAGAGGCAATATTTATATTTCTGCAAAAGGACTGACAGAATTTGCATAATTAAACATACAAGTTTAGAAAACTTGTAATACAAAACATCATTGTCCTAATGTAAATAATCAACTGGCAAAGTTTCATGGTGATATGTCTTAGTTAAAATATTTTCCCTGCCCGCCCGGATACTTCAGTTGGTAGAGCGGGCGCCCATATATAGAGGTTTACTCCTCAACGCAGCGGGCCTGCGTTCGACTCCGACCTGCAGCCCTGCATGTCATTCCCCCCTCTCTGTCCCCTTTCATGTCTTCAGCTGTCCTGTCAAAAATAAAGGCCGAAAATGCCCCAAAAACTAATCTTAAAAAATATATATATTATTATTAGGGCTGTCAGTTTAACGCGTTATTAACGGCGTTAACGCAAACCCATTTTAATGCTGATAATTTTTTTTAACGCACGATTAACGCATAGAGAGAGCAACGGGATTTGTTAGTCCACTTCTTTAACTGTCTATGGCCACGCCATGTCCCGCCCTACGAAGCAGCTGATTGGTTTGGTTTAGGCATTTCATAGGACCTGAACAAATGGAGTTACGTTACCTTGGACGCCTGGCCAATAGTAGTGATTGAAGGGCGGGTCTTGTAATTTCGCAGACCGGAAACAAAACAGACACAGGCCGCGGCCGGTTTGAGCCAAAGACAGTATGGTTTTAGCTTGCTAGCCGCGTAGCTAGTAGGCTCGTCACGGCGATTATCTTCAGAGCGAGCGAGTAGTGACTCTACAGTCAGTGAGAGAAACAAAGTGTCTCCTCTGTTCTTTCTGACCACGGTGGGAAACCTGGAGCAGGAAAACCCTCTCCTTGATTTTACGTTGGTTATGAACGAGAACGAGAACCAGGAAATGAGTCACGGGAAACCAGTTGCTATGACGACGGCTATGCCGCTGACGACGCTATGAGCCCATAGACAGTAGGACGAGCCACGCTCGCCTCAGGCATGAGGCAGTACTACCTGCAGTACTATCTGCAGGACTATCTGCAGTACTACCTGCAATGGAAAATCGAGGTAACAGCGTTACATTATGTGACAGATTATTAGCTCCAAGTGTGAATGTTAGTGTGAAATTGAACATAACGTATATGACAATGTTGTTTTCAATAAAAAAAACATTGTCACAAAGCAAGCCAATCTACTTTTCCATGCTGATAAGAGAATTAAAATGAGAAAATATAATGGGACAAAAAGAAATCAAGGGACATTTAGAATAGATAAAAATGTGCGATTAATTGTGATTAATTGCGAGTTAACTATGACATTAATGCGATTAAATATTTTAATCTCTTGACAGCACTAGTATCTTTTGGTATGCATTTCAGAAAAAAATGGTTAGGATTCAGGTGTAATTGCAAATAGTGATTAATCATGATTAATCCACTGAAAATTCTGATTAATTTGATTAAAAATTTTAATCATTTGACAGCCCTAATTATTATATAATATTTTCCCTATTCGTTCTTTCCCAATCTCTTAGGACTTGTTATGTTATAGAGGAGACTTGAGTAATGAGTAATAAACATTTACCAGATTTTCTAAAAAAAAAAGAAAATGCCTTGAGTTGTTTGCATTTCTTTAAACTAACTAATGATCCAACTAAAGATGAAGCCTGAGCCAATGTGTGGCTGCAGAAAATGAAGGCCCCTCATCATGAAATGACAATTAAGTGTTGTATGTTATCAAACATAGTTTGTAAAACTGTTTTTAGTTTTTGAAAACATAGCCTAGTATGAGTAATAACAAAACATCTATAGCCTTAATATATGTTCTTAGACATAATAATTTAAATCTAGTTGAAAATCCTGAGATTCAAGAGTAATTTGAAAATAAATCTGTGATTTCCACAAAATATAATTTTATTTGGGAAATATTACAAATAATGTGCATTTCTTTATGAAAATAAGGTGATGAGATTTCAGAAGTTCCTCTCTTTTCTCTCAGAAATTGTTTTAACAGTTTTTGAGTCCTAAATTAGTTATGTTGATGTCTTAAAAAGGTCTTCATCATCATTGAATTTGACTTTTAAAATGGAAACCATTCACTCATCATACTGATAATAAAAGTATTAGCATCACTTCAATTATGAACCAGAATATTTCTACTTAATCTTCTCTGGTGTTGTGCTCATGTCACATGTTTTCACAGTGCAACAATATTATGACTCTTTTTATGTATGTGTGTGTGAGCGAGAGGGAGAGATTTAGATGTGAAGTGTGCATGTATGCATGTCCACATTTGGACAAAATGCTCTGTGTATATCCTGCATACTGTGTGTTCCATCTCCTCAGAGGGCTAGGGGCTGTGTGCACTGGTCAGGCTTGAATGCGTGGCTCAGCCCGAGTTAGCAACAGACAATGAGCTGAGGAAGGAAGGCTCCAGGCCTGTCTCCCTGGAGAGCACCTGTGGCTAAGGAGCTTGTTATTGATCTAAGTAGGGGGAGGAATGAGAGACAGAGGGCAAGCAGGGAAGCACCTCTGCCCTTGTCCTGCCCTCAAGTGTCCCATCGGACAGAGCTGTGAGTCTCTATCAACTCCACAGCCTGCCTAACTCAAAAAAGAAAAACTACCATAGATGAGAGGAGGCCCAGAGTCCCACAAGGATTACTATGTTACTGGAGGTCAAATTTAAGCAAAAAAAACTTTTCTCAATCGCATTAAGAATTATGTTTATATCCAACTACTTTGTAATGCTGAAAAAAGTAAGTGAGGGTTTGCTGTTTTATATATTCTCAATTCAATATCTTTGGGCTTTTGACTGTTGATTAGTCTTGCCTATTCCTTAATGAATGGATGTCTATTCCTTAATGCAGTATGCAATTGAGTAACATATGAACATAATTCACAGGGTTGCTTTAAAAACAAGACTAGTTAAAAAAGAATTAAGGTTGAGATTAAAATGGAGTAAGACAGTATGGGCATTTGTGCAGTTTTACTTATCTTTCTCATACATTTTGATGTGCAGTGGAAAGATAAAATGATATCATATTTGTTACCCCTAACATTGCATGTGGCCCCAGCCTCGTCCCTCCATTTGAAATGATCTAGAACCGCCACTGACTAGACCTGAAGTTAGGGCTGAGAGATATGGCAAAAAATGTGATCACGATATATTTTCCCATTTTGATCGCTATCGACTTTGCTGATACTGCCTGTTTGAAGTGCTTCCTGACTGAAGTCGGAAGAAACCAGAGGTTTAATTGCACTTTAGGATATAGTTTATTAACATATACAATTTTTAAAACATGCCTTTACAATATTTAGCACAATTATACATTCACATTATGAGATGCCACACTGGTCAACAGAGCGGTAGTGCCCTATACTGGCAAAAGAAAATTAAGAGTAGCCTTTTCCTTATACTGCTAAATAAACGAGTGCAAACTAAGTGGGTAGTTAGTTTTGGCTACATTTCTTTTGATTTTGTAAACAACCTAAAACTTCTTACATTAAAAGCAACATATTAAATGTAAACTCCTGCCAAAAAAGCATTTAAAATATTTGTAGACGTAGCACAAAACCAAACAAAGTAAACAAGTGCATGTGTATACAAGTGTCTTTCGCTATACAATAAGAAATAGCACTGGTTATATTTTTGCTGCTTTTTGGAATGTTTTTCATATCGGGCAAAGGCCACAAAAGACGACACAACTAATTTTTGTTTTGGTTCAGCAGCTACAGCACAGCTAATGCTAGCTCTATTAACAGCAGACGGACTAACGGTACTACTTTTAATCTGCAGGCTGTGTGTGTGTGGACTCGGGCCAGCATGAGTCCGCATTTTTAAACTCTGTGTTGTCGCTGAATGGTACCTGTTCAGGTGATGGAAAAGATTTGTTGCGTTCCTTATTGCTTTTGTGAAATCCGAACCATTTTCACACAGCGGACGTTGTGTAATCCTTTTTATCAACAATGTCTTCAGTTTGAGAGGATACACACACACACACCGGCAACAGACAAACGCTCACAATAGGAAGTGGGCGTGCCCTGCAACCCGAAGAGCCAGCCTCTGGCAGTTGTTATCAGGTAAATTCTGTATGTCCAAAGCTTCCTGTTTTGAGATTGTTTTATTGCCAAGCCCTACTTGAAGTTCACTCACCTGTACTGTAGGCTCAGTGAAGTTTGAGGAGTGGGTGTTCTGGCAGCCTCAGAACATGAGGGGCCATAAAGTGCAGAAACACCGACACAACTGATCAGTGCTTAACATGCATAACTGCAAACCACATGATCTTTTTTCAGCTTGAAGTCCATTTTCTTTTCATTTGCAAATGTAACTACATTGATTGTGTTTTGGGTGTGGCTCATTTCTGCATGCACAGCAGTACTGTGATTGAATTGACCCAGCATAGACACTGACTAAGTAGTGCAGCTGCTGCTGACATAGTGCTGATTGGTTGCTTTTGATATGCAGCTTGTGTAGACAAGGTGTTAGTTGAAGAACAATTTCAGTTGACGTTGGTCGTAAATACTTAGCGAGACTTATCAGAGAGTGAGGGACTTTATTCAACATTCCACGTGCCAACATGCATAGAACATTTTTTTTTTCTCTTGCTTGTCCAAGCAGGGTGAAAGTAAGGGAAGCAAGGGTACAGCAGTAAAATGCCTCTTGCACCTGAGGAAAGTGGGTAAAGCACATGTTGAACAAAGAAGATATTCACCCTGAGAGTGATTATGTTGCCAAAGTTTGCTGTTGTCCCCAAACACAAGCCTTTGTTAGAAATTGTCCAGAAAAATGTTCTATGTTAAATTCTTTAACCAGGGTAGCCTACTCTAAACCACCCCTTCCACATGAGACTTATGCTGCGTTCCAGGCAACCCGTAACTCGTGTTTTCACAACCTTCTACCCGTGAAAGTGCCCTGGAACGCCAGTCCAACCCGTAACTTACTACCCGTGAACTCGTACCAGATCGTTGTACTCCCAGTTAAAGTTTTTGACGTCACACACACATAAACAACAATGGCGACCCCCTGTTGATGCTGTACAGACGCCGGTAAAATAGAAATAAATAGACATAAATATGCAACGTAAAGTAATTCCGCACATTGTAATCAAAACAATACACACACAATTGTGTACTACTACAGGTTATGTTTATTAAAAAGCCCAATATATGTCGCTGACTAGAAATCGCTAGTATCAGCTAGCCCTAGCTAACGTCAACGTTAGGTAGCCGCTAGCTAACGTCAGCGCAGCCACTAGCCAACGTCAACGTCAGCGTAGCCAATAGCTAACGTTAACGTTAGGTAGCCCAACCTGAACCCTGGAACGCTACCAAGTCGTGAGTCGTGGCTTGAAGTCGTAATTTACGGGCTAAAAATTGTGTCTGGAACGCAGCATAACTACAACCCATTCTACTACACATTATCTTAATACAACTTATTTAAATGCCGTCCAGTTTATCAACATAACTGAAAAGTAAGAATGATTGTAAAATGTTTACTATAATTGTTAAATGTTCATATTAAACATATTTTCGAAACATTCCTTGCAAGTATTGTTTTTATCCACTTTATCAAGAGATGATTGTCAAAGACCAATCTGAACAACAATCAAATAAGAACTCACAATCCATCCACACCAGAAAGCTCTGTTTGATGATTTCTTTGGTACATTATAGCTGTGCTATAAGCTCATTGGTTTGCACCATAGTAGTTAGATTAGGTTGCCTAACCAATAGCTAATTGTTGGGGATCTTGGGGGGGCACAACAGGAGCAGGTGGTGCGTTTGGAGGCCCACGCTCCATGGCTGCAGCAATCCTCTCCAGACTTGAGGAGATGTGCCCGAGAGGCCGCAGCAACATCGCCACCCGATCAAGACGGCATTTATTACATTGCTGCATCCCGGACAGCTCCCGCTCCAGCCCTGACGAGAGCGTCTCCTCGGCTGTGAATCCGTGCGGCAGGCAAATCCGCCGTCATAATAGCAGTCCGCCATGGAACAAGCGCGCCTGCTCTTAAAGGGAATGTGAGATGACGCTCTGATTGGTTTATTGCACGTTACGCCCAAACCACACCAGACCAACCCATTTTAGATTTGCGTCGGGTGCAAGACTCATTTATCCTGCCGGTAAAATAGCAACAGCGCCCGAGCTCTGCCTACAAAGCTACTTGCATTTCGCGCTTGATACTTGCGTTTCAGATCGTTAAAATAGGGAATGTTTCTCATACTGCTCATTGCTTAAGTGCCTCCAGCGGAAACGGTCTGTCTGAGCTCTGGCCCGCCATCCCGAAAAGCCCAGTCTGCTCTGATTGGTCAACTGGCCCACCTCTTTTGTGATTGGTCAACCAAATTCAAACTAGGTCTGCTCGATTATAGAAAACATAATATTGTCATTATTTAACACGATTACCAGAAAGAGTACTTTCAAAAAAAGTACTCCCAACCTGTGCTGATCTTGGTAGTGAATGTGCAATTAGCGCATAGGTTACACATTCTCTACTACTCTAAATGTGTAACACTGGAATAAATCAGTAAACGAACACAGTAATGGCTGTGTAAAGGGGTAATGTTGCATAAAATTAGCACATTACCAGTATGCACAATATGGCATTTAACAGTTAAGCTTATTTATAGCTTACCTCACAACAAGAGAGAAACTAAGAGTACAGACAGACAGAAGAGATAGAAATACTGAAAAACAACTAAACAAATGTGGAGGGAAAAATTAGTACATGCCCCAGCTTTTTATGAAGCTACATGCCACTGCCCTGGCACTATAGACCAGAAAGTGTGGGTCAAAAGAAATCTTTAATGGTGCTGTTTGCTGTGCAGAACCCTGCGTGTTTGTGAACATCTAGCCTATTTATTTATGTGCATCCAGATAAGCTTTTATTTTATCGAGTTCTCTTGCAGAGCAAAGCTAATTTTATCAGGAAATTGTTGAAAATAAATGTATTAGAATGTAAATCAGCGTACATGGACTGCTGCCATCCCACTTCGCTGTTTGTCATATTAAAGTCCATGTTGTTTCTATGGAAACGACAAGGTGGAAAGAATTGTGGTACAGTCTTCATTTTCTACAGACAGTGGGCTCACACTCAGTACTCACACTTTCCACATTTGCATACTAACATGATATTTGTCTTTTTTTCTTTTTAATACATTGCACAATGGTTATGGTAATGCAACTGTTTTAATGCTGCTTATGTCCTGTGATTGTCTTTATTTTTTGAACTCCTTACACATTGTTTATTAAGATGTACACAACTTATATGTTTATGCCATTAAAACATTTGCTCCTTGACGGTATAGTTATGGGGAGGACTTCTTCTGCCTGTTGGGCGGTAGGGCGGTAATGCAAGCCCTGATTATACTGCCTTGGTCGGAATCAATACAACTTGAACTGAAACGATCAGTTGATTATCTGATTATTGGATCAATAGTCAAAGTCATTCTTTAAGCGAAAATACCAACTATTTCATATTGTCATACATTATAGTAAACTGAATGTCTTTGAGGTTTGGACTGTAGGTTGTCCAAAACAAACAATATGAAGATGTCACCTTGGGCTCTGGAAAACTTCACCATTTTTGTAAAATTGTATCGACCATTAATCAATTGATTTCAGAATTAAAAAGAAGTAAAGTAGCTTATGTTACTTTGAAATAAACAGCACTGTTTATTTCAAAGTAGATTATTTCCTGTGTTGGTACTGTCACCCTCCCTCCACTCACTCATTACTTGCCCTTTGTGCCTACAGGAACTGCTCAGTTGACTCAAGGGATGTGGGAGGAGTATTAGTCACAAAGCAGCTGTACAGCTTATTACAAAAATTGTGAGAGCACAACATGCACACATCTCATTAAATGTGTTCATACCCACCCTGCAACCCAACATTACACTACATTTCTCTAGTTACCAATAAGCACATGCATATTACAGCCAATATTTACAGTTATCATAATTCAAAAGGCTGACGTGTGATGCTGCTATAATGTGTTCGAAGTGTGCAGTGACAAATTTGAACATGATCATGGTCTTCTGCAGTTGTTGCTATTGCACAACAGCAGCATATCTACAATTAAATTTGCTTTTTTTTCCCGAAGAAATTTCGAAAACACGTGTTAGGAGCCAAACCTAGTTTGTTTGCTATTCCATACACAGTAAATGTACTACTTATGTGTCATCCGTCTCTTTGGTCTGTGATCAAACTGTCTGATTTGAATAAACAGCTGGCCAGATCTTAATGCTTCTTTGTGCAATTAGAGTTTCAAAACATTTTCAGATTTGACTGGTGGTATGATTTTAGAGTGCAACAGTCATTTGAAAACGTCGTTTAGAGAAGTATAATGTGGTATACATGTTATAATTTCTGAACATTTCATCCATTCATAGCTTCCTTATCCTACAGAGAGTAAATTAACATTTAAAGGCAAATTATTTGCCTAATGTCTGATGCTTTGAACAGGCCACTCGAGGAGGCAGGATTCTTAGTTGCCAAAATAAAACCCTTTAAATGGATGGAAATGAAGTCTTGGAGCAGGGCCTGAGTGCTGATGAGATCCTTGAGAGGGAGAAGGCCAGCAGTTTTAATGCATGCACAAGTGAATGAGGATAGGACCTTTTTTTTCAAAAAGAAGTTTATTAAACTGTTTGCTTTTTATTTAAAGAAATAAAATGTTATGTACTTATTCAACTATAAAACTTTATCAACAATTGCTCACATTATATAGATGAGGTAGAATGTCTTTCCAGTGAGGTTGTGTCTAATCCATTGACTTGCAAATCCTGTGCTATGAAAAACTAAACTTATACATTGCTATTCAGTATTTTGCTTATCATACCTACTTTAAATATATTCAGGAGAGTGTTAGAGAGAGAAATGAGATTGCAGTCTGAGCAAGATGTTCCTTAAACTGGTCTAGAGACAACTCAGAGACAACTCGGAGACAACATGTCTGTGTGTTGAGAAAAATCAAACACACCAGGCTACAGCACTAATGCATGCTTGTTTGGCCAGTCTGTGGTCAGTAAAAAGTTAAAGCCACTATGTGTGGGATTTGACTTTTCATTTTCAAAGACTCAAAATGCTCTAAAGTGGACAATATTCAAGTGTAAATGCAATACAAACAACACAGCTTCATTTTCCATTTAAACAAGCAATATGTAGGTCACGATTAAAATGAAAATGCATTTCTAACTAAAAATGTATCGATTTTTAAATATCAATACTGGAGCCTATTTTGCCTTCAACACTGCCGACGTTGTCTTTGCTGTAATCAGATCAGAATATATTTATGTTTAACATTAAGTATACTACTGCTTGAGTGCAGTAAATCAATGGGAAACATACATGTGTCCAGACACAGCTCAGCAGCAGCAGCGTCACATCAGACACATTACTGGTGTGTAGACATAGAAAACGGCACACAACTGACATGCAACAGAAACGCCACGCTCACGCCACGCATCCAGTCTGTCTCTGGCCTAATAGTGCACATTATTCAAATGCAATAGGTAAAACAGCGTCCCCAGTAAATGCATTAAAACTGTGGGATTTCCCAAACTGAACAAATACCCCACATATAAACACACGGCTGCTGTGCTAGCCCAATCTTGTTAAACCTAAGATATCTGCTGAAAACTACAGATTTATCTCCTGTACGTCCGCGAAATTCACATAATGCAGGCTATTTTTAACATAGCGCCATGTCACCAGCACAGCTGATGTGATGCAAACGTTTCACTCTGTAGTGTGACTCAGCTATAGTGTTCAGATGAAATGTTTTGGGGTATTAAAAATAAGCCCATACATGATGGTCCTGCACTGAAGTAAACCTCTGGTCAGACAAGCTGGTTTGTATATTAGGCATTGCCATCATTTAAGTCTTCATTAAAGGACAAATCTGGCGCAAAATGAACCTAGGGGTTAATTACATATTTGTACCGAGTCGACCGTTCTCTGGGATATGTTTTCATGTCAAACATCACAAACCACTAATTCATATTAGATACACAGGCATAACTTTAGTAACATTAACGTTATTCTCTTGTGTGGATGCTGCTGGCAGCAGCCCCTACATGGCCGAACTTAACTTGAATTTTCAAATAGTTAGAAATGCATTTTAATTTTAATTGGGACATGTTGCTTGTTTAAATGAAATTTAAATTTTGACTCTAAAAATACATGCATTTGCAGAAAATGATAATGATATTGTGGAATTACATTTTCATTTTCAAATTTACATTATCATTTGAATTAAGTCCCATATAGGCTTCCATAGGGTAGGGGGTCGCTAGTTGCTTTTTAAAAATGCTGCTGTACAGAGGCTGGTACAACAGTGTGCTGCGTGTGACGTCTTTTGCGCATGCAGGATTGTTTGAAAGACACACACATACATACACACATGCACGCAAGCACACAGAGGTTCCTCGATTTATAATTGGATGTAGCCACTTTTTCTTTTGTTGATTTTAGTTGTGTCTGTATTTGATGCATGTGCCTCAGCCCCACTGAAAATTATGGTTTTCCATAAATATGTTTTCCGAGGATTTAAATAAATAAAATGTTGATGAATGATGAAAAAGCTCTAAAAACCCATTGTACCCTCTTAGCACCAAAACGTCTGACAGACACAGTTAGCGATGATCTGGTTAACATAGTGGAGCATTCAGCAGCTGAAGCGACACCAGAGACTCTAAACTTGTTTCCTTTGTCCCAAAGTGGCCAAATAAAATCTGTGATTGCAGCTTTAAAGAAACGCTATTTTAAAGCCTGTGGGGGAAAAAGCTGCAGTATTTAAATTTTTAAGATGCAATGAATATGCTGTTTTAAAATTATGCAGCATAATATAAGGGATTACCTTTATCTGTTTACTATGAATAGCTGTAATATGTTTTATTTATTCTTTGTTTTGTGCAAAGTAGAGTATGTTGTGTGAGGAGATTGGACCAGAAACTGTTGAATTAATTACTGTTGTATTGGTGTCATGTAATTCCGTGTGGGATGGGCCATGACACGTAAATAAAAAATATCATCATCATTACCAATAGACTTTGTATTCAATATTAAATAAATTAATAAATACATGAATAAATATGCCTGTAAAATACAATCCTTAAATAAATGAGGCAATACATATATAAATTAGGCCGGTCAATCGATTAAAATATTTAATTGCATGATTGTCCATAGTTAACTTGCAATTAATCATATGCAAATATGCCTGCTTTATGCACATTTTATTATTATTGCAACAATCCAAAATATTGTCTAGCCTTCAGTCACTTCCACTTCCTTTCATAACATGACTAGCTAGTTCTCTTAATACATCCATGGACTAGACTTTAATAACTTTCACCACTGCTCGTTATATAAAGGCCACCGCTAGAAAACGTGTCTTTGGTTACATTCTATCGGACATGATTGCAGCGCGCTAGCTAGCAGAGCTAACGTTAGCTAACGCTAATGCGTTAGCTAATGCTAGCTAACATCGGCAGTCAAACAAAATGATCCGATGTCTTTTTGATAATCTAGCTACACGTTTTTCTTGCGGTAGCCTTTCTACAATAAGCGGTGCTAAAAGTTACTATAATCCGTTCAAGGAGTTGATGAGCAGACAGATTAGCTAGCTAGTTGATAAGTTGTCTACTTCCACTTTATAAACAGCATTGCGTCCCTGCTAGAGCAGTCAGCTAGGTTGAAGGCAGTCAGCTGTGAGGCTGTGTGGCGATGACATCATCGATACGCACGTATGCGGTTTCGCCGTCCATACGAAGCCAAACGTGAGCCGTTTTTTTTTTTTTTTATTCACCCTGGGACCAGGTTTCAAAAAGTGCGTTTACGGGCAGTGCGTTTACAGGATTCTATGTGTGGACAATCGGCCCAAACGATGCAAAAAAATGCGTTTGCATCCAAACGCATTCATGTGGATGGCCTCTCAGGAATTGGGGCACACGAGACAGTACATTTTTGAAATGCCATGAATACTCCATCCAAAGACAAGGTATCACTGTTACATGTTCACCAGGCACACTTCTTTGACCTATTGTTGCTCATCTGTACAATGTAGGTAAAGCATTTTGCATACAGTATATTATTCAGTATGTTATTGTTAATCATTACATGGCTTGGTTGAATACTTGATTCTGATTGGTCAATCACAGCATTCTGCGGTCTGCTATTTCTATATAACAGACGGTTGCTAAGTGTAACAGACCCTTGCCATGGGTGAAGTTCTGATCATAGACTCTGGTGGAGCATTTTTACATGAAACAAAAAATCATTTAAAACTTAAAATATGTGCTCATAACGCTGATCCTATCACAAAAGGAGACAGGATGGAGGAAAATGCAGATCGCTAGCAGAATTATTGGCAACAGTGCAACCAGAGCATTGGTTAGCTCCATCATGGTTAGCTCACTCACCTGGGCGACCTGGCTTCTGCCAGAGAGCAGTGCTCATCAGCGTAAAGTTAACCGTCCTGACCAGGACGGAGGCGTCATCAGCAGGTAACCTCTGTATGAGTAGCCGTGTAATAAGCCATGTAATATGTAATAAGCAGTATAATGTAGAGCAAGCCGACCATTATTGCAAATTAAACCCCTTCAGGCTGATTCAAGACCCTTCCGCTTCGAGTCAGCATCCTACATCACCCTGCATCGATGTTCTAATTTGCAATAATGACCGGCTCGCCCTACATTATCCCTTACATAGGGCTGCAGGTGTCGCTCATGACTGAGGTTCGAGTGGAAAGGCATTTGAAAAGGGATCTGTAAGTTACCATATTTAAACAGTATACTATTGTATGTAATGTGAAATTATAATTATCTAAGATAAAATACAGAAATATGTAAGCTGACGTACATATTTCTATAGGTTTTTATTGTAGATTATACAGCTTTCAAAGCATATTTGGCTTACGTTGTATTTTATTAGTTACGCTCCCTTATCCAGCCTCTGTGAACAGAGTGTGCATCATGTTCAATTGCAGTAACCCAGCGCTCCTTTTAACAGATCTGTCAGGTTGCTGCTGAGCTTTTTAGGGAAGTGTCATGTTTGCCTAGTATAAACTTAAAATCCTGTGTCCCTGTTTGTTTACATCTTTTGACGATGATGACTAAAAAACAGTACTGCAAGAGACCAGATAGAAAACGGTGTCAAGACAAATGACAGCAAGAAACAAAGTAACAGAGAGACAGACACAGAACACAAGCTAAAAGGGGCAGAGAGTAATGATGAGCCTTTGAGCATAAGGAATACACATGGTGAAGCTGTCCTGGCACACCAGACAGAGATGTAGTAGACTGAGCTCACAAGACACTAGTGTGAAGAGACTGGCATTAAAGTCCTCCACATGCCACCACAAATTCTTCCTCCGGACAACAAGACAGTAGAAATGTCAACCATAAATAAATGTTGCCTGTTTCTTAATCTGTGTGTGTGCCACAAATGAACTCACACATAAACTGTAAATGTGTGTGTGTGTGTGTGTGTTGTGCATCTGTATGAGTGTGGAATGAATGTTTGAGTGGGAGAGCATTTGTTGGTTTTATCACTGCTGCATGCACCCACTTGCGTATGTGTTTGCATCTTTAAGTGTGTGTAGGCTACATGATGTTTGTGTCCATGCTAAAACACCCCGATAACTATTTCTATGTGGCCACAAAACAATGCACCGAACTATGTGATAAAATAACCAGAGGAATGTTAGGGTATGTAAATTGGGGGTGGAAACCTGTCTACTAAAAGATTAAGAGCTCAGCTAAACTTTTGCTTCCTTGCTCCAATATTTCTTCTACTGACACTGTTGTTTAACTTACAAGAGCAAAGAGGCACATAAAAAATACAAAACCCCTATTCAAGCACAGTCACTGGTGACTGGTTATTCAACTTTTTGACAACCATCATCATCACAGTGGAGACTGTTTAATCCACAAAGCTCCAACAAACACTTGCAAGCATACAACTCTTTACAATCCAACTAAATAGAGGAAGACTGGGGTGTTTCAACTTCTCAACTATATCTCTGAAGATGTCTCAGCTGTGGTGGCATTTATAGAAAACAAGAGTTACACAAGAATACCATCATTTAAGAAAAAAGCATACAGTAAAACTTTTGAGAGATTTAAAAAAGGATATTAAGTTGATACGTTAATACTTAATTTACTAATAAATGCGATTCTGCCACTGATTATGTGCAGAGGTCCTTAACAGGTTTTGAGAATGCATTGTGTTTTGTAAAAGTGACAGATATACTCTGTAACAATTTAAATTTTGCTGGACAATTAATTGTCTCAGAAATAATTGCGATTAACAATACAATTGTCTCTTTTAGTGAAATAATACATTTTTATTTATTTATTACTTTTTCCAACAAATTAAAGTTTAAATGAATCCCAGGATACATCTTTTGTTATATTTCACTGTAATGTGACACAGATACGCAGATTCACAGCCTACGAAGTAAACCACGCCTCTTTATTATCATAAAAACAGGGCAACTGTGGCGCGTTGCCCTGTACTTCGGATCGCCTCTAATCTCAACTGCAGCTCGCGAAAGGACGGAGGTTGCACAATCCATCCAGCACACTCTGTCTCTCATCCAGCAGCTGTAAAAACAATCAATAAAGACAATCAGTACTGCGCGATGCATATGGACACATTATTAATGCACCTGAAAAATAGTCACATTGACCAAAACGCATCTAATTATGTCTTACCCTCTTTCTTCTCGCTCGACTGAACTCTTCACAGCTTCCGCCTGTGATAAAAGATCTGGTTGTTTGTACCTGAAGCTTCTGCTTACTGTCTCGTGACATGTCTTACCGGCAGCTGGAAAACAATTAAATGAGAGTGGTATGAATAAAAAAAAAAACATAAGTCACAGTAAAATTAAACAAGGAAGGAGGAGAAAACTGTAAAAGTTACTTACACACAATGGCGTCATGGTCATCATGTAAATCTGGACTTGCAGACATACAGCAGCTCCGAGCAAATAGGTCATGGCCTCGTTATGAGGTGAGGTTAGTCTGTGAAAACAAAATGTACGGTTAAGATCGGTATATATTAACATATCTATTTCCTTATACAGCAGAATGAATTAAATCATATTCTTTAAATCTTACCCTTGTTCGTAGTGCCTAGAATTTGTCTCCGAGTTGTGAAGACGGCGTACTGCTTCCTGTAAATTACAAGACCAAAAAAACACTTTTATGAAGCAACGTACACTGGCCCCGCTTAGCTCTGCCTAATAATGAGTCACGCTGAAAGCAGCCAGGCACACAGCGCTGCTCGCGTTTAAACTTGGTGATGGTGATGGCGGAGTTTAAAACATTACTGCCCAAGTCTAAGTAGCCTGTTTAACATCCAAAGACAGTCATTGTACTTCTCAAGAGGTAATAAACAGTACAGACTAGCTCGCCGTTTCATTAATAATCATATAGCCTACTTATGTTGTCTTTTCCATTTCTGTGGGCGCATCTTTACGGAGCCCCGGAGGTGATATGGAGGGTGGAAAAAACGCTCCGTACATCTTGAACAACTCCTGTGTGTTTCCTAGGTGCGTGGTTGTGCTCACGTGATAAGCAAGTGAAGTTTGACAGAGTGTACAGACCACTATTTTACCAATTGGACTGAAATACTCCCATACTTTGGAAGCTTTTGCTCTAACTCTTGGAGTCATCTCCCTCCCTATTTTTCAAATCAAAGCAGTGAAGGCGGGGTAGGGGCAGAGTGATAGAGAAAGACAAAGAGGAGCAGATTAACCAGCAGGGCATGCACAGTGCACAGACTGGTGTGCTGGTGAATTACAGTGAGTTTTAATGGAATACTGGGAAAGCTTAATAACAGGACAATTGAAGTCCAGATTATGAGGCCATTTCAGCAGAGCCAACAGCTTCATATAACAGACATGTGAATATGGTGCTGAATTTGCCAGTATTTTAGGAAGACAAATGGTTGGGACTTTGTCATGCAATGACACAGCTGATATGCTTTATGTAAAGCAGAGTGTTTTGGTGTCAGCAGAAAGACTTCTCTTAGAAAGGTGTACAGTGGTGCCTCTGTCTTCATTCCACCAGACAATCTTGGATGAGCAAGACCAAAGCAAAGGTCACTGTAGTCATGCCACTATGCACAGTGGTTGAGCTCTAGGAGACTGTGATGTTGTTTGCATGGAATGTTTGCACTTTTACCTTTGTGGCAAAGCCTGATTAAAACTACAGTAATTGTTGAAATGAATAGTTTTGTGTATCTTCTTTACATAACATTGGCCATTGCTAATGACATACACAGTAATTAATCTTGCATACTTTCATTAAATAAATCAATTCAAGCTAAACTTTAAGAGTCTAAAATTAAATTATACTGAGCCTGATCTACAAACCCAAATCAGAAAAAGTTGGGATAGTATGAAGAACACAAATAAAAAGAGAAAGTAGTGATTTCTAAATGTACTTTGACTTGTATTTCATTGCAGACAATGTGAACACAAAATATTTCATGTTTTGTCTGGTTAACCTAATTTCATTTGTAAATATACATCCTTTCCTGTCATTCAGACCTGCAACACATTCGAAAAAAGGTTGGGACATTAGCAATTTGGGGCTAGTAATCAGGTAAATTGGTTAAATAATGATGTGATTTGAAACAGGTGACGTCAACAGGTGATTGTAATTATGATTTGGTACAAAAGCAGCATCCAAGAAAGGTCTAGTCCTTTAGGAGCAAAGATGGGCCGAGGATCGCCAGTTTGCCAACAAATACGTGAGAAAATTATTGAAATGTTTAAAAACAATGTTCCTCAAAGAAAGATAGGAAGACATTTGCGTATTTCACCTTCAACAGTGCATAACATAATTAAAAAATTCAAGGAATATGGAGGAATTTCAGTGCCTAAAGGACAAGGGCGCAAGCCTAAGCTGAACAACCGTGACCTCCGATCCCTCAGGCAGCACTGCATCAAGAACCATCATTCATCTATAAGCAATATCACCACATGGGCTTAGGACTACTTTGGCAAACCTTTGTCAAGTACCACAATATGTAGTTACAGCCACAAATGCCAGTTAAAACTGTACTGTGCCAAAAGGAAGCCCTATGTTAACAGTGTCCAGAAGCACCGTCAACTTCTCTGGGCTCGGAGGCATCTGGGATGGACCATCACACAGTGGAAATGTGTACTGTGGTCAGATGAATCAGTATTTCAGGTATTTTTTGGGAAAAATGGACGCCGTGTGCTCCGGACCAAAGAAGAAAAGGATCATCCAGACTGTTACCAGCAACAAGTCCAAAAGCCAGGGTCTGTCATGGTATGGGGTTGTGTCAGTGCCCTTGGCAAAGGTAACTTGCACTTCTGTGATGGCACCATTAATGCTGAAAAGTACATAGAGGTTTTGGAGCACCATATGCTGCCTTCAAGAAGACATCTTTTCCAGGGACGTCCATGCATATTTCAACAAGATAATGCAAAACCACATTCTGCACACATTACAAAGTCCTGACTGCGGAGGAAGAGGATACGGGTACTTGACTGGCCTGCCTGCAGTCCCGACCTGTCTCCAATAGAGAATGTTTGGCGCATTTTGAAGTGCAAAATGCGACAACGAAGACCCCGTACTGTTGCCCACCTTAAGACTTGTTTGCAGCAAGAATGGGACAAAATTACACCTGAAACACTTCCATCACTTGGTGTCTTCAGTCCCTAAACGTCTTTTAAGTGTTGTGAAAAGGAATGGCAACATTACAAAGTGGTAAATGCTTTACTGTTCCAACTTTTTTTGAAATGTGTTGCAAGAACCAAAATAGGAATTTTGTTTTTTTGGAAAAAAAAAACAATAAAAATCATGAGGAACACATTGAATTATGTGCTGTTGTATTGTCTGCAATGAAATACAAGTCAAAGTACATTTAGAAATCACTACTTTCTTTTTTTATTTGTGTTTTCCATACTGTCCCAACTTTTTCTGATTTGGGGTTGTACTTATACCAGAGATTTTCTTAAAGTGAAGTTAATACCTTTTAGAAAAATGTCACCTGGGGTAAAACTCCCCCTGCTGCTACCCTGATTTGCATTTGTATAGCTCACAGCATGTTAATTTACATGTTAAAGCCTCCCCTAGAATTAGGGTGACAGGGGGTCATGGGGAGACAACTGCCAAGCAAGGCCCACGTCAATTTCCGACATTCAATTTCGGAATTGCCATGTGCAGTCGTAAACCTGAACTTCCACGAAAATCTACAGTGCCGCTTACTGACGAAAATCCCACTTTTCATGCAGTGTAAACAGTCCGACCAATAATCACTTATATAATTACAATTTGGCACATCTAAACAAAATCAACAACCATCAACAGTCATACTCCGTAGGACCTTAGCAAACGAGTTGTTCTGTACAGATAAGAAAAATAACATCTCTAATAATAAATAAATAATAAAACTTGTGCGTTAGGAGGAGTGTTAATTTGCACATCTGGGTGATGCTGTGGCATGTGCGTTAGCATATAGGCTATAATTGTCTTATACACAACTCTCTTCGTTCCAGCTCCTGTGTTTTATTTGTGCTCACCATAGTGTGATTGACTCGCACGCCAATCAGCTTGTGCTAAATATTGCTAACGGCGTACGGCTAAACGTTTCTGGGTGGAACTTACTGTACGCTTTTGAACTTTGGCTGTGCAATATGTGCATCGATCTACACCGTGTATTCTGCTTACGGCTACATGCACTGGACTGTGACACCCGCATTGTGACAGTGCGGCACAAACACAAAAACCATTACAGCCCTATTAACACAAAGTGAATAGTATTTTGAAGTATGTGGACACAGAGCCAGATAGTTTATCCATATCCAGTCTTCTATTTCCTCCTGTCTGACTGCTGAATGAGCAAAATGTGTCAGACAAATAATGCAAATGGAGATACTGAGAGGTTAAATTGGAGAGTAGCAAAGAGTGCGTGTCTGTATGCAATGGGAGAACATTGTCCGTAGGCCCTGATTTCCATAGCATGCATGACTCACTGCTGCAGTCTAAAGTAAAGGGTCAGTTAAAGGTCTGGATGCAAAATTCAGTGACTGTAACAGAAATCATCCTTTTGCTAGGTGGACGGCTAGGAGCTGACAGTAAAGCCTATTAGTGCTCCACCAAACCGCAGGGCTGGTTTTTTGTGCTTGTGTATGTGCTTTCATGGTTTCACATATGCATGCATGTGTTTGTGTGGTAAGCATGTGTGTCCCATTATGTTTTTAAAATGTAAATAAAAACACACACCATGGTGACAAATGAGGGAGAAATGTTTATTTTTATGTAAATGTGCTTATTGGGGACTTTTTTTTATTTGGAAAAGGCCTTGTTTCTTTAATGGCAGATGATGAAGAATTTTCAAGAGATTGCCCTGGGATAACTCTGCTCTCATTTAAATGTTGTAGTCTACACGGTCTGTTAATTGTATGCCTCAGCTAAGAATATTTCACTGATTAATATCTGCATAGTTGTATCAAACTCACCAATGTCTCCTCTTTCTTTTCTCTTTGAACAGGTTAAGTCCTGTGTGTGTGTGTGTGGGTGTGTGTGTGTGTGTGTGTGTGTGTGTGTGTGTGTGTGTGTGTGTGTGTGTGTGTGTGTGTGTGTGTGTGTGTGTGTGTGTGATAAATAACACAGCCTAGCCAGATTGCTGTCCGCTAGACTGCCTGACATGCACAAGCCTGGATAAAAATGCTGGTTCTCTTTTCACATTGTCTAAAATGAAACGGACATGGTGTTGCATGCTTCCGACAGCACCGAGCACTTAGCATGTTTTAGCTGTCAGAGTGTTGATAGCTGGAGGCATGAGTCGAAGGGATGCCTGTAGGAATTTTTGGCTCCATAAAAACAGCTCAACAACTGACATATTATGCATATCTTAAATTGCTTGCATGTTCCAGGGCTCCCGTTTTGTCTAAAAAGTGCCATGCTCTGTCTTTCATGATGTCATGATGTGCACTGAAGGGATATAGTGTAATGCTCACAACTCCTAATTCACATTCATTTACATTTCACAATGTGGCGGCATCATCCACAGGGATATGCATTGGGGTAGGGTGTATTGTCAGTAGGGCGGCAGGCTATCCCCTGGCACCTCAGACTGATTCTAGGGATGTGGAAGAGCGGGAGGGGGAACAGTAACAACTAGATATAGTTGGACTAAGCTCTATTAATGACACTTGGTCTGGAACCAAACTCCTGGAGAGGAGCTGGACTCTCCTTTTCTTTCCCGGAGCCCCTGGCTGAGAGCCACTGTGTTGGAGTCCTCCCTGGAGAATGAGAGATTGTCTTTATGCGCCCATGAGCAATGAATGCTCTGACAGTTGTTTGTCCTATGCACCAAACAGCGGCCTTCTTAGGGCATTTTCACACCTATAGTTTGTTTGCTTTGTCCGAATCAGTTAATGAGTTTCACACTTGGAAAAATCCAAGCGTACCAAAATGCGTCATTACAATTTAAACGGCGGCTAGTTTGACGACGGAAATGCGAAAGACGGATGGCGAGCTTGACTGCTGTCTATTTCTGTGAAAAAAAAACTGCAAGCTGCTACAGTTTGCTGCTCTGCCACATCACGTCATCATGCCAAGCACACCTGACTACAGGAGACATTAGCTCAGACTTGTGGAATATATATAGTTGGTATGGTTCGTGGTCAGATCAGGTTCTCACCACAGACAAACCGCTCCAGAGTTCGATTGAAAGCGCACCGAGACCACCACATCAAGCAGGTCTCGGTGCGCTTGCTTGGTCCGCTTTTGGTGCCCACCCAAGTGCAATCCGACCTCGAACCGCACCAACTATATATACTCCGCAAGTCTGAGCTAATGTCTCCTGTAATCAGGTGTGTTTAGCGAACTGCGATGCGGCAGAGCAGCCAAACTGTAGCAGCTTCAATGTTTCGCTCGCAGAAACCAACAGCAGTCAAACTCGCTGTCCGTCACTCACATCTCCGTGGTCAAACCAGCCATCGCTAAAGTTGGAGACAGACAACGGCAGAGCAGAGCAAAGTCTCATTAACCAGAGCAGACAATGTCTGATTATTTAATGAAATGAGCTGGTTTGACCATGGAGATGCAAGAAATATGCACTCTTCCACAGAGGACGTTCTTCCTATATTTACTTTCTTGCTCCCGCCCCAGACACATCTGACCAATAAGCGGAGTGAACGTTCTTGCATGATTTGTAATGATGCATTTTGGTTCGCTTGGATTTTTCCAGGTGTGAAACGAAACTGAACCAAGGGGACAGCGCTCCAAGTTTACAAACTTATCAACTGATAAACAAACTACAGGTGTGAAAACGCCCTTAGGTTGGCTACACACTGGATGTGTCACGCGAGTGTCAGCTGCGTGGCGTGTCCGTTTTTATTTCGGCTCCCACATTAACAGGTTAGAGCTTACGCTTACACGCTCGAGCCGCGCCTGAGACGTGCCATGTGTCATGTGCGTGCTAAAAATAGAACCACCGCCTATTTTTCACGCGACACGCAAGCGTGTTGGAAGCGTTTCCAGGCAAAATAGAATAGAAAAAAGATGTTTATATGTCATTTTGACACAAATACATATTGATACAAATGCAGATATAAAAATGAAAAAGAAAACAAATCGATTTTCAAATATTGCACCAATACAGAACAAAATATTCTGTAGCCTATTTTGCCGTCAATACTGCCGACGTTGTCTTTGCTGTAATCAAATCAGTAGATCTTTATGTTTAACATGAAGTATACTTCTGCTTGAGTGCAGTAAATTAATGGGAAACATACAGCACCGAAGCTTCCAAGCTCAAAAAATGGTATTCGGTACAACCTTACTAGTTATGGATTGGCCACGTTGAGCATAGGGTGATACTACTGTACTTGGTACCAGAACACTGTAGGCCAAAAATTGGTGATTGACTTTGGCTTGCATAAATCAGTTTAAATCAATTAGTGAATCAACAGACATTCTGAAACTATATATATTTCTATTAATTTTAGGTAATGAAGTTTTACATTCCATGGTGCAGCATGTACATACACCAATACTTCTGATGTGTAATCACAAGTTATGGCACACTTGTAGTATAATGTATAATCAATCACAATCTTCTCATTTTCTTTGGCGGGTTCGGTTCCGACCTGCAGCCCTTTGTTGCATGTCATTCCCCCTCTCTCTCCCCTTCCATGTCTAAAGCTGTCCTGTCAGAAATAAAGGCCTAAAAATGGCACAAAAAAAGAGATTAGTAGACCTATCGGCCACCATCCATTCCAGACAGAAAAGATAAATGAATGGGACAAAGTGTTTTGGGGCTTAACCTTTAGACTAATGAGTGTAAATAACAGGAGAAATATATTTTCAGAGGTTTAAAATTAGTAAGACCTGATTATAGCATAACAGGGGCAGAGCTACACTACTTATATGATAACAATAAATTATAATTACCCTCCTACTAATGTGAAATGGTGGATAGAGTAGTACAGATTAAATGTATTCAAGTTCCCTACGAATTTATGCTTCTTCAAAAGTAATTAGAGTAGATTGGATTTGATTAACAAATTGCATGGCAAAATGTGATCATGTTCACTTTAATGGCTCGTTCATGCAGGAGTGTAAGGTTTGTAAAGCCATGCGGACGTGCATTGAGAGTACGACACAAACTCCTTAAATATTTACTGTACAAACAGCGATGCAGATTTTGAAATTGAAGAACCCTATAGAAAATGTTTTTTGCAGGGCACATGCAAGTTTTTTAGTATGCTGCAATGACTGAGTAAGCATTCCTACAAAGTGCAACTTTAATGTGACATTGTAAAAGGATGGGGAGGGTGTGTAGGGCAGATCTGTGAGAAACAGGCTTTAAAATGAAAGTCTGCTTTATATTGCTTTTTTGTGTAACCCAGAAAAAGCCTTTCAACTGCTGTGAGATCATGCAGAATACATGTGAGCTGAATTGGCAATACAAAATACTATCACTTCTCCTCATACTCTGTATATCAAGAGCTTTTCCCCCTGATCTGCTGTTTTTTACTAGCTACACAACATTGAATACAAATTCATATGGTTTGCCATGCTTCCTTTACAGCCATTGGGGTACTGCAGCGCAAATGGGAACCACATTTTTCTATCTTTCTGTAGGACTCTGCTACTGTTAATAAAAATCTCTCTGAAATGATTATAACTTAACAAGGAAAGCTTGTAACGTGTTTGGATATATTTCTATGAGCCCTTTAAATGTCATGGTTGCAGCACACCCATGGCGCCCATTGCAGCACTGCTTACAGTATTTCAACTTAAACCATAAAACATGTGGAGGCAATGAAAGCTCTGTAGACATTTATTGTTAATGTCACCAGGAAAGGAATTTATTCTGACAAATAAGGAGAGATAGAAAATGCTCTGTAGTAGTATATAGTATATGGTCTATGGGATGGCGGGTTTCTACCTGCATACAGAGGTGTCCTGCTACCTTTTTTGACTAAAGGGAAATTAATTCTAAATTAGCAGCCCAGTATCTGTAGGAATTATGTCCATATTTGACAAATCCACACCTCACAATTTACATCCAATGCCAATGTTAGGTAGGAGGTAGATTGGCCTATATGTATCAATGTGAATTGTTATTTTTAAGGTAGGGTGGTGAATGGGCTTGAGCACGTTCAATTAGTGTGCGGGTTCGCATACTGTCACAGATTTCTTTACCTCATATGTTATTTGCCATTAACACAATCTTTCCCAAATCTCAACCATACCGTAGTTGCCCTGCAAAGATAGCGAAAACATTGACATTGGATGCACTGGAAATAACGTCACTAAATGTAATCTGGGGTCTTGAAGAATCGTCAAACATTGTGTAATAAAATAATTTCATAAGACTTGCAGGGTTGTAATTTCTAATGTTTCGAGGCACAGAAAGACAATTTATGTCGGTAGGTTTCTGTGCACTTGTTTTACGTGTATTGTATCAACATAAACCATATGGAGATGGCAGAAAAGCGTACCAGGTGGAGTAGAAATGCTAGAAATGTGAAAAAAAGACAATGTGTTTTTAGCTTGAAAACATTTTGCATAAGTGCGGGGTGATTCAGAGATCTGGAACCAAGCTACAATACATCCAATGTGTGCTAAAATCAGCGAGTGTATTTTTAATATATACTGAAAAATGTTTGTCTGTGTACATGTGAGAATTTCTTACTGTGGTTTTCACTTTAAACGCTTCAGTGACTCTGATGCTCAAGCTTTGCACTCACCGGATTCAGGCATTCAGGCCTGGTAGCAGAGGGAGTCCAGGAGACCATTTGAAATTCATGAAGGCATCTGTCAGTGGTACGCATGAGGTAATTGGTTCAATAATAAAAGAAGAACATGTCACTCCTTGTCAGGTGGCATTGTGAATGTTGTTTCTGTTTGTGTGAACAATAATAAAAACGTTTGATGTTACTACATCATTGTCAAACCCAGTGTTCTCCCCAGACATTTAGTGATGACACCTTCCCACTTTCATTTGTCTTTTAATATTTCTTTGTGGCTGACTAGCACTGATATACAGGGGTATTCACTAAGTTATATATCCATCAGTCCATGAACCAATGAAATGTTACTCAGAAACACATATTATTTGGTTTTAGTGCAGAGTAAATTAAAGGGTCAGTTTACCTAAATCAGGTGGTTGATTTATTTGCCAAGGTTTTAAGATTCCTAATAGAGACTTGTGCCACAACGGAGGTGATTGGGATTGTGACAATGTTGAACATTGTGGTGAAAAATGCCAATTATGATTTCCCAGAGACCAAGGGGGCATATGTAAATTGCTTGTTGTTATCATAAACCCAAACATATTCAGTCTACTATCATATATGACAAATAAAAATCAAATTTCGAATCCTCACATTTGAAAGGTAAAAATAAGAGAATATTTGGCATTTTGCTTAAAAAATAACTGAAATAATCAATTGGTCATCAAAATAGTTGCAAATCAATTTTCTGTTGAAAATTGTGGTTCAGCTCTACCCCAGATATTATACACCCTTGTTTTTTTTACCTGCTTAAAACTCTGCACAATTTCTTTGCCAAAAGTTGTTTTAGTCGTGCAACAGAAAACTCAGATTGGACAGATAGTCTAGCTAGCTGTCTGGATTTACCCTGAAGAGATCTGAGGAGCAGTTAACCATATCGGAATTTCCAGCGGCACCAAAGCAATCCCAGAAGTGGAACATTGTGGATATAGACTAAGGACACTCTAATATTCAATTAAATTTCAAATCATAACAACGGTTACCTCAGGACACTTTAAAGATAGAGTAGGTCTAGACCACACTATAATGTATGAAGACCCAACAATTCCAATAATTCCCTTCCTTCTCTTGTCACTTTGATGTGTCACTTAAAGGTTAAAAAGTCAAATACAGTCTTACACCACTTCTAACACAATGACGGATGACTTATGCATGCACAAAACATGTTCACACGTACTCAAATCACACTCTCCTTAAAGATGCAAATGCTGATATGAATTTCAGAAGCGTTTTTTCATAATGTCATTGTGCTGTAAATGGAGTGGATGGAGTGATGAGAGCAGTCCTCTGTGAATTAATCCTATTCAGTTTAATACATGCACAAATCTGTGGCTTTTGCATGCCACAAAAAGAAGGGATGTTTCTATGACTACACAGTGGCAAAATCCTTTTTCAGAGCTCCCAACCAGAACTGTAATCTGAAATAAAAATGTGTCCATCAAAACTCAACAACGCTCTTTCTCTATACAATCTATACATTGCCAATAACCTTTGAAAATAACTTGTCAATGCCATAAACCTGAAATGATATCTGATTACACTGTGTGGCTGCAGCTCATATTTTATGGAAGTCTGTGACACAGTGTACAGTGTAGAAGGGTGAGAGTGAATGCATAGCAGAATGTTAACATAATGTTTGGGCTTCCCACACCAAGTAACATCCCTTGTATCCAGCCTTTGTAGCAAGAATATGAATTGCATTGTTTATGTAGCTGTTTTTTTAATGTAGTAAGTAGCCATAGCAATTTGCATACACTGTGAACCAAAGTGGTAGACATACAGGGTGAGGGAAAACTACCTGTCAACTTTGTATGATAATTATAATCTTAAGAGTAAATTGTAAACTCATGGTGAAGTCTGGATGACGTACTGTCAGTGTTCTTCAGCAGGGCAGGTGTCCATGAGGTCTATAGAGAATATGATTTATAATCAACAGTGTTATATGTGTCTTGTTAAAAAAAACACACACACATTAAAAATCTTCTATCTGAAACTTCCCTTGGAAATTTGACTTTCTTTTTTCCTTTGCTTCTGTTTGAGTAAACGACACATTTTGAAGATCAAACATTTTTCAGTAGCTCTCCTGTAGATTTATGTTTTTGTATTACAGCCAAACCACAGCATGCAATTTCGCTAATGGGTTCTGGGTGGATTTTCCATTTCTGATGAATTTGAACAAACATTTCTTGATAATCTTAGGTTTTGTGTCCCCAACCGTACAAATTACAGTACACAGACATGAAACACGATGACAAAATGCCTCCAGATATTGCCTGTAGATCTGATGCAGCTCTTCATGGAGAAATTCATCCAGTAATGATGTGTTTTCTCAGGAAGGCCTGTTTGAATCCTCCAGACATTGGGCAATGCAGTTATTTAAGACAGGCGTTCAAATTTGTGACAAATTACAAAGAAAAATCAACAATGTCTCAGTAAAGTGTTGGGCCACCAGGAGCTGCCAGAACAGCTCCACTGCTCTTTGGTATAGATTCTAGTCTCTAGACACACACTACCAGAGAGTTTAACATGAAGTCTTTCAAAAATGGTGGTGGCGGAGAGCACAGTTTAAATTCCCCAATATGTGTTCAGTTGACTACGACTCCTGATGTGCATTTCAGCAAATAGCATCCATTCACAGAGCTTACGGTTCTGTTGTGAGAGTTATGGGGTTAACGTTAAGCGTATGTAGGTGGGATTCTTAGCTTATCGTCATAGCGACCCCTTATGAAGCAGCCGTGACATCAACGCGACACAGCTCTCGCTGGATCCTTTCCTCGACAACCAGAGGAAGGTCTGCACCTCGTCAATTGACCACAGCGTGGTTTTGTGGGCTGCCATTATCGGTCAAGTGAATTAAAAAAAATGCAGTCGCTATTAGGGGTGACCACGAATAGTCGAATATTCGATGCTTCGATCAACAGAGCCTGATTCAACTGCCAATCTCACAGTTGAATCTTCGCAGACTGTTATCAAATGAGGATCATGCATCAATGTCTAATTTTACATATAACTACCTGTTTTATCCCAATAAGTAAATATACAGTCTATTCTGATGTACATATCAACATATAATGCTTTAAATGAAAATTTAAAAAGAAAGAAACTTTTAAATAAATCTTTTTAAAGTGTGTGAATAAATCCAACCTCTCCATGACAGATTCAAGTTTCACTTTCCATGATCCGTGACCGATGGAGGAACATCTTGGCGGCAGGGATTTAAATCTTTAACTGAAAATGTCTGGGGAAAAGAAATCTGAAGTGTGGCACTTTGAAATAGTAAAAGATAATCCCAAAAAAGTAAGACGCAAGTTGTGTTGGTCACATGAGTAGCCTCACTTTTTACTGAGCACACCTAAAAAAAGCCTGTGTCTCACATAACAGCTTAACGCTGAGAAAACGGAGCTGAAAATGTGCTTGTTAACTTTGATAATTGTAGTGGATGACCATATTATTGTAACCCTAATCATTGGAATGGCCACTGTGTCGCCACCCGATACAGGAGCACAGTCGTAATCCAGTGCGCAGCCCACGACATGATCCATCCGCCCCAATGATCACCAAATCCCAGCAAGCCACAGCGCTATATGCCGGACGAAGCAGGGGCAACGTTTGCGTTTGTGGCAAAAAAACATTATGATAAGAGGATTGTGAACGAAGTTGACAATTCTGATTCAACTGATGTCCAGGACCCGGGACACGGTGTCGGGCAAGTGACGATTCTCTCTGACCAATCAGTGGTCTGCAGTATTTTAACTACCTTTTGCTATCGACTCAGCTGAATATAGTGTTCACACAACCTTGGCGATGTGGTACCTACCATCCACAACTTTTGACAATGAAAAACCAAAAACGAACAGTTCCAAGTGAGTCAAGTCGAGTCGATCCATGCCGTGCCATGCAGTGGAAATGTGGTTCAAATCGAAAGGTCAGAATGTGATTCTGTGATCTGACTCAACAACCCTTTAGTGACCTGTCACATTACCTGTTTCAAAGCATCTACAGTTTTTGTTTGTCCACCATCTATTCAGGATTTTCCTTTCCTTTTCCTTTAATAAACGTATGTACGTATAAATTGCCTATATAGTACACACACACACACACACACACACACACACACACACACTCTCTCTCTCTCTCTCTCTCTCTCTCTTACCCTTTCTCCCTGGTGTTAACAGCTCTGGACTGATGACCCAGGTGTCGCAGTGGCAATGCGAGACCTCATCTTAACTGACCTTAATGACTTCTGAATCATGCTTCGATTACCCACCTTCCTCACCCCCTCTCTCTCTCTCTCTCCCCTTTTCTGCGTCTACCTCGATCTTTCCCTGTCTCACACGCAACCTATTAGCATAGTGCTATCTTTAACCTACCTCTCTCATTCTTTAATGAAGCAAGGGAATATGTGAAGCGTATTTAATGAAATCAGAGTGTGACCAGCTTTCCTAAATCATCTGCATTCTGATTCTGATGAGTTTGTCGTGGTCAAACTAAATGTAGAATTTGTGATACTAAGTGAAAATCTAATTGTTTCACTGTGTAATAGACTAGAAGAAAAAAATAGAAAAAGAAAAAATAAATAAAATGAATATAGTGTTCACATCAATCAAGCAATCAGTTGAAACAACTGAATCAGAAGTCTACGGAGAAAAGTCTATAATCTTTATTTCTTACTTTTTTATGGCCAAATGTTTTGGGGAAAGAAAGTGAGGTGAGAGATTGATTGTGCAAGGGGAAATAGAGGAAGAAAATTGAGGCATTTGAGAGACGAGAGTAAGCTGAGCAAGGAAAAGACGAAACGAATGAAGTGACAGGTTGAGATGGTGTTACAGGATGTATGTGGGCTTAAAGGTGTGTCTGAGTGAACAAATCTGTGTCTGTGATTTGAGATGTCAGTAAAATATGCATGGAACAAGTTTGGTTTAAAACACTTATTTATAGGTTTAGCCCATAAAAAAAACTGCAAAACATTCAGATTTTTTTTTTAAAAACACATAAACCTGGAGCAAGATGTGTAAAAGTTTGTGTATAAAACTCAGAAGACAAAAACTCAGAAAACAAAAATGTGCATTCTTTTCATCAAAATGATTTACACCTGGTTCTGTTTTATGAATCACAAACCTCAGCTCCACTCCCACAGTTAACCATATATGGATGTTGACGCAGCATTAAAACATGAAATGACTCAAAAAGTATATTCTAATACCAAACCCTTTTGTAACAGTTTGCAACTATTTCTCTCGTCAGATAATTGAAGAGCTCAGCCAGAAATGTGTTATTGAAAAGGGAAAACAAAGCTCTCAGAGCTTGTTGGCTTACCTCGGTCACTAATAGGATGATAACTCATTCAAAATATGTATTTGTATTGTCAAGTCCTGTATCATAGCTGTCTGAAAACCACTGGTCTTTTGTGGAACTGTTTTTCACTGAGTTTTTGAGCTACAATGTTTTCCTTAAGTTTGGACTCTCCGTCCCCTCAAAGGTCAACACTGTCAAGATTTCTTGCTATTGGCATGTCAAAAGCTAAACTCTATGCAGAACATTTGTGTGTAGTTTTAAATCCTGGTGTGTCCAGGCATCATCAATATTCTGCCTGCTCCAACACTTGTTAGACCTGTCAATTAAAACAACAGCAAAGAAGGAGCCCACTTTTACCGAAGCACATGAAGTGACTGCAATTTTGCCAATTTGGCTCGGTTCTTTCAATGCCAGAGTAGCTGTTGTTACGCACAACCATTATTCAAACTTCTGAAAGTCAAGAATGTCATTACCAAAACGGACTTAACAGAATTTTACAATACAGCCTAAAATGAAAGGAACAATGACTAAGGAAAATACAATTATGCATCCAATTAAAGGATGATGAAATTGTTCACACAAATGAAAAAGTGAGTTTTGGTTACAAATGTTTCTTGAATGGACATTTTACAATTCGCTCTGTAGACGGCAAAAAAAAGTCATGAAATGAGAGTAATTGCTAAAAAAAACCTTATCTTTCCTTTTTTTTATTTATATTGGTCATATCACCTGTGGCTGTAGCTATTAAAATTATGTATGCATGTGCAAGGTCTGTATTTGTGAGTGTATGCATTGTTTATAAATCTGGCCTCAGGTGTAGTGTCTGAAGCCATATTTTTAATGACAAGAGGACAAAAGCTGTGCTACTGAAAATAAACTGTAGTCCAAGTACACTACATGCATGAACACACACACCCACACACAGCCATCCATGTGCTGAGCTGAAGACTGATAGTTAAATGCAATGTTAAACAAACACAATCACCATCACACTTTTAACCCAAAACACAGTTCAAACGTATTGCCAAATAAAGCCTGTCTGTGTATCTTCCATAAAAGACATTATTGCATTAGAGTGCTAAGTGTGAATGTTTGGGAAAGGTCACTCGGAAAGTAGGACATGATTGGCGAGTGCTTATTTGCAGTCAGTCATCGTTGTGACGTGAAAATCCATAGGGAAGAAGAGTTGCCTCTCTCTCCGTGGCTGAAATTGACCACCAATCGATGGTCTAGGAAATTGGTCGGTGGTGCAGAGCTATGGGGTGTGGAGGGGGGAATGGGGGGGGCTAAAAACTGTTTGGTGAGGCATTAGCTAAAGATTATTTATGATTATACATATATTTCTGCTGACACATTGGCAGTTAGGTCCTGGATTACGGGTCTTTCATTATGCGCCAAATGTTTCTGTTTTCTTATTCTAAATGGCAGACTTGGAATTGTATTTCTCGGCAAATGGCTACTCTGTGATTACATGCTGGAGTCCAAATGAGGATCATTTACTCATCTACATTGTCCTCTCGATTGGGTTCAGGTTTGCAAGCCCAAATGTAATGCGCTCTCATTGCTGTTTTCTCATTTTATTTCTTTCTTTCTTCTGTCTTACCTCCGTCACAGTCATTTTTGCTGGCTCCACTGGTCTCATTTCCTTCTTTCATTCGCTCTCTCTTTCTCATTTTCTCTCTTTTCCCAGTACCAGAGAGACTTGGCGATGAGCTTATCACTTTCTGCATCACAGGACCAAGCTGTCATGCTGGCTTTGAATAAGCCTGTGTGTGTGTGTGTGTGTGCGTGTGTGTGTGTGTGTGTGTGTGTGTGTGTGTGTGTGTGTGTGTGTGTGTGTGTGTGTGTACATTGTACGTGTACGTGTGTACATGTGTGGAGAAAAAGATGAGAGGTACGGCTTGCTAGTGTAGGTAGGCTCTAGAACAATGCATTTTTTTTGCTTTAAACTTGCTTCTGTTTGTACGCATTACTCACATGATACCTCTGATAGGATGCATCAACAGATTTATGTGCTGCTTTATCGTAGTACGCGTCCTGTGTCTCTGACACATTAAGATCCAAATGGACGCCCTCATTTTTATCAGATAATGTATTGTGAACAACAAATCTGTGTTGAAATCATAGAAATAAACAAAAGAAACCTTGCTGTCCAAAAAATACACTCTTTATTTAAACAATCAAGGCTACAAACTTGGTATTGGCACGTGCCCATTGATCAATGCTGTATTCACTTGTGTCGATGATGAGCATATAACATCAAACACGGGTTTAATACTACAATTTGTCAAAAAAAACCACAAATTGTTTTGGGGGCCCACTTAACTTCTTCACTCAAATGACCACCAGAGACCCACTACATTGAAAACCTATCAACATCACTGCACACAGAGGCAATTTCTTTAAAGCGTAACTCTCACCAAAATGCAACCTATGGGCTTTTTGTGAATGTACCCGAGTCAAATTTTCATTTAAAAGCATAATTAGGATGGAAGTGCCACTTTTAAGATTTAGTGTATTATCGTTTTTCGGTCAAATGGGAGATGGGAGAGCTAGGGACACTTCTATGATCGCATCAAAATCACTATTTTTAAAACACTAAGAAGTCTCGACACAACATGAAACTTTGCTCGAAGTTTCACCAAGGGCTCTACACATTAACTCAAGCATTGAGAACATTGTTAGTGTACACATATTTTACTAAAAAGAAAGGTATTGAACTCACTTAGCTGTTGTTTTCACTCGCAGTCATCTTCTCAGTCAAAAAGAAATGATCTCCGAATGCGAATGAATGGACTCCATAGGAGGAAATGTCATCAATGTCAGTATTGTTTTTCCCTGTTGAAGCCTAGCATCTATGGACTTCAACGGGGCTGCTTTGAACAGTTTATATATATATATATATATATATATATATATAACGCACTGGTATTGGATCGTTCTTGGTATCGGCCGTTATGCAAGTTCAGTAAAGAATTGTATTGGAAGATCTCTAGAATCAACATATCCACCAAAAGAGATTGCCAGAAATAGCTGTAAAGGAAAATCCTTCTTTAACAGACATGTGGGTATGGGAAGCCATTATGGTCCCAAAACAAGATAAAACAAATTGAGAAAAGCTTTTAACTGGACTAAGCGTACCTAATTTAAGTCACCGGATACTTTTCACATCTGGCAAAAACAGAACAATTCTTTTTATTGTAAACAAGTACAAAACAAAACAAAATAAAACAAAGAATCCTATAGAGGTCAATACAAGGGATGCAACAATCCAACTTTTTCTCTCCAGATATTGATCTTATATCTCTGGGTATCTGCCAGTACAGAGTTCCAATACTGTTGCTCTCTTTTCTCTGTATACAGTATATATTATATCTGTATAAATTACTGCATTGAACCCATTGGAATAATTGAGGCTCGAGATTGAACTGAGTTTGTGGCCTACCTTGACTAAATAAATGTAACTGATAGAGAAACCTCTATAATAACATTGACAATTAAACTTTATTTAAAATGGATTGGTCAAGTCATGGCCACTCAGTCCACTTAATAAGGTGAGTGTCTTTGCCGACATGGATCAGTGCATTGAATCAGTGCATCCCAGTCAGTGATACAGTTATCCATACTTCTGTGCCTCAAAAATAACTGCAGTTTTGCTTCAACTCGTTTAGCAACACCATAACACATGCTATGTCCTTACTTCAGTCATGCTGAATGCTTTTAATTGAAGTCAGCTTTATAATTATTAAATCTGTGCAAACATAATATTTAGCAGAGACACATTTTGTTGATCTCCAGCTACTTGTTTTGATCATCCGAGGATGCCATTTGTGCTTAATAGGCCCTATTCAAAGGACAGGTTTAATCCTTGCTAAATTTGATTCAGCTGTAGCAATCAGCTCAGTTTCTAATGTCATCTCTAAAATCTTTTTTCCATCATTTCAAAAAGGATCTCCACACTTTGAGAGTTGACTTCAGCTTCTTCTTCTACAGCTGATGCAGAGCTGACACATATACAGAGATGATTCCACATCTGTGGACTGAACCTGTGACACAAGTTATACATTATAAATCAGCAGACATCAACTAAAATGATCACATAGCATGTATAACAACTGTGATTAGTAGCCAGGAATAGGAAACATATGTGCGTCATCATTCTTCAAGTTCTCATAACTTGCATCGTTATCCTTAATGCTGTATACTGTATACACTACAAATTGCATTTACTCCTTGCTCTTTCAACAAACGGGTACAGAGTGTTCCAGCAAGTCACTGAATTTAAGGAACTGCACTTTAAATGTATGCTCCACTGTTTGTAAAGCCATGCTGCATCTGTTTTTGTTCCACAATACATGGCATTTAGCCAAAGCAAAGAGTCAGAGGGCTAGATGTACGTACATTTGCGCACACTGCGATACATCAGCTTACGACGTATTTACCAAACCTGCAGTTCATCGGGTAATCAGCGGCTTTCTCCGCCCACTATACCATAAATTGTGCGCATTTAAAAGCGCAATTGAATGGGCGATGTCAAAGAAATCCTGCTTGATGCGTGTTATTTCGGCATTAGTCGTGGGGAAATGTATGTATTGACTAGTGCGCTGTAGCAAAGCGTTAAGTACTTGTGCTTAACGCTGAGTTGAGTGTTCACTCAACTGAAAAAGTGTGATCTTTCGTCTCCTTGGCTTATGCCTCCTTCTTGCTCGGATTACTGCTGCCATTTCACAAGGAGGCATATATGAGGAAACCTGCTTGCGCCAGGTTTACACCTGCTTTTAAGAGGCGGAGAATAGAGGCGCGCTTTCACAGGCGTTTTTTGTACATACGGCGGAATACATAATTAGTTGTACTTTACGCTTCCCCTCCCATCTCTTTATGGGAAACTCCCACTTTCCCCTTCACCCTCCCATGAATGCATATGCATGACACGGAAAAGCGCAATTTGCCAGTTTCAGCTCCCTGCGCTTTTACCTCAGTGCAGCCTGTTTGTACATACCTTGCCATGCTTATTTGCCGCGCACATTGCGAAACAAATACGCCTGAAGTGGTTGCAAAAGTGTTAGTACATCTGGCCCAGAGAGCCTTTTGTATGTTTCTTTAGCGACAGTAGCATCAGCTGTCGAACAAGAGTGAAGAGATGACATGTGTACTTATGATGCTGTGGGAGTTGATACCCGATTTTTCCAATTGAAACAGACATCTTGATACTCCATCTCTGAGTGACTTGCATTGAGCGTTGCATTCTACATGTTTGTTTTATTTTATATTAAAGGAGAATTGTATAGTCTGTAGACATCTTCTGTCTGCAATAATCCGTCTGTAGAAGAAAAAAAAACTCAATAAAACTACAAGGGATTAGTAATGAAATAGTCTCAGCATCACCACATACACAAGTTTACTAAATTAATAGGCAGTGAAAACAGCCATTTATTATGCAATATAGAAATCACTGCAGTATTCATTATGTAAACATTTTTTCTGCAACTTTTCAGATATGTAAAATATAAGCCTGCAAAGTTATTTATATAAGGGTGGATGTATTACCCTGAAATTAAAATTCATGGCCAATGCCAAAGCTGAATGTCAAGAAACTAAGATAAATATGAAACACAAAACATAAAATACCAAGGCCAATTTGTTTTGCATCAGTGCATACATTAAATTGCTTTTGCTTTATAGCAGAACATTGGAAAACAAATTGAATAATTCAGTCAATTCAACCTATTCTATAAGCAATTGTCCACTCCCACTAATTTTTCTATTCATTTTAGACATTGGTAATCGTGCCTTATTCAGTACTTTCATATAACTTTGTCAGTACACTGTGACCACACCCAACCACACCAATCAACGGTGGTGGTTGAAATAAACTTACTCTCTTAATGTTTAGTTACTCTTTGATGAATATTTTCTGAAGTGAATTGACACATTTCTTAATGTATTTTTAGACTCCTACAAAATATAACTTAAGTTCAGTGAATGGATGTTTCTGTAATATTAATATGTAATACTTTACTTTAATATTCATTAGGAGTTGTGGTCATTGACATCTGCCCAAAGGTTTTTGTGTACAGTCCTGTACTGTTGACTTTTTATCAATTAACATGTTTTCTTTCCAACACGGTTTCTCATTTTTTGGATGATTTAAATGGTAGAGTTTAATGCAAGTCCATTCCTCAGAGGTGATCCAGTGGCCTGTAATATAACATTTACTGTGCAGAGAATTACTTAGGATGTTTACTCCTGGATACCTGAAATACCTCGCCCCACTTTGCTACTATATTGCCACAAAGGAAAGCAGGAAAAAAAGCTTTATCTCTGAATCTACAAATGGTATTGTATGTATCTAGTCTGTTATGTATTGCACACATGGATGTATTGCATGCCCTGGAAACATACTTTACTTTCTGTCAACGTTAGAACAGTTTTGATGTTTACACATGAGGGATTTTTGTATGTATTTTCTTTTCTCTCTTCACACCCTTGTGGCAACAGCAGCCACCCAGCCTTATTAAAAGTGTGGAACTAGCACACACAACGTTAGCACTGGTATTATAACTAGCTTATCTGTTGCACTACTGGCCAGCTGGGCAAATCTTCAATAATACAGGAGATGCTAGCAGACAATGAATAATTAAATGAGTTACAATATGGTTAAATTATTATGAGCAATGCTAGCTGAAGATGTGATGTGTGTCTCTCTGAGGATGATGGAGTAAAATGCCTTATGTGGACACACATAGGGCCCCCTTCCTTTGTTCAGTCGACCATTGACCTTCTGATGGCATAGTTGCCACTAATTATGACATAAACAGATGGTGTCATAGCCTGCATATTTTGGCCATGGTGACCCATATGACTCCGGAGGCTGTTGAGTCATAGGTTTGACTCTCCCAAGCTTCAGCCAACTCCCTAAGCCTAATAGACTTAGAAAATACTGGCATAAATAAAAACATAACCTGATGACCCAAAATGAGGAATGATGAATGCAACTTTTCTGTCTCTTCCCTCACAAAATGAGTTTCTGCATTTCCTCCTTTCTGTATGCATTACTGACTTAGTAAAAACATTTTAGTCAGACACATACAGTAGGCCTATGTTATGCACATTATTGTATGTTTTCTTATTTTTTCTTATCTCTTTAATTTGTTAAATTTAATTGGTAATGGTAAAAACTTGTTTCACAACATCATGTCCAGGCCACTGATGTGTTATTACTAACAAATACATTTGTGGGAATTAGGACTGCTCCTAAATAGGATTCACACTCAGGTAATTGGTCATTTGTTTTAGTAAGCTCCCAAATAATCATAGAGCAGCAATCTTAATAATACATTTTATATATATAAAACAGTCATATAACAATAACATGCTGGGGATTACATTGCTCAGCTGTCCTGTACGTATATGAAGCAGGACAAAGTTAATTGATTACATTATATTATTATATAGTTGTCAGCTAACACAGCATAGCATGCTCTACAAAACATGTTATGCAGAGCACTATTGTACATACAGTAAGTATGGGGCCATTATTATAGCAAAACTATTCGCAAATGTGTGTGGAGAGTTGTGCAACTGTATCGCAATTCTTGTGTGCGTAAACAGATTTGTAAATGTGTAAAATAATCTCTAAATGCGTACTGAGATTTGTGAATGTCTACAGGAAAATGCAAATGTGTATTCAGAATCCATGTCTGCATAATCAGATTTGTAAATGTGTTAAAAAAAATCTCCAAATCTGTATTCAGATTTACAATTGTACTGAGATTTGTAAATGTGTAGACAAATATGTAAATGCATAAAGAAATCTGCAAATGTGTACATAAATCTGTAAATGTGTAGCCAAAACTGCAAATGCATACATACTGTAGATAGACACCACATTGTACAGCATCTAGGTTTTATGTAACTGTATATTGTCAGTAATACTGCTGTAGGCTATATTGTTTGAATTGACTTTATGTGGGGAGACTTCTGTAGTTTTGTACATCTTCATCCTCCCATTACTACTCCACTTCTGAAGAGGTGTTACAGCGGGTTGTAACTAGCCAGCGCTCTCCTCTCTTTCAGTCTCCACGGTGCAGCTGTGCCTCTCGCCTGTCTTGGCAGCAGTGTAGTGGTCATGTCCCTGTTGCGCACTGAGCACACATTTTCTGTCACGGTGCCCACTTATTTTAAGTGTGACATTGCTGGGCTGAAAAGACATTATACCTACGCCGCATTGGCTCCATCGCCACTACTGGACGCTCGTGAGACGAGTGTGTTTTTTTTGTGTTGTGTTGTGTCTATAGCCTAACTATTGAGATTCTAATTAATTTGAGACAAAATGTTTTTTTTTCTACTCCACGCACATCATAAACCACAACTTACTGAAATTGGTTTAGAAATGTTATAGTACATAATACAATAGTATATAATAGGATATAGTGCTTTTTATTCAGAAAGAATGCAGTTCGCTTGTTTGCTTGTTTACAGGCCAGTCTTTCCTGGTCCACTGGGTGCTACCTCCCACTGGTGGTATAGGCTGTATTGCTAGTGAAGCACGGTGCAAGCAGAGCGGAACAAACAAATCTCCACACACATTTGCAAATTGCAACACATTTGCAGATCTCTGCCACCATGGCAAAAGTGTAGCAAAATACTTATATCTAATAATACATTATACAATCTACTGTATATAGCATTTACAGTTTTGTCTACACATTTACAGATTAATGTACACATTTGCAGTTTTGTCTAGACATGCAGAGATCTATGAAGGCCATTTACATACGTATCTACACATTTATAAATCTCACTACACTTGCGTTTTTTTACACATTCACGAATCTTATAATGCACACATGGGTTGAGATACAGTTGCACAACTCTCCACACACATTTGCAAATAGTTTTGCTAAAATAATGGAAGTGAATGGCTTCAGGGATTTCGTTAAGATTAAACATTTTTCATGCCACCCAAGTAAAATATACTGCATGTGTGAGACGTATCATTTTAGGTGTAATTTTTTACTTTTTATTTAATTATGCATCCAAAAGTTGTTGTTATTTCCTGCTGCAAGAAGACACTGTTTACCAAATGAGAATAAGTGGGAAAAGAAAAACCACTGCGCTATTAACCCTTTAAACTCAATAGAAATAGTCCACATGTTTTTGCTCATTGTAATAACATTTCTTGGAGTATCTTCAAATTTTACTTAATAAACACAAAACATATAGCTATAAGTAGAAACATGAACAAAATATTACTTAACACTCCATAAGTTATTTGAACTGTCTACATTTCTTAGTTTTTGAGATGTGCAGAGTGTAAGGGCGTATTGAGAGTTTAATTTGCAATAGAATGGTTTCACACGGTTTTGCATCGTGTATCGTGATAGCGTCCTCACCGGCGTTACAACGTAATTGCGCGAAAGACAGAAGCCTTAGCTTTCTGCTGCAAAAGAAGAATGAATGATCTAGTTGTTATGGTTTTTATTTTAGATTGATTTAAACAGGATCATGTACAACCCCAAATCAGAAAAAGTTGGGACAGTATGGAAAACACAAATAAAAAATGAAAGTAGTGATTTCTAAATGTACTTTCACTTGTATTTCATTGCAGACAATACAACAGCACATCATTTAATGTGTTCCTCATGATTTGTATCGTTTTATTTTCATAAAAACAAAATTCCTATTTTGGTTCTTGCAACACATTTCAAAAAAAGTTGGAACAGTAAAGCATTTACCACTTTGCAATGTTGCCATTGCTTTTCACAACACTTAAAAGACGTTTAGGGACTGAAGACACCAAGTGATGAAGTGTTTCAGGTGTAATTTTGTCCCATTCTTGCTGCAAACAAGTCTTAAGGTGGGCAACAGTACGAGGTCTTCGTTGTCACATTTTGCGCTTCAAAATGCCCCACACATTCTCTATTGGAGACAGGTCTGGACTGCAGGCAGGCCAGTCAGGTACCCGTATCCTCTTCCTCCGCAGCCAGGACTTTGTAATGTGTGCAGAATGTGGTTTCGCATTATCTTGTTGAAATATGCATGGACGTCCCTGGAAAAGATGTCTTCTTGAAGCCAGCATATTGTGCTCCAAAATCTCTATGTACTTTTCAGCATTAATGGTGCCATCACAGAAGTGCAAGTTACCTTTGCCAAGGGCACTGACACAACCCCATACCATGACAGACCCTGGCTTTTGGACTTGTTGCTGGTAACAGTCTGGATGATCCTTTTCTTCTTTGGTCCGGAGCACACGGCGTCCATTTCTCCCAGAAAATACCTGAAATACTGATTCATCTGACTGACCACAGTACACGTTTCCACTGTGTGATGGTCCATCCCAGATGCCTCCGAGCCCAGAGAAGTCAACGGCGCTTCTGGACACTGTTAACATAGGGCTTCCTTTTGGCACAGTACAGTTTTAACTGGCATTTGTGGCTGTAACTACGTATTGTGGTACTTGAAAAAGGTTTGCCAAAGTAGTCCTGAGCCCATGTGGTGATATCGCTTATAGATGAATGACGATTCTTGATGCAGTGCCGCCTGAGGGATTGGAGATCACGGTTGTTCAGCTTAGGCTTGCGCCCTTGTCCTTTTACGCACTGAAATTCCTCCTCATTCCTTGAATCTTTTAATTATGTTATGCACTGTTGAAGGTGAAATAAGCAAATTTCTTCCTATCTTTCTTTGAGCAACATTGTTTTTAAACATTTCAATACATTTCTCACGTATTTGTTGGCAAACTGGCGATCCTTGGCCCATCTTTGCTCCTAAAGGACTAGACCTTTCATGGATGCTTCTTTTGTACCAAATCATAATTACAATCACCTGTTGACATCACCTGTTTCAAATCACATCATTATTTAACCAATTTACCTGATTACTAGCCCTTAATTGCTCCTGTCCCAACCTTTTTTGAATGTGTTGCAGGTCTGAATGACAGGAGAGGATGTGTATTTACAAATGAAATTAAGTTGACCAGACAAAAAAAATTTAATATTTTGTGTTCACATTGTCTGCAATGAAATACAAGTCAAAGTACATTTAGAAATCACTACTTTCTTTTTTTTATTTGTGTTTTTCATACTGTCCCAACTTTTTCTGATTTGGGGTTGTAAACAACGACCTTCTGCGGCGGGGGGTCCGTTCTCTAAGCGTTAATTATGCACCTAAATCCAAGTATTGATCCAAGTATTAAGTATTGATTATTATAAAAAAATAGTACGCTATTCAGTGCACATCTAATATTCTTCCTCTCAGGATTACAAACACTTCTCTTAGTTTTCACTGACATACAGATGGATAAACAGTTCGTAAGGTGCTGGCCAAACAGTCATTGTAAGCAAAATGCATCGAGCGCTGCAGGATGCAGTTGTAAGACTTGACACTGTTGCCATTACTATCACACTACCACTGCTCTTACAGTTGTTTATTAATAATAGTGTAGGATCTAATACACATTTATTCTGTGGTTCCAAATTAAATTTAAATACATTGCCCCTCTACTTATTAGAGTTTTTTTGGGGGGGTGAGGCTGTAAGGTAACAGACACAGGAAGCACAACATTAGTACAGTAGCTAGGCTCAGAGCTGATGACTCAGATACAGCAGTAGGGCAGACTTGATGGCTCTATTGGGGGCATTTTAATCTCCGTGCAGCTTTACAATGAAGAGACATAATTAAATCAGGGCCCTCACATAAAAATGCTGTAACTAATTAACCAATAAATTATCAGTTGCTGCTCCATAAATCATGATGTACAGATCAATTTTCATGAGCCATAGTTGAGAAAAGCTCAAACGTGCCAATATGAAAGGAAGGCTTTCTGACAAAATTAGCTTTTTAACTAAACAAATAGTATATAATCAAAAAAAATGACATTTATTTGACATATTTTTAAATGCAGATCTGCAGGTTAAGGTTCAGTTGTAGGATCCAAATTGCAAAGGATTTTCCTAATAATTGGAGTTTGGTCTGTTGATGCAACACAATATTGACATTTTTCAACCGGTGTGACCCATAATTGGCACAAAATCAAAGTAATTTATGTGTGTGAGCAATACATTAAACTTGCAATCACTGATTTATTTGGCCACCTGTGGGAACAAGTTGGAAACACAGCAGTGAAGAGGGGTGCTTGTTTATTCCTTGTGTGCAGCCGCTACAGGTGGTCAGCACACACACCTGTAGCTCCATTACAGTAAACAAATGGAGGTAACACGTATTGATGCAGTCATAATGGCTGTTTATTTTCTGACACATTCTTTTGTCCTCTACATCATAGGTTAAAATATTTCTTTGAATAAAATATTAGAAAGTTAAATATTTTATAGATTAAATTATTAACAGCGGTGAATAATTCATGAATCATTGACATCCCTGCTCAGTTATTATGCTTTGCTCTAGAAGTGACATTTACTTTATCTCCAAAAACGTCTGTAGTTTGATAATGGAATTGTAAAATGAGTAATGAGTGGGCGAATAAACAAAGAATAGGAAAAGCTAATTGTGATGCAATGCTTAGTTAAGGTGCTTGTGGTAGCTGCTTGTACCTTTATCAGCAACATTGTAATTTACCTTCATGCGAAAGGCATTCTAAGAAATGATGAGAAATGTTGACCGTTAAAACCACTGGAAACAGCATGCCCATTAACATGCACTTGTGAGGCTATTTATGTAATCTAGGAGTCAATAAATCCTGCCTGACATTGAAAGAAAAATGGATGTTAATGAGTAATCATTGATGCACAGCAGATATGAAGTCTACATGCACTCAAATGTAACAACCAATATTAGATGCTTGCTTCCTGCAATTCATTCCCCTGCCCCATGCATCCATAAACAATTAATAATCGTCAATTTTGAAATGCTAAACTAGCAGATAAAGCATTTTATAGCATATGGCAAAGTGATGACCATTTGTTCTATTATGGAACACATAAATAAATAAATGAAAAATCACCTAAATGTATATGACAGGAGAAAAAGAGCTTGAAAGCGCTCTCAAGTAATTACCCTCCATGAATCTCCATGCACCATTGCAGAATTGCAGTGGCACTAATGTTTGGTGGCAAATTAAATATCTGATAAAAGGCTGGAATGAGAAGCATGTCACTTTTTTCCGACTCTGTGTTACCTTTGTTGTGTTTTGTTTGTAGATGAAATGGCTTAGATCTTCTTAAAACTGACAGCCATGCTGGACAAATTATTCTGTTACATGCTTTTTGATCCACCTCCTGGTCGTCCAAGCCTGGTGGGCTTCAAAGAGTTGCGTAACTGAAAGAGGACATATAGCTTACAAGAAGCCCTTTCCATGCCCTCGTCAACCAGACAGGGATCCTACTGGCAAGCAAGTATACTGTGTGTGTGTGTATATATATATATATATATATATATATATATATATATATATATATATATATATATATACTAATGTATGTCAAGTTATGATGGTTTCTGATCTACACTTTGTTAATCACTTTATTTATGTGGTCAAGGAGCTATTGAAGAAATAATACATTTTAAATATATGCTTATTTGTTTCTTTGGAGAGAATTTGTTGAGGTGATCGATACTGCCCACATGTCTGTGTGTTTAGTATGGAGCTGGAGCCAGGAGGTGATTAGCTTTGCTCAGCATAAAGACTGGAAGCAGGAAACAGCTAGCCTATGTCTGTCAAAGTTAAAAAAAATACTCTTCCCAAAACTAACGCTTACACATTCTATCTTGTTAGTTTGAGTCGTACACAGACATATGTCTTCTCGTATAATCTCAACGAGTGTTGAAGCACATTTCAAACTGACTAAACTAACTCACAATGTCAAATTCCTTTACGTGATTTCTTCTTTGGTACATTTCTCAGATCAGAATTGAAATTCTCAAAACTACCTGTTCAATCTTCACATCATTGTGTCACTTGTGCACATCAAAAAAGCAGTTTCTCATTTCTTTGAGCACGTTGCAAATGCTTTGGTACATCCATGCAAATGATTATGTACAATTCTCTGCTGTTTCCTACATTATCAATTGCTTATGTCCTGTTGATCAAAATGTATTATAATGGGTCTCTGTTGAATAGTCTCACCCCCCACAACATTTAGTCATTAGTTCATAGCATAAGTCTTTACATGCAAAATGGTTGAACAAGTTGTCATATGTCAAGCATATTTCTATGAATTTCCATTAGACTTTTTTTCTACTTTCCACGCCGCATCGCAAGAGAAGATATTCGTTGTGATGTGGATGAGAATTTGTGGCCCAACAGACAGGAACGTCAGGAGGTGTAGGAAGACTGCACTGGAATTCCTACAGCACTGCATGTACAGTTTCCCCTAAGGAGATTGTCCTATGTTCACATTTCTACTTTTTTTTTCTTTGTGCTATGCAGTGCTGTCTTTTCCTTTCTGTATCGCAATGACATGGTCTGTCAACAAATTACAGTACAAACAGTAAAAGCGTAAATGTGAATCTTGTCCTGTCTCTTGCAATCAAACTCCCACTTACACTAAGGTGTAACCTGCAATTTACAATAATTGTCATCAAAACATTAGCCATAGTTGACATCACAACATCCTTCCAGAGAACACTGTTATATTGAAAACATGACTAAGCAATTTGACTGTCTTATCCATACACAATGACATAAGGACTTGTCATTCTGATTCTGACATGTTCATTGACAGATATTTACTTTTGAGAAAGCAAAAGTCGTGTAGGTGTAACTGCTCATCAAGAGATAATCACCTTTGATAAGTATGAGAGATAGGTGTTTTCTTTTTCTCTGTACAGTTTACTTGACTATCTTGCTGCTACAAGTGGATGCAATCCTGAATTAACATCTCAAAGTTCTACAGAACAAATTCATCCCTTTTGGCCCATGCCTAATTCTACCCCAGACATCCTGTATCTGAACTGAGATGTGATCTTTGGAAGGGAGGGCAAAAACAGGTTTTCTGCCAAGGCTGAGAGGGAAAAAAAACGTATTTGATAACATTATTGTAAATGCAATTTCTTCCTGAAAAGGTGGGAAAGCATATTTACGGCAGGATACAATAAAGAAAAAGGGGACATCAATTCACTGCTGCTATATGTTTTCTCCTCAACAAGGTTTGCTGGCTATAATTTAATCAGACCTCTTGGGATGGACCAAATCAGAAACTGGTCAAGCATCACGTTGAGAAAACATTTTGATGAAAGCCTACATTTTTTCTTATGTCTTAGATAAGAATGTCCCTGCATTCAAAGACAGTATTTGAAAAAGCAGATTATTATACATTCATATGGATTTATCGCATTAATTCAGCCCAAAAGAACATCATGTCAATTATTACGTAATTAAAAATATCCACCCCATCTATCTTGCCTATATTTTTTTTATTATTATTATTATTATTATTATTATTATTATTATTATTATTATTATTATTATTATTCATTTGTATATGTTCACTGGTGTATGCTAGAACAGTGTTACATGTTTTTATGCTACAGACATAAATTGGTTTCCATTCAGTACAGTATAAAACCTGCTTGCAGAAAACTTCAGAGCTGTAATCCATTGCAGTTAATCTGCAAACCACTTGCCAGACAAGTGTAATGTGGCAAATACCTTAAAGGAAAAACGTTTTTGAATGGTCAGTGCCAGTGTTTTTCCTTTCACAAAATTGGAACATTACTTTTACAGCACAGTTAAGCAACCACCACCTTAAACAAATAGATGTTTATTCACACTTATTGTGGGTTGCCAGAAGGCTTCTGTAAAGGTTTGTCATCTCTGTCACAAGAAGAATACAGATTTGGTTCAGAAAATGTAAGAATTTGAATTATATTAGCATATAACAACTTCTGGAATTCAGTGGGGATCACAGATTGATGGTAACAGTTCAAACATATCTGACAGTGGAATTTCCCTTAAAGCGTTCATTAATTATCAAAGTATTCACATTGATAATTTTGAGACAAATGCTGGGTGATGCTTATTAAGAACATTATAGAAGTTGTGATGAATATGGCTGCCGGCTGAGTGAAAGAGGCTCACCCCGATACATCTTCCTGCTCCTTTTATTCCTTGCGAATGAGCTTTTCAATTATTTATGGTAAAACGTCACCATGAAGGCGCAGCGCTGTTCGTTGATTTTGCTTCTGGGCATGTTACCCTTGTCATGTGGGGTCACTATCATTTGGTTATTACTTACTGGGCTCCATGTCTTCTCATCTTTTCCCTGAATAATGTCTTTCCCTTAAGGAGGAACGCCGTGGGCTTGGAGTAGAAGGGTGCAGCATCATCAGTGCCCTTATGCTGAAATCAGAACGACTGGTCACCAGAATGACACTTCTGCAAAGAAAGTAAAAATGACAAAGTCAGAATAACTAAGGAGCATTTCAGTCTCTTAGCTTAAGAAGCACACCCTCAATTTAATAATAAATAAATTAATAAATTGAACTTATATAGCGCTTTTCATAGACTCAGAGTCGCTTTACAGTAGATTGGAAAACAAGACAAAACAAGATAAAACAAAACAAAAGAAAACAAGAAAAAACAAAACAAGATTCAGGCACAGAAGAAAAGGGAGGGGGGCAGGGGGCTACGGATAGGCAGAGGTGAAGAGATGGGTCTTCAGTCGGGACTGGAAGATGGTGAGGGACTCAGAGGTGCGGATCTCTTGGGGGAGGGAGTTCCAGAGCCTGGGAGCTGCCCTGGAGAAGGCTGTGTGCCCAAAACAGCGGAGGTTGGACTTGTGGATGCAGAGGAGACCGGCTGAGGTGGATCTGATTTATTTGTTTAATTTATGAACCATATGAATGTTTTGAGAATGCCACTGCAGACTCTGACCAAGGTTCGATACCCAGTCCAGGCTGGCACTTTTTTTTTTATATACTATACTATGACTTTTTATCACTTTTTTCGACATGCTATACTATGACTTTTTTTTGACATTGTTACGTTGAGGTTCTGACCCAGAACACAGAGATACAACACAACACACAGAATAGCGATTACAAAGTGTTTTAATGAGAGTCTGTACTCTCAAGGTCGGGGGAACAGGGCTTGATGACCGCCGAACTGGGCTGAGGCTAGAGGCGGGCAGGCAATGGTGAATCCAAACTGTCTCTCTTAAATCTGAGTGTGCATCGAGGTGGCAAGGTCCGAGCGGTGGGGAGCAGGCAGCACAGCAGACAACGGCAGAGAATGCCGCAGGTCTTGAGGCGGGATCTGAACAAAGAAGCAGTATTAACAGGAGCACTAGGAAATACAGGACAAGGAACAAACTGGAAACGGACAAAGTTAAGTACTGAGCCAAATTACCACAATGGTGGATGTAATGATGTGGCGAAGGTGGTGAGATAAACCCGGGTTTAAGTATTGCAGAGGTGATTAGTGGATAAGCAGCAGCTGTGCAGGTAGAGTGGCAGAGAGGATGAACGGCCATGCCCCTTGACCTACTTTTGAGAGGCCACGCCCCTAGACCTACAAACAGAAAGACAGAAACAAAACAGACAGAAACAAAAAGGGAAAGGGGAGAACACCAAGGGGGCAAGCTTCTCTCCACAACGCAAAGCTCCTATGGCGCCATTTTGATTCTAACAAGCCATGACCCCCCGTTAGCATTCCATTGACTGTCATTCATCTTGGTGTCGCTTTGACAGCGAATAACTTTACATCTGAAGCGTTTAAAGACTTTATTTGTCCATTGTTTATTTCTAAAGAAACACAACAATGTATAAAAGGCTCCATTACCTTGTATCTCACGTTATGGCTCCGTAGCAGTCGTTTTAATAAAAATAGGCTAACGATTGCGCCATAACCACGTGACTTACTGTCACATAGTAGAGGAATTACCATACAGTACAGAGAGGCAGTTTCGACTTACATTAGCTGTTTAGTTTTAGTTAGCAATAATTAGCCTGTGCCTATGTTATCTCCTTACATATACCCACGCTCTCTGTCTCTGCAAGATTCGGAATGATTGAGATTTATCTTGGCACAGCTACCAGAAGACTTACAAACATGTTGCTCACGTCACATATACGCAAGGGGGTAAGCTTCTCTCCACAACGCAAAGCTCCTATGGTGCCATTTTGATGCTACCAAGCACTCACCCCCCGTTAGCAGTCCATTGACTGCCATTCATTTTGGGATCACTTTGACATAGCATGATAGCATGCAGAAAAAAGCCATTAAAAAGTCATAGTATAGCATGTCAAAAAAAGTGATAAAAAAGTCATAGTATACTATGTCAAAAAAGTCATAGCGTTGTATGTCAAAAAAATACGTCCAACCTGGATTGGGTATCGAACCTGGGTCAGAATCTGCAGTTATTATTTACGGGTTGCTTGTTGGCAGCAGTGATAACCTCTAAGTTAGTGTGCCACCGAAGACTTTATGTAGAAAACAGTAATTACATAACATGTTGAAAAAAGTGATAAAAATGTCATAGTATAGCATGTCGAAAAAGTCATAGTATAGCACGATGAAAAAAGTCACAGTATAGCAATTCGAAAAAAGTGATGGAGAAGTTATAGTATAGCATGTCGAAAAAGTCATAGTATAGCATGTCGAAAATAGTAATAATATGTCGAAGAAAATGTCCAGCCTGCACTGGGTATTGAATCTGGGTCTGAATCTGCAGTGGTTACTTACTTGTTGCTTGTCAGCAGCACTGATAACCTCTAAGGCAGTGTGCCACCGAAGAGTTTATATTGAAAACTATAATAATGTGAAATAATAATGAAAAATGTGATAAAAAATCTCATAATATAGCATGTAGAAAAAAGCCATTTAAAAGTCATAGTATAGCATGTCGAAAAAAGTGATAAAAAAATCATAGTATAGCATGTAGAAAACAGCCATTAAAAAGTAATAGTATGGCATGTCGAACAAAGTGATAAAAAGCAATAGTATAGCATGTAGTAATAAGCCATTAAAAAGTTATAGTATAGCATGTCGAAAATGGCCATTAAAAAGTCAAAGTCTAGCATGTTGAAAAAAGTCATAGCATTGTATGTCGAAAAAAATGTCTAGCCTTGACTAGGTATCTAACCTGTGTCTGAAACTGCAGTGGTTATTTACTTGTCACTTGTTGGCAGCAGTGATAACCTCTAAGCCAGCTTACCGCCGAAGAGTCTACGTTGAAAACAGTAATATCATAGCATGTCGAAAAAGGTGTTAAAAAAGTCATAGTATAGCATGTCGAAAAAGTCATAGTAAAGCATGTCGAAAAAAGTGATAAAAAAATCATAGTATAGCATGTCGAAAAAAAGTCATATTATAGCAAGACGAAAAAAGTAACAAAAAGTCATAGTAAAGCATGTCGAAAAATGTGATAAAAAATCTCATAATATAGCATGTAGAAAAAAGCCATTTAAAATGCATAGTATAGCATGTTGAAACAAGTGATAAAAAAATCATAGTATAGCATGTGGAAAAAAGCCATTAAAAAGTCATAGTATAGCATGTCGAAAAAAGTGATAAAAAGTCATAGAATAGCATGTAAAAAAAAGCCATTAAGTCATGTTATAGCATGTGGAAAAAGGTCATTGTATACCATGTGGAAAAATTCATAGTATAGCATGTCGAAAAAAGTGTTAAAAAAGTCATTGTATAGCATGTCGAAAAAAGTGATTAAAACGTCATAGCATAGCATGACGAAAAAAGTCATAGTATAGCATGTCGAAAAAAGTCATTGTATAGCATGTCGAAAAAAGTGATTAAAACGTCATAGCATAGCATGACGAAAAAAGTCATAATATAGCATGTCGACAAAAGTCAAAGTGTAGTATGTCAATAAAAGTAATTGCATTGTATGTCGAAAATTATGTCCAGCCTGGACTGGATATTGAACCTGCAGTGACCACGTATTAGTGGCTTGTTGGCAGCAGTGATAACCTCTAAGCCAGTGTGCCAACAAAGAGTACATCTTGAAAACACTATCATCATAGCATGTCAACAAATGCGATCAAAAAAGTCATAGTATAGCATGTCGAAAAAAGTCATAGTATAGCTTGTCAAAAAAAGTGATAAAGTCATAGCATAGCATGTCAAAAAAAACAGTGTGCAACCAAAGAGTTTATGTTGAAAAAAGTAATAGCATAGCATGTCGGAAAAAAGTGATAAAAAAGTCATAGTTTAGCATGTCAAAAATACATATAAAGAAGTCATCGACAAAATTGATCAAAAAGTCATGGTATAGCATGTTGAAAAAAAGTTATAAACAGTCATAGTATAGTATGTTGAAAAAAGGCATTAAAAAGTAGTAGTGTAGTACATTGAAAAAAGTCATACAATAGCATGTTGAAAAACAGTGCTAAAAAAGTCATAGTATAGCATGTATGTTGAAAAGAAATGTCCAGCCTGGACTGGGTATCGAACCTGGGTCAGAGTATTTTATAGAGAGAAACATTTTAAACACTTCAAAATAGCACAATTAACAGAATAATAAAAAATACAACTGTAGGAAGACTGTTTTAATTGGTTCCGCCATGGCTAGGCTACTGTATATTTAAATATTCAAAGCACTGAAACATTTGTCATGCCAGCAATTGGCATCATTGAATGTGCGTTAGCATGACCGATGTTTCCTTTCACTTACCCTACAATGGTGGGGCCTACACACCAACCTTGAATACATAACTCTCTCTGTTGCTGTTGTAGCTGTTAACTGCTGTTGTAGTTTACAAAGATACGTAATTCCCTCCACTGAAAATCTTTATCTTTCATTAAAAATACCCATCAGAGAATAACGGGGTTGTCGGTCTCTAAATGTTTTAACTTTTAAGAGCGCACCTCTCTCTCTCCGCGCACCAAGCTTTTTCTTTTTTTTCCTTCTTTTTACTCACTGAACTCCACCCATTCAGTCAATGGATCTTCTAAGAACGATGACGCCGTTATCAATGGAGTATTGATTGGTCAGTAGGCGGTGCTTTTACACCGGTTGATCTCTAATCTCCAACATAAGCTGCTCCCGACCAGGTTAGGCGTTCAGCATAAGTTACCACGGCGATTGAACCCGGTAACAACTGATCCCCTGTCGTGGTACAGAAAACCCTGGGTTGAACCTGAAGTTACCTCATTAACGCTAAATCTTGCTTTGTAGTACGGGGCCCTGATCGTGACCCCTGTACGGTTCAGTATGAACACACGACTAATATTCAGTATACCTCACAGTTAGAGCTGTAATAATTCCAAATTCTACTGTACAATTAAATGTCTCAGAAATAAGTGCAATTGACAATATAACTCTTTTTTTGTAAAAATTTAAAATATTTCTTCATTTATTACTTTTTCAAACAAAGTTTTGAATGAATCCCAGGAATATGTGACCCAGATAATTTAATAACACAAATACACAGTCTATGAAGTAAACCACTCTATGAAGTAAACCACACCACTTTGTCATCATAAAACATTGCATTTCTTTCATAAATGAACATAAAATTGACAATTACCATCAACAGCCTTGCCCCTTAGGACATAAGCTAATGTAAGCAATTAATTGTGCTTAAACAAAGAAACAGCAATTATGTAAAAGAAATTGCAAATAAAATGATGTAGCAATTGTTACAGGCTGTTACAGCCACAGCAAACAAACACAACTTAGGCTAGATGTGACCGTCAACATATTGAATAACATCAAACCCGAGGAATAAGTAAATCAAAGTTTATTTACAACTTAACTACGTTAATTAAACCAAAACTATGGGAGTCTGGAGGTATGGCCAAAAAGAACAAAAGAAGGCAAGAAGCCTGAGCCAACCCATCAAGGGCCGTCGGACCCAGAACTTCCGCCCCACACTAAAAAGTAGTAACTAACTAACAGAAACAAAGCCGTGAAAACTAGACTACCAGACCTCCATCCTCAAAGCAATGAAACACAAAAGAAAGACAAAAGTAGGTAACAAAAGAAACAACAGCGATCTGAGCTGCTTCAGTCAATGACTCAGGCATTCCTGTCTCCCAGCCTCTTATATCCAGGGGCGGGGCCACCCTCAATCAGACATCAGGAACACCTGAGATGAACAGAGAGGAGGAGAGAGCAGGGCGGGGACACATAACACCCCTACCCTAAATTAGTGACTATTATATATATTTTGTTTTTGTAGGGGGGGGTCTTTGTCCGATAAACTACAGACTCTGTACTACATTTAACAATTATTTATTAAACACTAAATATAAAATTTAAATAATAATATATAATAATAAATAAGAAAGTGCAAAACAATATTCAAAATGTGCAAAGGTGAGGGAGAAGGGAGACTGATGTTGATCACGGTTTGGAATGAAAGGAAGAAAACAGGAAGGCTACCATACACAATGCATAGGAATCATATATAGGCTAGCAAATAATAACAATAAACCCAGTATTAATTACATTATCTTAAAGGGATACTTCACCGATTTAGCATTCAGCTTTGTATCAATAGAAACCCAGTAGTATTTCTGAATGACCGTGCGTCCCTCCCTCATATCCCCCTGAGACAGGAGATATCTGCATTGGGGGGGCTGGAAAAAATATTCCGATGACGTAAAATGACGATTTTTGCGTCATCGGAAAATTTTTTGGCCAGAGCAAAAGACAACAGCCAGTAGTAGGACCTACTTCTGCCTGTTTTAAACCCGCCCATCACCCGAAGCGAGCCGATCTCAGCCGGAAAAAAACAAAATGTCAGCCATCTTGAATCCTCGCTAAACAGGGCTCTCTCTCATGGATGTATTAAGATAACTTCTCAGCAGCAAACTTTTACAACAATTATGTGCATTGAAACGACCGCACGTGTACCACCGGTACAGATCGGAGAATATGCAGGGAACGTTATTACAGACGGAATAATCGGCCCACTACGAGAGCTTCGCCTGCCCTGGAGACCAGCGGTCTCGCTCGTACCCCGAGCCTGGTAGGGGACATCCACGTCGGCTAGGTGGGAAGCTAACGCTAGCCGGCCACCTGTCCCATCAATCCTGCTTGCAAGTGTCCGTTCATTAAACAACAAACTGGACTACATCCAACTTCAACGATGCTCCCAACGCAAATTCAGAGACTGTTTTTTGCTTTCGTGGAAACATGGCTGAACAACAGTGAACCGGACTGTCCAGCTACCAGACCTGCTAGCCTTCCGACGATCCGAGCTAGAGATGCTCTGTATGAAGGTGGGCTGTGTTAACACGCACTGAAATTCCTCCACATTCCTTGAATCTTTTAATTATGTTATGCACTGTTGAAGGTGAAATAAGCAAATGTATTCCTATCTTTCTTTGAGGAACATTGTTTTTAAACATTTCAATAATTTTCTCACGTATTTGTTGGCAAACTGCCGATCCTCGGCCCTTCTTTGCTCCTAAAGGACTAGACCGTTCTTGGATGCTGCTTTTGTACCAAATCATAATTACAATCACCTGTTGACATCACCTGTTTCAAATCACATCATTATTTAACCAATTTACCTGATTACTGGCCCTTAATTGCTCCTGTCCCAACCTTTTTTGGAATGTGTTGCAGGTCTGAATGACAGGAAAGGATGTATATTTACAAATGAAATTAAGTTGACCAGACAAAACATGAAATATCTTGTGTTCACATTGTCTGTAATGAAATACAAGTCAAAGTACATTTAGAAATCACTACTTTCTTTTTTTATTTGTGTTTTCCATACTGTCCCAACTTTTTCTGATTTTGGGGTTGTAATTTGAAGTCTTTAGTATGTTTTTTCTAATAGCATAGAAGTGAGTAAAAGCATTTAGGAAAATTTGGTCACTTGGAGAGGTTTTGGAGAGGTTTTGGCACACCAATGACACCTGTAATACCAAATACTGAAAACTCCCTAGCTCCCATTAGGGTAGGACTAGAGTTCTGAAACTTTATAGCGGTCTTGTTGACAAGGTGTAGAAGGTGTGTGCTGTGTTCTGCATAGTGTGGCACAAAGTATGTTTAAGTTTTTTTAGACTGGACCAAAATAACTATTTTGAACCATGTTTGAACTGTTGTGTTTTAATCACTTGCTGCTAATCAAGCACATTTACAGAAATCAGAAGAATTTATGTTTCAAATGAAGCCTCATACATGCATTTTGGCCTTGCAGTTTTTCTGTTATAAGCTTTTCCCTTTGGGAAAGGGAAATAGATGAAAATTAAGCAAAAAGAGGTGGATTTAAACAGGTTAATCTCCCTGGAATGTTAATCAAGATCATAGCCATTCTGTCTGTCTATCATATGGTTTTATTCCATTTATCCGTTTACTTTTTGTTTTTTACGTTTGTCATATAATTGCACTGATCTGCAATGTAAGTGTAATTAGGCCCCAAATTAGCTCTACTAAAGATGTAATGAAAAGCACTACTTTACGTCTTTTTGCTTTGTGAACTTTTACTTCAGTTTTCAAGGACAGAAACCCGACACCATTGAAAGAAAGTTGATGTGCAGTACTCCAGTAGACTGAATACTTCAACCAGAGATGGGGACTCGAGTTTGAGACTCGGACTCGAGTGCGACACACAGTGACTTCAGACTCGACTTGAGACTTGTCCTCGAAAGACTTCAGACTCGACTCGGACTCGAGCTGCGGGACTCGTGAACAATGTTTATTTTTAGGAAACGTCTGATGAGCTTGCTGTTATTCCGCTCCCTCAGTTACCTATAACCTGCCCACAACGTAACGTACTACGTATCTGCTGCGCGCGGCCACACATTAGAGGACAGCGAACACACATGTCGACTGCACCGGCCGCTGCTGTGCCATTCATGGTAAGTTTTGGGTTTAAAAACTTCCAAAACGACGGCCCAAACAAAAGAAGCGCTCAATGCAAAATATGCGGTCTCATGATAAAAGATTCTGGCTCAATCACATCTAATTTTATCAGGCATATGAAAACGCATCCTGACAGGTCAGTAAACATGTTTAACGTTAGCTCAGCATTGACCATCTAATGTTACCGTTAGCTTGCTTCTTGGTTTAGCTACGAGCAGGGATGTAGTGGAGGCTAAACGCACGTAAACGCCGTTTACGCACCTCCCAAAATTCGGAAATAGCGTTTACCCACCTCCAAAGTGCGTTTATCCACCTCTAAATTGTGTTTATCCACCTCTAAATAGCCTATAGTTCCTAAGCCATTTTAAATCAAGCTTATGTCGTTTTAGTTTCATATTTTTCATTATTAGTTTCATAGATTGTTAAACCTAAGACAAAGTCTTTCATATTGCGCTGCTTACTGTCAGTGTTGACAAATCTCTTGCGGTGTTTGTTTGTTATAGCCCACAACGTTGCCTTCCAGGCACTAGGATTAGGCAACAGTTATAGGTGCCTTGAATTAAGTCAATGGTCGCAGCGCTGCCTTGAAGTCAACGTTGGGGGCTTAAAACGCCATCGAGCATCTCTTGCGTAGAGAGCAGGAAGCAGCAGACTGCATCAAGATTCATCAGTTCTCTTAATACATCCATGGTCACTAGCCCAAACTAGCCTACATGTCTCATGTATTAAATTGTAAAAATAGATGTCCGGCAATTTTTTAAGCGGCGTCAAGACAGCAGCCCTCCTCCTGATGCCAGCAAACGGCCTCGGCTACAAGCCCACAGTGAGTGAGCTCGAAAAACAGTACTAAACTTCATGTTTTTTAGGTTAATTTGGTTCACAGTAGATTCATGCCACTGACTCAACAAGTCACCTCTACCTTTTCCCATTAGCCCATGTTACAAGTAAAATTCAGGATACATTATCAGATAAATAACTGGATGTAATTATATGCATTCTCTGACATTTAAACCACTGGAAGTTTGTGACAACAAGCTCTCTTTGCTAGTCACCTAGCTAGTTAATGTTATCGCTATAGCCGTTCGCGGTTTTGCGGGTACGGTAAACGTTTCTATGGAAACGGCGAGTTGAACCAATCAACTCGCCGACTATGGGTAGTGTAGTTTTTCTCCATAAGATTGCGGCTAAAAACATGTTTTTCTAGTAACAAGGTTGATTTCATACAGACCTCTAGCTTCTACAGGAGCAGAAACAAAATGAGACATTTGAGGACGTCATCCTGGGCTTTTGGGAAACACTGATCCACATTTTTCTGACATATTATAGACCAAACAACTAATCGATTAATCGAGAAAATATTCAACAGATTAATCGACTATGAAAATAATCCCAAATCCCTAATCATTATGTACAAGTGCATTGCATTGGCAGCCCTGGATATAAGCCTCCCTCTCTAGTCTATCTCTTAAATATGTTTGTTCTCTCTGTTTTGTCATTTAGTAAACTTTATAGATTTCAACCCTATTATTCCTTCTCGAGTCTCTTTAACAAGAGCTTAGATTAATGTATGAATTGAATAGTGATTGTGTGACCTATGATGAGGAAACAACCAGTGATACCCTTGGTAGTACCATCAAATGATAGCCTATAGCGATGTCATCAGGATACACATACACCGGTAGGCAGTGGCCCACCTTAAAAGGTGACCACGTCGTGGTCTACCAGAATTTATAGTTTACCCACCTCTTTTTTTACCACTACACCTCTGGCTACGAGCTAACGTTACGGGAGGTTAACTCCGACTGTCTTCCTTATGAAATATAAATGAGCGTTTGTTTAACCCTTGTATGGTGTTTTCGCGCGCGCGTACGTGATGCAACACTTATTATTTATTTACTTATTATTACTTATTAAGAGACTTGAGACTTGACTTGGGCTCTAGCCCAGAGACTTGAGACTTGACTTGGACTCAAGCTCAAAGACTTGAGACTTGACCTCGAGCTCAAAGACTTGAGACTTGACTTGGACTCTAGCTCAGAGACTTGTGAGCATCTCTGACTTCAACTGATCAGCAGGAGTGAAGGACAGGAGACTCATTATGACATGAAACCAGTTTGAAAGAATGAAATTTGAGGTATCATAAAACCTTTCACTGAGTCTCTGAGGAACTCTTATTTTCCTCCATCCATCTCAAGAAATGCTGCCTTTTTGAAAGGTAAACCAACACAGCTGCCAGTTGAGAAATAACCCATCAAAGCCAAAATGAGAATGTTTTGGAGCAAAAGGATTAAAGTCAAACTAGGTTTTAATAAACAGTGTTGTAGCGACAAAGGATTCCACAATGTCAGTCAGTATTATTTAAGAGAAGAAACAACTAAAACATCCCCAAGTTAAGTTACAGCAGGCTGGTGATCTCCACATGGGAATGTCTTAATCCACAAGTAGGCAGATACATGCAAGTAGTACTGTCATGATGTTGGAAACCAAACAAGATGCCTAGAGAGTACCAGCTAGTTCTACTGACTACCGATACATGTAAATCGGTTCCAAAATTCGATACCTGAGAGCATGTAAGTGCAAGCTTATCCTCTCCTCTGTATGTTTGACAGAGCGGGCCTGGCTCAACTCCGACACACATGAAGACTGGACGGCGAGCTGCGGTGTAGACAGAGCGAGACTACGTCACCTGTGCAACTTCTCACAGTAAGTCAGGGCAGTGTTGGAAGAAGTATTCAGATATTAATATTAATACCACCCTGTAAAAGTCCTTCATGGAATATGTTACTTAAGCAAAAGTATGTAAGTATCATCTGGAAAATGTACTTAAAGTACTAAAAGTAAAAGTACTCAATGCAAAATAATCCTCACATTTAAGAAATTGCAAACGATCAAAACTGTTCTGTCAATCAACTGTCTAATGGTCTAATCATTTCAGCTGGACTTGTAGGCCGTTATATTGTTGGCTACTTTCGTTTATAATAAAACATCATATTTTATAAATTACATGTGTTTTGTGTGCAACAATCTTAATTTGTAAAGTAACTAGTAAATAAAGCTGTCAGATGAATGTAGTGGCATGAAAGGAAAAGACAAGGACCTCGAATTTGTACTTAAATACAGGACTTGAGTATAAATGTACTTTGAAACATTCCACCACTGAGTCAGGGCGATGCCGATAAAGTCCCGTGCCGAACGCTGTTGCAGTGTGGTTTTATTTTGTAAAATGTTCTGTGTTAATAGAATAAATAGGTTTGGACTTATTTATTACAACTGATTTTTTTTGGTTATAACAGAGAGAAAATACCAACAAAATGTACTGTTGGTATCACACTTTGCCAGCTGGGGTAATTTCTTAAGTTTTAAAGTGATCCATTCAAATTGTCAGCAGGCTTCCTCCGAATTTCCCATAACAATTCCACCATCTTTGCTGTAGAGCCCTCACTGATGCAGAGCACGGACACTTTACAGATCTAAGCTTTAAAGTTTGCACCAGCGTGGCAGAATTCATTGATTTCACCCAGCTTAAGTGTATCATTGTTTGTGCCAAATACATAATTGCCAGGCAACAAGCTTTCCTCTGGACAGTAATTGGGTTATTAATATGTATGTGCTTAGCTATGTCTTATGTCTTTTCCATTTATTGCTTAGCAACAGAATTCACATCAGGATGTAATAACTGGATCAATAAACTAAAGCCTTGAAAAGAGTTTTGTTATTTTTTTAGTAAGGCCATTCTGTATGTAAGGAGCTGAGAAATAGGTCAAAAATAAATTATCCAATTCAAATTAACACTGAAGTCATTGTGTGGAACATCACATTGAGCCATTTTATCAATAGTGAAGGAATTACTTGATTTTTGAATGAAGGTAAAACCTCTACACTTTTTCATCCATCTCATACATTTTCCAACATATCTTTTCTTGAAGTATCTTCAGTCTTTTTAAACATACTCTTATATAGGTTACTTGATAGAATGATAAATGAGAAAGAGGTGCGCCAAGGGACATGAGCGTTGGGGAGGCAGGATCTTGGGAGGCAGTGGGAGTCCCAAAGCAATGTTTGCCTTGGGCTTAGCCCAACTTGCCTCCCCAAGGAAATGTGAGACTAATATAGTCTCCAAGATTGAAAAATTGTTATCTCAAGGTTCTGCTCACACAGGCCATGTGCTGTACTTTGTAGCGGACCACACAATACTTAATTGGCGTGGTCTTGAACAGTGACATCAGTTTTCCCTGTCACAATCTTTTTTGCAGATATTGTATATCCAGTGACAATTTTTTTTATTTCAGAAGGTAACAATGCAGTAGGTTATCTGACAAACCAAAAACTAAAAATAAAGTCACATTTTTTTCTCTTTGTCCCATTTTTCTTTCCTCTCTCTTTGTGACCCTTTTCTCGTTTGACCCCATTATCCCTCCTCCACTCTATTTTTCACTGTCTCTCTGTAAGTATCTTTACCTAACCCCTCTTATTTCTCTCATTCTCCCAGAGGCTGGTCATTGCACCCTTAACACAACACTTAATTAAAAGCAGTGCTTAACAACACTGTTTCACTCACTCTTTGCTGTAGCCATGCTTGTTGTGTGTAAATGCATGTGCACATTATGGAAAGCCAAGCTGGTTCTGCACCTATTGAGATGGCCAAGACTGAAAGAGAGTCCCCCGAGGCGCATTGCATATGCCAGTCCCATTCTGAATAGGAGCTGAATGTGGCTGCCCAGGAATGTGCTCCAATTTTAGACTCACCGGTGTAAGTAGGCAGGGTTGGAGAGGAGACAAATGTGGTGGTTTTATAATTTTTGAAGCTTGTCCCTGGTCATGTTAAAAAAATATGGCACAGTGATATAATGGACAGGATGGAAAAAAATGTCTCAATATATTTTTAGTTCAGTTTATTATAAGGGAAGACAGCTCCTCTAAATCCTTCTACAACTGCTGATAGTGGTAGGTGTAGTAACAAATTGGTCATTTATTATTTATCAGTTATTTATTTATAATTGATCAAGTGTTACTTGTCAAAAACATTATCTGCAAGCTGCAACTTAATATCAAAGATGAATTAAGCCAAAGCATAAAGTTGTATCATTCGGAAAAGCACTTTGAAGAGAGATGGTGATTTGCAGATTAAATTGGCTTGAAACAAAGTCATTACATCGAGACCACTTGGACAGTTGATCAAAGAAAGAATCATTTCACAAAAAAGAAAAGATAAGAGTCTGAAAAAAAATAGACTTTGATCCTCCTTTTTTCCTACTCTATGTATCATTTCATGACCCCCCAGATTTATTTTGTGACCCTTTGAAGGGGGCCAACCCTTTGGTTGGGAAAAGAAATACCCAACTGTATATAAATTAGGTGAACTAGCTCCACCTCAACCAGCTATACAATTGAAATGCTACTTACACATTGTGGCATCAGTATTAACAATGAAATATAAAATAGTTATAGTGACTCACTTGGGGCATTTTTTAGGCAGAACAAATGCTTTTATGTTAGATACTTTAAGAATATTTAGCTGATAGTACTTTTACTTACCTAAATAGGATAACAGGATGTTTACTTTTAAGGGAGTATATTAACATTGTTGTATTGGTAATTTTACTTCAGTGAAAGATCTGAGCACTTCCTCCACCACTGCTTTTAGATGTTGCATATAAAGGTGTTTTACAAATTTTAAATATTCATGACAAGCTGGCAAGAGCAAAGAGCACGTTCATTTTCTCCCACGGTAAGCATACATACATTCCTGTACTTACGATGACAAAATATTAGGGCCATTGTAAGTAAAGAAAAAAAGAAATTATGGAGCCGTGGGATGGGAGGTAATATTCAGAGATTAAAGTCGTAAATTCACGAGAATAACACTCACAAATTTACGGGAAAAAAGTCAGAAAAAAGTGTTATTTTTCAAGGAACCACATCACTTCATGATCACCACAGACCCCGTGGCTTACCATGTATTATGCCAGCAGTTGATGACCTAATCAAATAATATTTTGCTGTCAGATTTAGCAATAAGGAAGTATAGTGATTTTAGCCTAAAATCACCATGTTATCATAAGCATTCAGACTTTGAAGAGACTTTTGCCGTGAATTGTGCTCCATGAGTGAGATTGGGCTGTTTTGGGTAGCAACGAAACGACTAGGTAAGATTAGAAAAAAGATTGTAGTTTGGATTAAAACCGGTCACCTTAAGTAGTACTCCTGGGACACAAACACGCGTTTCCTGTGTGAAAGTCTGTTGTTTTCCCCTTTGTTTGGGACACAAACTCCCCTCACCTGCTTGAAAGCCATGTGTAAACTTACTACACAGGTAACAATTACTCATTCACACAATAAACCAATTAATACTAATGTATTTATTAACAATTAAATACTATAAAATGTATTCTCATCCATATAAAAGCGGAAAATAATGAACAGGAGGGAAGACTTGAAGTTTTTAATCTAGTATGGAGAAAGACATATACCTTTGGTACTATATATTGAAGGCCTTAAATACTTGTATCATTACCAGTACACAAATACAGTGTGAAAAATTTGGTTCATGTCCAAAAAATGCAACATCCAATAGAGGTAACGTTAAGAACTTGAAAGTGCACACAGTTGAAGACACGTCATTTCAGAATAAGCCACTGTATATTTTTTTCTCAAATTGATTGAGCTGCCAATTTTATTAACTGTCAAAATACATATACAGGCAGCATGGAAGGTGGCACTTTGCATCTAAACCAGTTATTGATCTTCTGAGAAAGCTGCTTCAAATTACCTTGATAAGGTGGGATAGCTGTAGCAGCGTGAAAACCTTGGCGCATAAGTGCATTGAACCAATACTTTCTCTTGTTTTCTCAAGTTAACAGTTGATTGAACAAGACATCAGAAGCAGTACATTTATTGAACATATCCTCATGTGGTTCCAATATTGTCTGAAACATAACTTTGATGAAGCTCTGTTGTGGTGATTTCATCAACAGCTTTCCTATAGCTTTTTGCCGACTTCACTGTACTATGGTAAAAAAGTAAAGACTTACCACATTTTTATAAATACATTGTAGCCCTAATAAAGATGAGATTCAAACAACAGCAACTTCACTGAACGTACTAACAGAAATTAAAACTTTAAAGTGCCCATATTATGAAAAAAAAATCACCTTTTCTGGGATTTGGGGTGTTATTTTGTGTCTCTGGTGCTTCCACAAGCATACAAACTTGGACAAAAATCTATCCATGCTGTTTTGAATGAGACACAGGTTTCTGAATGTGTCCTGCCTTCAGTCTCCGGGTGAGCTGTTCAAAATCTGCACAGCTTTTTACGTCACTAGCCAAAACGACGGGCTAAACACAACCGTTAGCATGCATAACTCATTCTCAATGGGAAAGCACTGCTACAACACACACAAGTTCACTATAATCTACAAAAGAAGTACTTACATGTGCACCCTCCTTTAGAAGAAGTCTCCCGGCTAATCCTGCCTTGTAACTGACCAAAGTTGGAGAAACAACCTTTCTTTTACTGTCTATGGAGCTAACTGACATGATCTACGACCTGAGCTACTGTGCATGTGTGAGTGGAATCAAAGAGTACAGAAGGAAAGATGATTCACTCTGTAGCTAAAACAGAGACCTGAACACAAGGTGAAAAGAGGAGCTGCAGAAGTGAGAGAGAGATGTGCAGTACAACAAAAATATGGTGTTTTTTGAAAATTAAACCATGTAAACCTATTCTGGTACAACCTTAAAATACAATTATGAACCTGAAAATGAGCATAATATGGCATCTTTAAGAATTCACTGTATTCTACCCTGCTGCAATCTAACAACTCTGGGATTAGATTTTATGTAGGACATTTATATTTATGAAACAATTAGCAGTCCTGAATGGGAAAAATGTTTGGGCTATGTATGAAGAAGAAATGGAAAGTAAGATTTTTTTACTTTACACACTTAACAAAATTAATGAAATAATAATAAAAAGATAAATTGATATTGAAAATAATTTAGCACTTTGTAAATGTGTGTTGCATTTACTTTGCTTTCCTAGTCCAATCTTCAGTATTTTTACCAGCTTTTAAACCACATATACAGTAGACACACTGGATTAGAACATTACTGGTAGTTTTAAATATAAATAATTGTCTAGTTGTGCTATAAACTTGTAAAATACACATCACATTGCTTAGAGCGATAACAGTACCAAATATGCCGATTCCATAGTGATTTTTTCCCCCCTGATTGTTGGTTTTGTTTATTTTTATTAAATTACCTTGCAACTACTGTACATACATATACAGCCGTATATACCGCCATTATATAGATGACTCTAACATAAATGGACCCTCTGATTTTCCTTATGCAGTATGGTTTACGATACAGTATATTACATCCATAAGTGCTTTTATTTCCCTCAATTCCCCACATGCTGAAATTGCCTGAACACATTTCCCTCATGCCCCTGCACTCAACAGCTGGAAAGATCTTATCAGGTATTCTTATGTATTTGCATAATTGTTAATATACCTCACAGCGTTGCATTAAAATTTAAATTTCCAACCACAAACAGTGAGCAGAGGGGAGCACTATGATCAACAGACGAATGCAGGCAGAGGGAAAATGGATACAATTTGCATAGTAGTGAAGTGACATCAAGGAAGGCTGCAAGGCATTGTTGGTCCACAAAGTATTCTTTTTATATGAGCCCAAGTCACATCCCCCAGTTAGTGTAGGTTAGCACATGAGGCAGGTATTTGTGCTAACGGGCTATTTTAACACAGGAGTCAAGCACACATTAGCTCCTCCACATCAGCATGAATACATTATCGAGGGGTGAATGGCTGGGAGTAACACCCCAAGCATAGAATGCAGGACAAAGCATCCATGTATGTACTTTTTTTGCTTCTCTGTTGCTGTGGAACAATATTCCATTTCATTATCAAACCATTTTTGTTTCTCAGTGTCCCTGGTAATAACAAATAGTCATTTTTTTCCTAGTAAGGCAACATATCTCGCTTTTTTTTAGAAGACTTTCCAAGGACTTCAATTTTCAGTCAGATAAAAATGTCCGTCATTTGTACAGCAAAAGGGTCTATGGTTATTATAGCTCCCATATGCAACCCTCATCACTGTAAAGCATGCAGCTGTGCACATGGGAGGATGTTTGTATGTGTGTGCATGAATGTAAATAGAAGCATATTCATAAAGTTTAATCTGATGGCTGCAGTTTAGTGCAATGGTTGGTTGTTGGTCTGTGGGTTATCTGATAGGTGCTGGTATCTACCTATCTGTCTACAGTTTCTTAGCAATTAGAAGTCAATTAAGACAGATGTAAAAAAAAAAATGCTCATAGATCTAGAGCTATATTACCATGTGGGAATTATGATGGTATTACTCTATTGATGGCCCGGCATCTCCTCCACATTATGCATTCTGCCCTCAGGGATACATTCTGTGCTCTTTGCAAGGTCACTCAGCTTTCATGATTAACACATGAAAGACAGAAATACTAAAACAGCAGTTTGGATGCAAATGGATTAACAAAGAAACTGAAGCAAAACCGTTCTAAGCATAATTTTTCTAACAGGTTCCATTAAAAAAATGGGTTTTTACCTTTTTTAATTCCTTTAAGATACGCTCTGACTTTACGATTGGATGCAAACTCTCACTGCTAATCCAAGTCGTCACACGTTGGATTCTGAATATACTGATGCTCTGTTTTAAGTAACAATGGAGTAACTGAACACGATGAAAGCATCCTGTTACTCCCCCCCCAATTATATAATGAATATTATGTTATGAATTGTAATATTCAAAATTCTCTCTTTTCATTTAATCCATATTAAGCATGCTTAATACGAATTAATACTGTGCAAATGGCTGTATTAAATTATGACTTTAATATTCATTTATAATTTACACTGTTGATCAAGTATACATTTAGCGATGGGGAAATATGCTATTTTGCCATACAAGATTAAGTTTTAACAGTGTTCAGTTACTCAATAGTCTTACCCCCTCCCTTGGGAAAGCCCCCACACTGCAGACATGGCAGAACTAGTTTTTATGAGACCAAGAACTTTTGCGCACTAACCATATATCCTGTATGAATGAGGGTGCTGCTTGCTGAATTAAACATTGGGTGTCCTGAAAAGCGCCCTAAAATAAAATGTATTTTTATAACTATTATCCTTTATAACCTTCAGTTTCCTTAACTTGAAGCTGCACAACGTAATGCAAGCATGACATTTTTGCAACCCCAGGTTGTAGTAATATAAAGTTATAATGAATGAATTGTGCACCAAGAGTTGTTTTTATGATCTATTTACTCTTTACTTTTTTTTACTTTCAGTCTGTAAAATGTCAGAACATAGTGACACATCACAATTCACATTGTCCTAGGTGATGTATTTAACTTGCTTGTTTTCAGTCCAACAACAAAATATGTTTAACAAAAATATAAAGCAATTGCTTTTCGGTCAATTAATCAACTACATGGCATTTTAAACATTAACACGAGTCACATAGTCTCTTCAAGACAAAAAGACAATGTGTTTGCACATAGATACATGAAAAAATAAAAGTATCGGTTCATTTTTTATTCTGATGTACTGGGGAAAAAAAGAGTGTCAGATTCTGGAGACCTCATCCATGATTTGTCTGTGAAGAAAATGTTGCAAAGAATTGCATAACCCTCAGCGGGCAGTTGAGCAAAGATTTGAATTAGATCCATGCATAAAGCCTTGAAACAGACAACATTTACTGAGTTGGTTGTTCCTGAATGAATAAAAGAAGAAACATTTATGTAACAGTAGCTTAGACACAGATATATGTTTTGAATTGGTCAAGGTCTGAAGAGCAGGGTTTCATTTAAACCAAAGAAGGAAGAGGCTAAGATTCAGGGGGTGCACAATAGTTTCTGCACTCTGCTACCCGGCTTTCGGCACACATTATACTGAATATTATTTAAATCTGCATACAGTTCACTTTTTTTTCTTCAAATCCGACATGTAAATCAATTCATGTTAATTAAAGAATAGTCATTTGTTTAACGTGAACTGATCCTTTAAGACAACATTGTCTATATCACCATACATTTGCTTGTGATTGTGTTTTTACTTTATGTAAACCATAAAGACTTCCTTCTGGTAGTCACATTCAATTTCACAAGATACAAAGTTGAGGCACGGTAAGTTTGAATAAGTCCCATAGTGCAGAAAATAAGCATTGAGCTCATTGCTTATCCTTTCAGCGTTATTAACATGTTGCAGCTCACATGAAACCTGATTAAGTATTAAATCTTTATCTATACAGAAAAATGCGGTCAGTCAGATGGAGGCAGTATACATTATGCAGATTGGACATTGCCTTTCAAAGAAAATTATGTGACCTGATGAAGTCAGCCAACGTGATATCTATTGACATTTTCATTTAGAGGAGAGGAAATTGTAGGTTTGTTGCTTTGTGCCACTGTTCTTGAGAGGGGGGGGGGGGGGGGGTTGCATTGTTAATTTCATTAAAATGAATTGAGCAAAGTGCTGTTTCCAGGTGAAGGGGCCCAGGAGCTCACTGGTTGCCGAGGAAATTACAACAGTTTAATTTGAGCAATCTCAGGTCATATGAGTGAGTCCAGTGGTGCTGTTATATGGACAAGCTAAAAGACGTACACCATATCCCTGTGGTCAAAATGATGCTCAAAAATAGAAAATGATTCATATAAAACAATACACCTAACAGTACATGGTTTCACACAGTTTTAGACGTATCCGAAAAGATCTCCAAAGTACTTGTAATACATACATGTAAGATTCTTGTCAAAATAAATAACAAAACATGTAAACATTACACACAACAGCCACATGAAAGACAGAAAAAAAGACACCCGTCCATGTTTGCCTTTGTCATTATGTTATTACAATCAGTTCCCCAAAACTCAAAATGATAGCAACTCAAATCTTTGATATTACTGAGAAGCACGGACTAAAGTTGCTCCACGTTTTTATTAATGTGGTACTGGCTTATGGTTATGTGACACACTTGAATTTTCAGACCCCAGCTGGATGTATTCCATGGTGTAATGAATAGAAGCAGGAGGAAGTACAAAATAAAAAAAAATGCTTTTCTAACGCTTTTCAAACTATATCACACTGAAAACCTACCATAAGTCTTACTGTTCATTATAATGGGCTAGAACACATTCTTAATATAACGCCCATTAATTGCCATTTAAATGAACACTATGTCTATGTGAAATATAGCCTCAATTTACGTAAAGTCACTTGAATATTAAGGTACAATTACCTGCACAGAATGATGAAAAATTCAATGAAAAGACATCACACAGTGTCTTTGTTTAGCTGAGCGTGGCAATGCCTTTCTTTACCTGTTATATCGCTTGAGGCCTCGCTTGAGTTAGATTAAAAGATTACTTACAAGAGTTCTCAAGTGGAGTGTGGGACTTTGTGCAAAGCAGAATAAGGTGACATAAGTATTATAGTGCTCATTAAGGTGCTCATTATTAAACCAAAGTGTCAGGCGGGAGTAGTGAGGCTTGGACCCAAATGCAGTTCAGTTCAAAAAACAGAGTTTATTAGCAAAACTTACAACAGTTGGTTCCAAAAACAGGTAGGCCAGGAAATGAGGAAGCCAGGAAACACACCATTCAGGAGCACACCTTCCAAGAACAACAATGAACCGACACAGGACAAGGGGAACACAAAGACTAAATACAGAGGATAACGAGGAAACAAGAGGCAGGTGACACAAGGGCTGGGAAACAGGTAGAAAACATCAAGCAATCACAAGAGCGGGAAAAACCAAAAGACAGGAAGTAAAACTAGACATCACAAGGGGAGACAGACAACCTTTCAAAATAAGACAGGACAGAACTAAATACAAAACAGACTATCAAAATAAGACAAAACACCAAAAGCATGACACAAAGGACATTTTTAATCTACATGGAGACCTCACAAATGGTTTTATTATTGCCGTCTTGCATTTTTTGGAATAACTGGGTTCTGACTGAGTCATCTGTAATTTGCACAACTTTCTCTCCTCCACATTACAGTATAAAGCACAACACATCCATAACACTGCAAATACATGTATTAAAGTCCTTATCAGAGGAATCAAACATTGGATTGAAAAAATGGGGCAAATACAGGAGAACAGTCATTTCTCATCACTCTTTTAACATAAACTCCTAAGCGCCAATAGTGTTACACTATACAGTACCAATATTTATTAATTTCCCCTCTCCTCAAGGGATCTTTCTTGGCAGAACACAACCATTTAATACTGCATCAACACAATTTGTATACACATTCACATTCATTAAGTAAAAGTAAGGCTGTCTGAAAATTGAAATATGTATTACAGCTGTCCCGGGCTCGGTTTAAATTTTCCCTATGAGGACTACCAAACATATTGAACAAATGTACACGTCTGGTCAGAAACTTACTGTTTCCTTCCTTCAATTGACCTCATGAGCAATTATTTTACATTACCTTTTAATGTCGCTGCTCAGTGAAAATCAGAACAAATGGAAGTGGTACGATTGCTCTCTAAAGGGCCATTTACAGGGTTAAAATAAAGGGAAAAAGACCTCTTTTCTACGAGCACTGCTGATTATTCTTGGAAGCAAAGACAATTATGGCTGGGTAAAGACGTTAAAGACATTACCAGTCTGGGGACTGGCACAGCAAGGGAGCAGCATAAACACAAAAGTGCTCTTTACTTGTTTTAACCTCTGCTTGTCTTAAATAGGTCAATGTCTTCAATATTCCATTAGTATCCTGTTGAACACAGAACATCAGAGAGATAAAGGATAACTGCAAATCAAATACCAATTTCAACAGTTTCAATTAATAATGGCATTTTAAACATACATTAATTTTAATTTACAGGGACTACCAATTTATGCACATTCTAATTAATGAATTCTTTTTCATCTTTGTTCATTTGAAGTTAGTGAGAATCACATTTTCTTGTATTGTAAGGTGTAGGCTTTTGTCCAAGTCAACTATTAGCTTGACATGTCATGTTACCCACTTTCCAGTAGTAATAAGTAATAAGAAAATTATCCACATTCACTTCAGTCAATCAGTATTTTCTACTGTATAGGTGAGCATGTTATGGTCTGACGACATGAGCACCATGACTTTTCTCAGAATTGGTTTATAGTTTACGCAAAGCATGCAGCATATATCTATTTCATGGTAGTAGCTTTCATTGTACAATGGCAAACTGATTATCTCCTGTATGCTATGCTTCTTTTTTATTCCTATCTGCTATATATATATATATATATATATATATATATATATATATATATATATATATATATATATATATATATATATATATATATATATTCTACAAACAGATTTATGTAGTATATGAAGTGTTTTTAGGTTCTAAAATCCCATTAGGGAAATGGTTTAGCATACCACACCTTCAGGACATCTGAGATGAGCAGAGGGTTCACAGATGGTGGTTGAAAGATTGAGGGTTCCCTCACAACCCCTCTGCAGGCCTGGTGTAAAAGGAAAGGGCTCAATCTGCAGTGCTTCAACAAACACAACACACGTTTTTCTGCATTTTGTGGGGGTGCATCATGGATAGGAAAAACAAAGTTTGAACTGAGACTGAAACATTTCTGCTTATGTACATCTTTGCATCAAAATAAGTAATAATGGACCAGAATATTCGTTGGCTGAGTAGGTATTCGGTTTTCAATTTTCCGATCTGAATATTCTTTTTTTTTCCGTCAATACTGTAGAATAACACAATCCTTAATAAACTAAATGTCTTTGAAGTAGTTATGAGGAACTTTCAGTTAGTGTTGATTCTAGCGGCCCCTTTGGACAAAAGCGGTAGTGTTTTTACCACACATGCTGTCCTAAAGATCTTTTCTTTACGGTGCTGTTACCCACTCTATTGCTAAGTTAGCGTTACAGGGAGGTCATACAAGTGCAGCAAATGTTTTGCTCAGACAGAAAATCATGTATTTACAATTAGAGAATACGTTACCAATGCATCGTTGTGCATTTCAAGCGTTGCATATGGTAACTTAGCCTAATTTGGACGTATTGTGAGCTAAACCGGGTGTCACTGTCACTGTTTCACCAGCCAAAGTGTATTAGCAAGAGTTTGTTGTAGCAACTAACATAATAATAATAACTTAGATTTACAGTATATAGCACATTTCATGAAACCCAAAGCTGCAAGTACACACAAGTACATGGGGACAAAAAGAAAATAGTAGGATAACACAAACACGGACTGAAAAGAAATAAAAAACGTAATTTCATGTAGGCTACAGACATACAACCACATCTCGCATTGTAAAGTTAATTCATGAATGAAATACACATATTACACACATGTCTAGGTAGAAGAGGGCCAATGCAGGGTCGGTTTTAAATCATGGGTGAGGCTATTTGCACCCCTGGTACAATTAGCAGTGTATGCTATTCGTACCCCGGTGCAATTACAAATAAATGCTATTTGTACCCCGGTGCACACAGCAATGTGTTCTATTAATACCCCGTCTGGTACAAATATCAATGTATGCTATTTGCACCCCTGTGCATTTACCTTGGCATATATTTATACACAGTTATCCATATGACTCATGTATTACACCTTTTTGGAATATTATCGTTGCAGTGTCCAATATTTCGCACACTTCATTGAGACGCTGATACACTAGGGTTAACCCTAACCCAATGTTTTTTTTTTTACAGGACTCATGAATATTTATTAGGGAACTCATCACTGATTGGCTCGCCCTGACATTCTTACCCTAACTATAACCAATCCCACTCCTCTTGCCTAAACCTAACCAACCCAACCAGAGCAGGCAACGCGAGTACTAGCCATTCAGGGATGAGTCCCATAATGAATATTCATGAGTCTTCCCCTACCACCCTGACTTGCGCAATGGCATGCAAATTATCCAATCCAAAATGAAAAAAACAAAATGTCCTCACTAGAGAATCAAACCCAGGACTCCCAGACTACAGCTCAGTGTTCTAACCACTCACCTAACAGCTCTTGCAGAATGTAGAACGATTGTTTACTACTTGTTGTCTTCAAGCCTCGGTTGCTAGGTAACCATACTGTATACAAAAAATAGGTAGCCTAATAACTAACAAACTAACGGTTGTATGCTTTAACTGAAGACAGAAAGCGCAACTGTAGTATCCGTTTTCCGCTAGAAATTCAATTGTTATAAACTTTAGAGACAAAACTTTCTTAATAAACCAGTTTCTGCTGTCAAGGAAGATGAACGTCGGCCATGATTTCGGTGCACGCGAGCAACGTGTTTTTGTTGTTACGTCACAGGGTGTGAATAACTCAGCTGTGTGGAGTCGACCGCCCCTTATACAGCGTAAACACTGAAACGCTGCAGTGCTATCCCATCCATCTCAGCTGAGAACGGAGAAATGTCAAGCTAAGTCAATTAAATTCAATTCAAGTTGTAAGTTATAAGCAAGCAGTCTGTTGTGTGTAGAGGTCTAATTGGTTATACTGATAGACTGTTAAAATAATGGACGTAGCTTCCAGGCCTGAAAAGTGAAGCCAATGCGGAAGTGCCTTAAACCTGCATTCTAACTTCCAGCAAAAAGAAGTCCATTTCTATAGAAGTCTATAGGAAAATGACCCTACTTCTCACTTGATTTATTACCTTAATAAACATTTATGAGTTTATTGCCTCAGTCGCTAGTTTCAAGTATTCTTCAATACAGCATTATGTTCATTTTGTAAACTATAGTCTGATTTATTTTAAAATAGACAATAAAGCACAGGATGCTTTAGGTGCCTGGCTACACTCCAATCTGTCAATCATGACAGAGGCTTAGCTATGCGTATCCATGACCCTGTGTACATTAAAATAACCGTGAACTTATTTTTGGGTGTTTTATTGTGTTTTCGTCTTAAACTTTGACCCTCTCACTGTGTGTTTTCACTTCATCCAAGTTAAGTGGAACATTTGGTCGCCTAAAAATGTCTTGTTTAGTATCATACCAAGCAAGCCAGCTAGCTACCACTAGCGTTAGCAATTTCCTGTATTGCCTGCTTTTTGCCACACTACATAGGTACATTTTGCCAGGCAAAATTCAGACTGACCGCACCCCAGAAAGAGATGACCATGGTTGAACAGGTTTGTGCGTAGCTGTGACTGGTGTATTGATGGAAAAAGGCAGTGCTTAGGATAAGTCAATTGTAAACTATTTTAGACAGCTTCCAGCTGCCTTGATCTGAATGCCTCATCAGCTAAGAATCAGCAGCTCACATCCTTACTGAGTAAGTAGTTAGAGATGAAGTGGAGTAAGACTGTTGTGTGGCTGTGCTTCTCAAAAGAGCAAAGATGCAACTAGAACTCCCGTTCTTTTTTTAGTCCCTGAACCAGACCAGAAAGGGATTTAATGGTAGAAACTGAGCTGAAAGTAGAGAACAAATCTAATAAAAAATGTATGACAGAGGAGTAAATGTTGATAAAATGTACATTCACACCTATGGGCAATTTAGAGTCAACAATTAACCTGCATTTCTTTAGACTGTGGGAGGAAGCTGGAGGAGAACCCGTGCCAAACCCACACGGGGAGAACATGCAAATTTCACACAGAAAGGCCCAAGCTGGCCAGTGGGTTTGAACCCTCTTGCTGTGAGGCAACAGTGCTAACCATTGCGCCACCGTACCACCCATGGATTTAGCAGTATTGTTAATATAAAGTTTTGATACATGGTCACTCCTGTTCCTTATCCTCAACATACAGTATATAACCTCCTGAAAGTAGCCAAAGTTCCTAAAGTACATTGTCATGCCCTCAATCTCCTATTTGCACACACTCAGGGGTGGGCAGATGAGAACCTGAGCTGGTGAGCTGCCAAGCCGTGCAGACACATTAGACAGTTGTTAGCACAAAGTAAGGTCATGCTCAAACTTAAGTGGCCAAGACTGTGAACCCACGCCCTGCTCACTGGAGAGGTTAATAGGGATTAACAAAGAAGGGCTCTCTTGGGAGACATTGTTGTGTTGCCTGTTTTTAAAGTTGAGCGTAGACTTCACATACAACGTACTATAGGAAATTGTAGTTCCAGAAGCCATAATTGGTACTAGTTTCTTCTTATCTTCTTGTGAAGTAGAGACAGAAAAGTGTGTCTGTTTTTGCACTGCAGGAATGTTCATACATACTGTGTTAAGCTCTGGTGCAAACAAGTGCATATCAGTCTTGGCGTAAGTGTGGAGTGATTGATAACAGTGAGATATTGTGGCATGGACCTGTGGCTGTTTGGGCTGGGTCAGCAATCTCCCCCTCAAGGCTGAGGTAATGAACAGATAGAGCTGTTATTATCACTGCGATAAAAGCAGGACAGAGCACTACATCAATACAGGATCTTTATTAACAATGCACCATTTCTGAGAGCTGAGAAACCAAAGCCTCAGTTGTGAAATCCAGTCTTAAACACTTTGTGATATTCAATAAAGTGTTCATGTTTAAAATGCTGGCATGCTTACTCTTCTTGAAGGAAAGTGAAGAAATGTGAGCCATTTTGAATTACTACAAAAAAAGCTGTAACACTTTACAATAAGGTACACAAAAAATAGGTAGTTAATGATTCTTCTGAAAAAGGGTAACTACCCTTTCAAAAACAGTACCTAATCATAAATTACCTATTTTTTGGTGTACCTTATAAAGTGTTACCAAAAAAGCTAATATGCAATGCTTCTTACTTAGAAACTGCCTTATTTAAACGTACAATTTGTAACTTTCTGCCGCTAGGGGTCTCTCAACCAAAACAATAGATGGTAAATACAGATTTTTGATGACGTTGGGAAGTTGCGTGGAATTATGGTAGTTGTAGTTTTTATTGTTAAACACCATCGCTGATTAGAATGAATCTGTTCACGGACGAGTACCAATCGATACTTTTTTTGCCTTTGAGCTGCAAAACCCACCCTGTTAACTATAAGCTATCATCTACTATCAGCTATCATCTACTACTACTATCAGCTATCATTACTATGTACATCATAGCTGTACATAGTAATATTAATTTTAAACAAGCCGTAACGGGCTAAATAACTCTATTATCAGTAATGTAATGTATTTATATAGCGCTTTCTCCAGTCTTAACAACTACTCAAAGCGCTTTACATAGTACAGGAACCATTCACCATTCACACACACATTCACACGCTGAGGCCGCGTCTGTACTTGTTCATCAGCAGGCAACTTGGGGTTCAGTGTCTTGCCCAAGGACACTTCGACATGGGGCTGCAGGGCTGGGGATTGAACCACCAACCTTCCGATTGGCAGGCGAACACTCTACCACTGAGCCACATCCGCCCCAGCTTACCTGGTAGGTAATTCTGCCGGGAGTCGTTGCCACCATCACTGGCAAGATAATAAGCTCTGCCTTATTGTCTGAAAGTCAGAAATGTGCGTGGCATGAGTGGCCACCGGGGGCGTGGCTTGAGTGACATCATTTCTGTGGGCGTGGCGTGAGCGGCTACAGGCCACAGCTGGACCCTTCTCCAACACCGGGCAGGCAGGTTTTGTTGTAACTCTAGCTAGCTACTCCCCCTTCACTTTTCTGTAGTCTTAAAGGGATACTTCACCGATTTAGCATTCAGCTTTGTATCAGTAGAAACCCGGTAGTATTTCTGAATGACCGTGCTTCCCTCCCTCATGTCCCCCTGAGAGGGGAAATCTCAGCATTGGGGGTATGAAAACATTCCTCCAATGATGCAAAATGACGATTTTTGCGGCCATCACCCGAAGCGAGGTGATCTCAGCCGGAAAAAAACGAAATGTCAGCCATCTTGAATCTTCGCTAAACAGGGCTCTCTCTTCTCAGCAGCAAACTTTTACAAAATGATGTGCTTTCAAACTACCGCACACGTGTACCACCGGGATACATCGCTACAGATCGGAGAATATGCAGGGAACGTTATTACAGCGGGAACAATCGGCACACTACGAGAGCTTCGCCTGCACGGAGACCAGCACGGAGACCAGCACGGAGACCAGCACGGAGACCAGCACAGAGACCAGCGGTCTCGCTCGATGCCCCGAGCTGGGGAAGTGGACATCCTCATCGGCTAGGTGGGAAGCTAACGCTAACTGGGGAAAAGGCACATCCACAGCGAGCTAACGCTAGCCGGCCACCTGTCCCATCAATCCTGATTGCAAGTGTCCGTTCATTAAACAACAAGCTGGACGACATCCAACTTCAACGAAACTCCCAACGCGAGTTCAGAGACTGTGCTTTTTGTTTTCGTGGAAACATGGCTGAACAACAGCGTACCGGACTGTCCAGCTACCAGGCCTGCTAGACCTCCGACGATCCAAGCTAGAGATGCTCTGTATGAAGGTGGGCTGTGTTAACACGGACTGGTGCAGAAATGTGGTGATGACGACCCTTCGACATTCCACGCTAATTCACGGCTGTTGTTGTTTATACTCAGTGTTTACAGCCCACCAAGCCTAATGCTAGTATGCTTAGCTGAACTTTACGGAGCCTATAATGTGTGTGTGCACTAAGAGAAATAGGAGAGAAATACCGTGCGTGCTCACCAAGGGGCCAGGTTTCTCTCCTCAGAGCGAAGCCGCGATGGCGCCATTTTGCTAGCCCTTTCCCATCACCCCCGTTAGCATCCCATTGACTGCAATTCATTTTGGCGTCACTTTGACAGCCAATAACTTTACATCTGAAGCGTTTAAAGACTTGATTTGTCCGTTGTTTATTTCTTAAGAAACACAACAATGTACACAAGGCTACATTACCTTGTACCTCACGTTATGGCTCCGTAGCAGACGTTTTTATAAAAATAGGCTAACGATTGTGTCATAACCACGCGACTTACTGTCGCATTGTAGAGGAATTACCGTATAGTACAGGAGAAGCTCGCAGGCAGTTTTCGACGTATTGCTGTTTAGTTTAATTACTAATGTTAACTAGCATTTTAGTTAGCAATAATTAGCCTGTGCCTATGTTATCTCCTTACATATACCTACGCTCTCCGTCTCTGATAGATTGGGAATGATTGAGATTTCTTTTGCGCAGCTACCAGAAGGCTTACAACGTTCAGAGACGTTGGTCACGTCACATCTAGGGCGGGAAGCTCAGTTTGCAGCTGCGCAGTAACGCTCAGTAACCCTTTCCCATCACCGGAAAAGTGCTGGTAAGTGGCTTCACTTGTCTCCGTCGAAAACAGCGGGATCGCTGTGTCCATTTTATATACTGTCTATGGTGCTCACCTACAGAAAGTCGCCATATTTGTCGCTAGTCGCTTTTCTGAAAAAAAGTCGCTAAATGTAGCGACAAAGTCGCTAAGTTGGCAACACTGGAGGGTGAAAGGTTATATGACACCAGTGACAGGCGACTAAAGAAAACATCCTGTGTCAGAAAAAAAATAACAGATTTCTCTGGGTTTGACATTTGGTGGAAACATTTGGGATAGTGTAAGTACACAAATCTAAAAAAATATATAACATAGGTATGGTCGTTTTTAGACATTTTATTGCAGAAATGTTACATATACCGTTAATTATAGCCACTTAATGAGAGATTGTTTTGAAATACAAAAAAACTAAAACAAAACAATAATAGTTCTGTGTCCTTTTTCAACATAAATAATACATGTTTAACTAAAATGTGTAAGTACGTACCTACCTACTAAAAGTACCAAGTGATTATAGTACTTACTTCAATTTTATTTTCCTCTTGGCAAGTGAGATGTAGTCACAATGGCATATATTTTAACATCACATTAATACTCAATGGGGCACAACATAAATTAAGCAAAATAAACTTGGAGAAAGGACCACATCAGTCAGCAGCATTTATATCATGTGGTTGAATCCAGTTAGCAGTTTCGGTGCAATACTTTTGCAAAAATGAATCAACGAGCATTTGCACTATGTTGGATGTCCTTCAGTGAGTGATCTGCTGCAGTAATGAAGTTATAACTCAACAAAATGAGGATTATGTTAATAGGCTGTATTATGCACCTATACATAGGCAATTAGAAATGCCTCCAAAATTTTTGCATACAAAAACAGGTTTCCTATAGGCCAATAATGCTTGAAAACTCACGTGCTATACTCCCATCCTATGTTACTATCAATATTTTTCTGTTGTACCATCTCATTCCATTGTTATAGCATTATTTCTATTTTCCTTTCTTCCATCTCTTTTACCCTTTTAACCTTATATCTGCTCACTCTCAGAATATCCCTTCTTTTTCTTCTCTTCTTATTCTCCCATTCCCTTGTCTCAACCCTTCCATTATTTCATTTTTGCCTACCTCTCACCTATTACTCCCTCCTCCCTCTTTACTTCATCATTCCATCTTTGTACTGATGCAGCTGCAGAAATGAGACTTGGCTGTGACTAATCTGCTGGCAAAGCCTCCGAGGGCCCCTTGTGGTGGTGCCTCTTCACAGAGGACATGTGATTGATTGAACCTGGGGAAAACTTTGTCACACTAGCCATCATGACTGGATCTCTTGCCTGATAATAAATTCCCTCCTCCCTCAAGTACTATGGGGAGACACAAGTGACATGTGATGCATTTTCATGACACATGGTGCTCTGGACTGTTAGAGTTGATCTACATTGCTAGATTCTATTTTCTCTTATACGGATAGTCTCGTTTTCTTTCTAATCCCACGGTTACATGTCACCAACCCTAAACTAGCCAACACATTTTTTTATGTGCAGTAGGCCTACGTGTTTAAATGTGTTTGCCAACTGTCTTAGTGTGTAAGCAATCATTCCAAAAACCTGCTTCTTGGCGCTAAGCCTAGTGTGCATATCAGATGAGGTCTATAGGGAGAGAGAATGGGGGAATTACGTTTATCGGCAAAGTGTCGTGACAAATTGATTTTCTCACTTAAATCCCAGACAATGGACAAGACACAGCAGGTTGACTGTTTCTCTCCCTAAATGGCCAATTTTCCCTTTCCTTCACAGATCAACGCCACTGAGTCATTAAGAATCACAAGGTAGACCCCTGCACCAAAACCAGAGGGGCTACACCACCAAGTCTCTCTCTCTCTTCACCTCTCCCTTCTCCATCCCACACATGTTCATTTATCAAGTCTGCTACTCATGGCACTGGAGCACAAGTCCATGTATTCTATCACAGGCTTAGTCACCCATTGAAAAGACTCTGAGGTACGTTTGTCATTGGGCTGCTAGATTCTTAGTGAGGTTAGCACATGAGCCTAAACACACACACACACACACACACACACACACACACACACACACACACACACACACACACACACACACACACACGCTATTGTAATTGAAAGCCAACAGCTTCCTGGACAGTAGGAAAAACATAGTCAGCAATTTACAACAGTATTGCACTGTACACTTTATAGAACATGTTCTATAAGTAATATAAATAATATATGATCTATACAGTGGCCTGCACATGATCTGCAGTAAAACCGCTCTGCGCTGGCCGTTCCAGTGTTTTCCTATGGTGAGAGCCGTGCCGCCCAACTAGGCGCAGCGCTACCCTATGCGTTGCGCATTGCTCGGAATTGCCCCAGTGCGCTGGGCTCAAAGTTTTTGCTGCTGACCTTTCAAGGCGCAACCAATTCCAGAACGTTCCCGCGTTGCACTTTGAATCTCTGCTCTGCGCCCTACTTTGAGGTTTTGCCATAGATCATTTGTAGGCGGTGTAAAGCTTAATCGGACAAAGAGAGTTTGTTGGTAATAGCCCAAGAAAAAAATGGAGCATATATGGCTTTTTTCTTTGTGTGGGCCTCTCCTCTTTAGGATCCTAAACCTCACCTGAGTGCAAATTGGAAGAAAAAAAATCTTAGGTATTATGTGTTAAGTTTTAAACTCTTAAACTGTTCTAATCTGCATTATCAGGACTTGGTGGGTGTTATTTGATCAGATTAGATTGACAGTAACCAGGGAATACTGCACATTATAAGCACGCAGACCACATAACTGTCATCACATGTTGATTGCAATTAACCTTTTTCAAATCAAGTCCTGCAGCTCAGACAAAAACAACACAGACAGAAATCTCTCAAGAGAGATAACCAAAACGGTTATAAATTTGATTGAAAACTGTGTGCTCATTTAGGACCCCACTGCATAAAGTAAGAAGCCATATAAGAAAATAGGTTTTCAGTGTCCTTAAGGGCAACTCATTCTGGCTGTGCGTCATCACAGGGTGACCAGTCAGGATATGCACCTGGTGAAAGTGATTAAAGGGATACTTCACAGATTTAGCATTAAGCTTTGTATCAGTAGAAACCCGGTAGTATAACCTGAATGACCGTGCTTTCCTCCCTCATGTCCCCCCGAGAGGGGAGATCTCTGTATTGTGGGTCTGGTAAAAAATCTTCTGATGACGTAAAACCATGATTTTTGCGTCATCGGAAGATTTTTGCCCAGAGTCTGTGGACTACAGCCAGCTACTTCCGCATGTTTTCAACCCGCCCATAGGGGGTTGGACTGCCGAGTCCATTCGGAAAAGCCAGATTCAAAACGAGAGTCAGCCATCTTGAATCTTCGCTAAGGCTCTCTCTTTTCAGCAATAAACATTGACAACAATCATATGCATTCAAACTACCGCACATGTGTACCACCGGGATACATTGGTACAGAATATGCAGAGAATATGCAGGAAACATTATTACAGATGGTATACTCGGCACACTACGTGAGCGTCGCCTGCACGGAGACAGCACCTCAACCAGCTCTGTCGCTCGATACCGCTAGCCGGGTAGGGGACATCCTCATCGGCTAGGTGGAAAGCTAACGCTAGCCGGCCACCGGTCCCATCAATCCTGCTTGTAAGTGTCCGCTCATTAGACAACAAACTGGACTACATCCAAATTCAACGAAACTCCCAACACGAGTTCAGAGACTGCTGTGTTTTTGTTTTTGTGGAAACATGACTGAACAACAGTGTACCGGACTGTCCAGCTAGTAGGCCTGCTAGCCCTCCAAGCTAGAGATGCTCTGTTGCCGAGTAAAAGACTCGTGGAGGTGGGCTGTGTTAACACGGACTGGTGCAGAAATGTGGTGATTTGTATCCAACTAACTGCTGGTGGAGTTTCTGACTGTTAAATGCCGACCATTCTACATTCCACGCTAATTTGGCTGTGCTAGTATCCGTTTCATTCAATTCACGGAGCCTATAATGTGTGTGCACTAAATGTAGCCTGTTTCGTATGTCGTTTTTATATAATAAATAAAAAAAGAAAGTAGTGATTTCTAAATGTACTTTGACTTGTATTTCATTTTAGACAATTCAACAGCACATAATGTAATGTGTTCCTCATGATTTATATTGTTTTTCTTTTTCAAAAAAACAAAATTCCTATTTTGTTTCTTGCAACACATTTAAAAAAAAGTTGGAACAGTAAAGCATTTACCACTTTGTAATGTTGCCATTCCTTTTCACAACACTTAAAAGACGTTTAGGGACTGAAGACACCAAGTGATGAAGTGTTCAGGTGTAATTCTGTCCCATTCTTGCTGCAAACAAGTCTTAAGGTGGGCAACAGTACGGGGTCTTCGTTGTCGCATTTTGCGCTTCAAAGTGTGCCACACATTCTCTATTGGAGACAGGTCGGGACTGCAGGCAGGCCAGTCAAGTACCCATATCCTCTTCCTCCGCAGCCAGGACTTTGTAATGTGTGCAGAATGTGGTTTTGCATTATCTTGTTGAAATATGCATGGACGTCCCTGGAAAAGATATCTTCTTGAAGGCAGCATACTGTGCTCCAAAATCTCTATGTACTTTTCAGCATTAATGGTGCCATCACAGAAATGCAAGTTACCTTTGCCAAGGGCACTGACACAACCCCATACCATGACAGACCCTGGCTTTTGGACTTGTTGCTGGTAACAGTCTGGATGATCCTTTTCTTCTTTGGTCCGGAGCGCACGGCGTCCATTTCTCCCAAAAAATACCTGAAATACTGATTCATCTGACCACAGTACACATTTCCACTGTGTGATGGTCCATCCCAGATGCCTCCGAGCCCAGAGAAGTCGACGGCGCTTCTGGACACTGTTAACATAGGGCTTCATTTTGGCACAGTACAGTTTTAACTGGCATTTGTGGCTGTAACTACGTATTGTGGTACTTGACAAAGGTTTGCCAAAGTAGATTCTTGATGCAGTGCCGCCTGAGGGATTGGAGATCACGGTTGTTCAGCTTATGCTTGCGCCCTTGTCCTTTACGCACTGAAATTCCTCCTCAGTCCTTGAATCTTTTAATTATGTTATGCACTGTTGAAGGTAAAATAAGCAAATGTCTTCCTATCTTTCTTTGAGGAACATTGTTTTTAAACATTTCAATAATTTTCTCACGTATTTGTTGGCAAACTGGCGATCCTCGGCCCATCTTTGCTCCTAAAGGACTAGACCTTTCTTGGATGCTGCTTTTGTACCAAATCATAATTACAATTACCTGTTGACATCACCGGTTTCAAATCACATCATTATTTAACCAATTTACCTGATTACTAGCCCTAAATTGCTCCTGTCCCAACCTTTTTTGGAATGTGTTGCAGGTCTGAATGACATGAAAGGATGTATATTTACAAATGAAATGAAATTGACCAGACAAAACATGAAATATTTTGTGTTCACATTGTCTGCAATGAAATACAAGTCAAAGTACATTTAGAAATCACTACTTTCTTTTTTTATTTGTGTTTTTCATACTGTCCCAACTTTTTATGATTTGGGGTTGTATATATTTTAAATGTGTAACACCACTTGAGCCATGGTGAAACGTTTCGTGTATGGTTGAAATGACAATAAACTGTCTTGTCTGTCTGTAAATGGTAGGCGTGGTTTGGGCGTGGACTTGTAAAGCAGCGAAGCAGGTGCATTCTGGGATTTGGTGTCTTTCATCACATTCAACACATTTTCTGGCTTTTCTCGGCCTAGAAGGCACCAATTAAAAAAAAATGTCACATTTCTACTACATAAGTGACCCAATTTAAAGATATATTCAGCTTTCCAGCGGTGAAATATTCCTTTAAAAGAAATAGCCATGTTCTCCGGTTTTCTCCTGGGCTACTACCCACAGACTGAAATCTACAGTATATTGACTTGTCCTTGTGTAACAAGCAAAAATGTGATTTTCAGTTAACTATGTTTTTGACAAAGGCTTCCAATGACATGCGATGCTATAAAAGAATATTTGCTCAAAATAAAACACATTATTTGTGCTTTACAGTACATGCAACCATTTTCAAACATATGCTGCTTTTGTAAATTCTCTATAATTTACATTTAATACTTTCAGAGTGTTTGGTTGCCCAAAAAAAACTGGTTCTTGCATCATCATAGTTATGTCAGTAGGCACGTATTTGTGTATTTTCAGGTTAGTGGTTTTGCGACTCTGCTGTTACCAAAATTACATCTAGTGTGTACACTAATCCTAAACCTAATGGCCCATGGTGTATTTGAAGTGATATAGTACACAGTAATTATCTCCTCAAAGAATTGCAGGACCTTTGTGAAAATTCCTATGTCGTTAAGATTCATAGCCAAAACGAAATGGGGCAGCCCAATGGTAGAGCGGACGTCTACCAATCGGAAGGTTGGTGGTATGATCCCTGGCCCTGCAGCCCCATGTCGAATTGTCCTTGGACAAGACACTGAAATGCTCGCCCATCTGTATGTGAATGAATTTATCTGATGAGCAGGTGGCACCTTGTATGGCAACCTCAAAGAGTATAAATGTTTGTGTAAATGATACCTGTGCTATGTAAAAGCGCTTTGAGTAGTCGTTAAGACTAGAAAAACACTATATATAAATAGAGTCCATTTATATTCAACACTAGTGGCTAGATAAAGAGAAGATGCAATTTTGAGGAAGTTTGCTCCGCTGCATTGAACCCCCAATGAGTCTGATTGTTCACAGGTATAGAGGCCTTACTTACTGACCTGAATATGTCTCTTGATAACCATGGTGGTAACCCAAAAGTTACCAAGACTGAATACAGTCACAAACCTTACACAACTGACAGATTCCATGAAACAATTCCATACAGTTAAAGCTGCCCACATCACCATATTCTTTAACACAGTACTGTAAATGTCAGTTATAGTAGTGTGACTCATTTACAAACTCCTCTCAGATGGCCCAAAATCATACTCGTCTTCCTCTATGTATTAACTTCCCAATTATGTCTCATTTGTACAACAAACATATGGGGCGCTGGGTTCCACACATTTAACCACAATAAAGAAAAGCAACTGAAACAAGCCATGACCTCTAAATTACACATCAATAACTGGCTTCCACACTGGAGGGAAGAACACGTTTAATCATGTTGACAATTCCTCAACACAGCAAAGGCCTACACATGCATCTATAAAACAAATTTGTCAAGGCATATTTGGACAAACATGAGGCACAGACACTATCAGAGGCAGGGAAAAACACATTTGATTGGGTTGTCATCTCAGTTTCACTCTCTGTAGGAGAGCTTTTCTCCTACTAGACATGCATAGAGGGGTAAATGCTTTCCTAAAACTCCAGTGTATGAGGAAAACATTCATGCCTTTAGAATCAGATGTCATGCACCTAAAACTGCTCATAATTGTGTGTGTGTGTGTGTGTGTGTGTGTGTGTGTGTGTGTGTGTGTGTGTGTGTGTGTGTGTGTGTGTGTGTGTGTGCGTGCGTGCGTGCGTGTGTCAAGATTACATAACGGGTACCCAAATGATTGGATATCTAGTGACTCAGGGCTTGTGAATCTAGCTATGTATCAAATGTGTTGTGATATTAAGACACTGAGATAAACACACACTATGCATGTGCATAATGTAATTTCTATTTTTGTCAAAATATATACGTAAATGGTGGCCATTTTTTCCTATTGACCGTTTACTGAACATTATTAAAATATTATGTGAGGTTACAGGTTACATTAAAAAAGCCCTGTTCATGTTTGACACATCAACTGCACTGTAACATTGGCCCCAGATGTCACTTACTGTTACATCAGAGTTTAGGTTTATGTTAGTGTCCTTTTATGTGCTGAATTTGGAGGAAGTTTACATATATGCTTAGTCCTCAACCTCAAAATCTAAAATGTAAGCATCTTTTTTCCTCATAATACTGTACTATAAAAGGTAACTAGCATTACCCTGCAGAACAGGAACATAGCTTATCCTGTATTTCCATGCCTTCTATCCACCTTATTCTCGGGGGGGCTACTGTAAAAATGATTATGGGTGCAACTTCCGGTGAGATAGCGGAATGAGCCGTTACCCTGGTAACGTAACGTTAACCCCAGCCAGAGTGATAGAAAATAGACATGGCTCTTGCCCCAGCCAGCCGTCAACAGTGTATTTCAACTATAATGTAACTGCATTGTATTGTGTTTAAACGTATGTTGTTATAGGCCTGTTATAAAATGTCATTGCGGAGCTCTGGTACCTGTTGCGCTGTTCGCGGCTGTACTAACAACCAGACTAAGCTAAATATGTGGCTTCAACAGCAGTGTGTTGACCACACACCCGCAACAAAAAGGGATTGTTGTTGTGACAAACGGTACAGTTTCCATCGTTTGCCAACAGATGAGGAATACAAAAGAATGTGGCTGAAAAACCTAGCCTTGAAGAAACCACCCAAAACCCTGTATGTGTGCTCATTTCATTTTGTTGACAAAAAGCCGACGGAGGAAAACCCGCATCCTACTTTGTGGTTGGGCTACGAAAGACCTCCACAGAAGAGACGTCGGGTCCTCAAAAGGATTGACAGCAGTGCCAGCAGAACATCAGGTAGGCTATGATTGGAGGTGTACAGATGACACAGCATTGTAGTGTTTGTTTGGTAACGTTAATGACAACCAGTTAGTTCATGGTACGAAGCGCAGGGCAGCCATCCATCCATCTATCCATCCATCCATCCATCCATCTATCTATCTATCTATCTATCTATCTATCTATCTATCTATCTATCTATCTATCTATCTATCTATCTATCTATCTATCTATCTATCTATCTATCTATCTATCTATATATATATATATATATATATGTATATAGTATAGTATATTATAGTTTATATATATAGTATAGTGTATATATATATATATAGTATAGTATAATATATATATTATAGAATATTATAGTGTGTGTATATATATATATATAGTATATTATAGTGTATATATAGTATATTATAGTATATATATATATATATATCTATATATATATACTAAATAGTATTAGTAGCACAATCCAATAATGGTAGTGCTAATGTCTCATACCCAAATAATTGTGAACTGTATGGTTACCCTCAGATGAGCCTGACAAGATGGATCGGGATGAGGAGCCGTGCTCTACATCAAAGCCCTCCTGTGATGTCCAAACACAGTGGTCAGACCCAGAGATGGAGGACCACACCTATTCAAAAAGGCCTACCATCACGTGCAGAATGAGTACTACATCACCCCTAGAATTACCTTGTCCTGTTGCAGATTTGATTTTGGAGAGTGATGCAGACTCCCTCTTGTATACAGGGATTCCACTCACTGAGTTTCACACCCTTGTATCCTGCCTTTCTGGATTATTTGCGTGCTGGAGATGAGGTGATGGGTGATCGTGGTTTCACAGTTAGGGACTTGCTGGAGGAGCGTAGAGTGAACTTAATCATTCCAGCATTTACACGCAGAGGTTGCCAGCTGACCAATGAGGAGGTCACTCATACACGGCGCATTGCTCACACCCGCATTCATGTTGAACGTGCAATTAGGCGTCTCAAGGTGTACAGGATTCTTTCTCAAACAGTGCCAATAAACTTGGTCCCAAAAATTGATAAAATAATCAAGATCTGTGCGGGTCTAGTGAATTTAAGAGGTGAGCTTATTTCAAGTGAAAAGTAAGAAGACATTTAATATATTGCACTTCAACACACACACACACACACACACACACACACACACACACACACACACACACACACACACACACACACACACACACACACACACACACACACACACACACACACACACACACACACACACACACACACACACACACACATTTCATTAATTTAACATTTCAAAAACTGTAATTAGGTACAGCTTAAATCATCATACCTATAATACATAACACTACACATAGCAGGTATAGTGCTGAAAACTCCTTTACTCTAGAAATAAAGCAGAAAAAGCTTAAACTAAATTAATATAAAACAAGTGTTTTCATTAGTGTATTTAAAAAAAAAATGTAATATACTTTTCTAACGCCTCATATTTTTTGATAATAATACAGATGTCTTGATATAGCTTAATGTATGATGTATTTTTTTTCAAACTGCCTTTGTATGTGTTTTATAAAATGAACTTGGTGTGATTGAGATCTCTCCTCCCCATATTGGAGCAGACCTGTGTGTTACAGTATACTGTATTTATTGATTGTTGAGTTGTTGTATACTGCAGTGCCCTAAATAAAACTTCCATGTTCTTACTTTACTTTTTAGTTTCTACTACTGCTTTTCTACAGCGCTCTTGGTGTTTGTTGGGTGTACAAGACACCTGTTATGTGCTTACTGTATTTCCAACAGATTCAGGTATTTGGGGCAGAGCTTCAGCTTTTTTGCAACAAAATCATCTACTAATCTTGGAAGCATGTGTGAAAAATAAAACTTCTGGAGGTGTTTAATGTGTGCATCTGCATAATCTTTGTCAAATGAAATGTCCAACTCCAGGTGCTCAGTTGATGTCCAGATAACGAGTTTGCAGATCTGTAGCCCTAGGCACATCATTGTCAGCTGGATCTGGAAGAATAAATGAAAACAAAGTTTTTAACTTTTAATGAAGGTTCACAAATATCTGTTGCATTAGTTCACAAATAAGTAACACTATTTTGTGTACCCACCTGGAGGTAGTATCCACTTTGCCCATTGGGAAGAATGAGATATTGTCCATCACTTAAGCATCTGATGTCACCATTTGGCCGACCAAGAAACTCTGCAAGTGACACAGGACTCTTTTGGGGACACTTTATCTCAAGGAGCTGTGCAGAGTCCAAAATTCCATCTGGGCTGGCTCCAAACCAGGGATGGTCAGGACAAAGTACCAGGCCTTTCCTCTCAACAGTGTGTCCTTGAGCCTCCATGAGCTGTATGGCTATGTGCTCATTTTCTTTTCCATATTTAGTTGCAGTATTGCCAGTAAAGGTGGGATGCAAGTGTTCATTTAGGAATTTCTGTGGGTTAGTAGTTCCCCTTTTGGGGACTCTCTTTGCTGTGCTTGCAGTCAGTCGCAGCTTCCTTGCATCATGCCACAGTTGTGATGCACTCTGTACCTGGGTCTCTTCGGTCAACTTGTCCACCTGAGCAGGACTTAGTTGTACATAGGTCTCGTAAAAAGTAAGACATTTCTTACAGGTTAGTGTTGTGCCGTGTTCTGTATGTGGTATCTGTAGATCACATGGGCTCTGAGTAGACTCATTATTCTTTATATCTAATCTGTAACACTGCTGAAGGAGACCATCCGTCTGTAGCTGGAATAGTGGGGCCAGCACAGAGGAACTGACATAACTTTTAAATTCTGAGTGATCCTTGAAAGGTTTGGGGCAGCCTCCTGTAGATGACACACTTGCTACTGATGTTGATGAGCCTGGATGAATGTGGTCTGGTTTGTGACGTTTGAAATTTATATTCTTCACCTTTTTCTGCTCTACATTCTTCCTTGTGCCTGCATTCCACTTCCTCTGCACATCAGTGCATGATATCCCTGTCTTTCCCTGTCTGACTGCATTCTCAACCTACATTAGAAAATTGTCCATTATAAAATAGTTGTTAGTTGCAAACTAATATTACAAAATACATCGAAAAAAATAAAACTATCAAAATAATCAACACTTTACCTTCCAAAGTATTGCACCTGCATGGCTGCAAGATCGCCCTGGTCCAGCAACACATGAGCACCCAGCTGTTTGTATTTCACCTGACGATGAAACTAAAACCCAGGACCGGTGATGTGGGACTTTAAGGCTCTGACTCGGCTCTATGTCTGCTTTAAGGTAGACAAGGTTGTGTCCCACCTCCTTTATTAAAACGCGACCGACTTTATTGCTGTGGAGGTACTGATAAGACTCCGAGCTTTTCAGATTATTCATCGCTTCACCGTCTGTAGCAACAGAATTGATGAAGTAGCTAAATATGCTAGTGTACGTAATCTGAGGCCATTTTTTCAGGTCGTCCTCCCATCCCTCAATAGCAGAAGGCAGAGGTATGATCACGTTGTCCAGTTTGAGGTGTAACAGGCTGTGTTCCCACATGTTTTATTTGCCAAAATGCTGAAAGACAATGAGCGTACCGCAATGAATGTTTATGACCGTTACCATGGCAATCGCCGGCTCCGGAAGTCGTGCCCATAATTCACGCAAGGTATCATGGGAGCTAGGAATAAGGTGGATACGGATCATTAACTGATCCTTATGATTGCTGATACTGATTAACTGTGGATGCAGACTTTTTGCTTGTAACTTGTAACTACAAAATTCATCTGTAAAGCTTTGAATGCAGATAAGGAGATGGGGGTTACCGCAGATGAAGTCATGTGATGTGAATTCGCCAAAGGATGTTGTTTAAATTACAATTAATTTTAAAAAAATGTTCTTGATAAGAGCCATGGGCAGGCATTTACCACAGGAGAAAAGAAAAAGGCATGGTCACCTAGAGGCGTGAGTAGTAGTATTTAACCACATATTTAACATTAAGACCCTTATTCTTCAATTAAAAGAAAATACAGGTGAGCAAACATGAGATTCCAATGCACTGTTGTGCCACCTGTCTGCATGTGGGTGGACATCACTGATGCTGGCATCAGCGTCATTAACACCCTCCATTATAATTAAGTCCTCCTCTACCTACTCTACATAATGTCAATATGTGAGCGATGACGTAATATGTTTTCAGGGTTAACAGCAGTTGGCCTCAGTTGAACATTATGTTGCTTTATTACATGGCTTGGTTGAATTCTAATGTAGAATGCGGTCTGTTATTTCTTATAACAGACCGTTGCTAAGTTTAACGCACCGTTGCCATGCAAAAGGAGGGCGTTGCCATGGACGCAGTTCTGTTCACTCTGGAGGACAGCTATCAATCAATCCGCTGAAAGAAGTCCGGATAATTTATCAGCTCTGGCAAAAAGTGTGGAAACGTGGAGCAACTTCTGTCCTCCAATTCAAGCAATGACAGCAGATCTGGTGAGCATTTATCGTTACATCTTTATATACGGTCTATGATCGCTATGCAGTAACAACGCTAATTAGTTAGCGTACCTTGCAACATGTTTACGTTACAGGTGTGTCAACATGCAGCAGCTGTGCAAAAAGGAAACAAGATGAATGAGGACATGAAGCCATTTACCTCGTCTTACTTCACCGTCAACAGAAATGTTCAGTTTAATGTAAATACGAGCAGCAGATAGCCCGCTAGCTCAATAACGCGTCAGCTAATGCTGTGTCAATTCCTGCAGTGATTAAAACAGCAGCTGGGTAATTTGTCCACCACGGCAGCACCCCATAAAATATATGGCTACTACCACAGCCCGTAAGGATGAAGGGTTGCATTAAACAGCTACAGAGTTTACGTTGCTATGGACGCAGGATTCCAACCGGAACAGACTATTTTCTTTAGCGGAAGCAATATAATCGTATTGTAACGGACTGTGTTAATTCTACATGTTAATGTTAATGTTAAATGTTAAGCAGTTCACTGTTTATATACAGTAGTTAGAGATGTTAAGTTAAACATTGAGATTTACGCCTGTCAGTGAAGTAGACGTAAGTTTAGATGCTGTGATCGTGAACCTGTTGACATGTCATCTTCCTATGAGAGTGAGCCACGGGAGATCGGACACCTGTAGTTGGCTGGAAGCTAAGGGGGGGGGGGTGGTTGTTGTGGTGGGCTGCAGGAAGAGAAGGGAAGAGAGCATGGATGTATTAAGAGAACTGGCTACAGTGTTCGGCGGGAAGCCCTGTACGTTCCAATGAGAGAGCGCAATAAGACAACATGGAGCTCAGATCTTCCGCATTCTTGGCCCATGACGTCACAATGGACACGCGCACTAGCAACAATTTGTTTGCGTTGTCTTAGCACCCGGTAGCAACACGCTCGTTCATGAGCTTCTCTCTTGTGTCTCTTACAAGTGGCGAACTCCCGAACTCGCCGTTTTTATTGTCTAAAACATTCACTAATGTTAAACATTGTGTTTTCGTTGTTCCCGATCGTTTACATGCTTAGCTAGCTAAATAAACGATAGTTGTATTTAGCTAGACAACCAAGGAGATTTTATAATTACCTCGTGCTACTAGCTAGCTAGCTAGCTACTAACTAGCGCTAGCAGTTAGCCTGCAGTTTAGTGAACAAAGCTCATCCATGGCTTCATCCTTCATCCACGTTACAAGCTTTACAGCATACAGCCCTCGGATGTATCATAAGAGAGAACCAAGGCAATGTAATCATATGTCTGTAATAACGTTGCGTGGGCATATAGCTAGCACCCCTGATGTTAGCAACTAGCTAGCTAGCCGATAGCCCCGCCAGTTTGGGAAATGCTAATGACGTTACATCCATGTAACAGGCTTTACAGCATACACACATCCCTCTGATGTATCATAACTTCATAAAATGATACCATGGACGTATTCATATAACACACAGCGCTATTATTTATTACAGCTAGCTACATGACCTCGGGAGAACAGTCGTGTGAGTGTGCGACGCAGTCCCGTGGGTCTGCTCGCGCCCATTATGTGCGTTCATCATTTCAAATTTAATAATTCTGTATTCACTACTAGTGAATAGGGATGGGGCCGATCCGATCCAGTATCGGTATCGGGACCGATACCAGCGAAATTCAGGTATCGGATTTTCCCGATCCAACCTGCGGAGATTTCCGATACCACGAGCCATGTCTGCACTTTAACGTTGTCTGCTGAAATGGCTCCAAAAGTGATTCCTGCCAGTGCCGGCTGGTCTGCAAACTGTGGAGTACATTTCCTGAACGGAGTCGCGGCTCAATGAGACACAGAGTTATGAGACACGCCCCCGCTCAGGAAGTCCATTCCGCAGTTTGCAGCCAGCTAGCAGGATAGTAGCATGAGCAGCATTGTGGCTAGCTCGATGCTATCCTGTGTGTCCGCTGTTTGGAAATACTTCACAGTGGAAACACCGCAGAGCAAGACAGCAACATGCAAAAACAAAACAGGACTTTCACAATCGTCTGTCCCGGGGTTGTCGCTGGCGTGTGGCGTTTCATTTCCCCGTTGTTGCGTCCCCCAGAGACCGCGGATCGTGTCCCGACGGCCGCTGTTTCAGAGCAGCCGCTGCGCAGCCGTGAAAACAGAGGTGTGTGTCTGTGTGTGTGTGTGTAACTAAGTGTGTGTGTAAGATGTTTACAGTTATTGCACTTTTCTTGTATTTCAGATATTTGACATTTTAAAACGTTGATTTGTTGATGCTACAAGAGCCAGTGTGCTTGATTTGCGCTGTTCACACACTGTTTTATTGATTGTGTGTGTGTGTGTGTGTGTGTGTGTGTGTGTGTGTGTGTGTGTGTGTGTGTGTGTGTGTGTGAGAGAGAGAGAGATTTTTACACTTGCACTTTTCTTATATTTCAAGACTCAAGTATTTGACATTTTGGGAATGTAATAAATATTGACATGACAATCAATTTGAAACCCTTACAGTTGGATATCTGTTTTCAGAATGAGATTTTTCCTGTTTTTCTGACTTCCTTTTCTGACCTTATACTTAGCTCAAGTTGCCTTTTGGGACATACATGCATACGTACGTCCATATCATACTTGCCCGTTGAGAGGAGTTTATTTCAGCATCATATAAAATCAACAATAATGATAATAATAATATTAAAGCAAACACAGCTCTGGTATCGGAATAGTATCGGTATCGGCCGATATCCAAATTCAGGTATCGGGATCGGATCGGAAGTGAAAAAATGTGGATCGGTGCATCCCTACTAGTGAATGTTAAAAATGTTAAAAACATGACATTTTAAACAAGGAACCTTTAAGTGTTTGGACTGGTAAGTTTATATACCCTGAAACAAATTATTCGCTGAAATATAGACGTTTCTTTCGCCATGTAAAGTCTATGTGAAAAGTCTTTCTGGGCCATGGAGTGCAGTACCACCCCTATCCGCTAAGCCCATGGTGGCATATAGACTTGGCGCTCCTCCTGGTGGCTTGGAAGAGAGGAGCGAGCGGGTAGCGAGTAATGTCAGGTAGTGTAGTTGACTTAATGGTTCTTTGTTTTGGCTACGGCCCACAGTAGCCTGTGTTCAGGTCAGTAATAAAACCTACAGTAAACTGGCTATAACGTCTCACCGGCTGCTTATTGAGGGACGAGTATAATCATCGCCACAAAGCTTCCGAAGGCCGCTGTGTTTTCCCCCATGTCGAGCTAACTGAGAGCTGCTGCTGTGACCACTACGCGGTGAGGAAATGCTGCCCGGGACACGCCCAAAGATCAAGCGAGAGGAGGGAGCTGATGGACGGGATTATGACAAGTCTGCCGGCACTTCGAGAGCGGCGGAGCACGCTGAACACAGAGAGAGGGTGAGAGACATGACTCTGAAAATGGCGGCAGATCCCGGTTTCGGCCGCGCCGACGTTGAAAGGGCTGGCCGTGTGGAAACAACGGCGGTCGAAGCCACAGCTGTCGGGCTGCCCTTGATTAAGACTCCCAGGTACGATGGCAAGACTGACTGGGAAGCATTCCACGCTCAATTTGAATTGTTTGCTCATGCAGGCAAGTGGCCCATAGAAGTTAAAAGCCTCCAACTAGCAATGTGCCTTACTGGCGATGCTCTTTCAAGCCTGCTGCTGCTAAGCCCCCAGGATAGAGGTGACTATGATGCATTGGTGGGAGCCTTAAAGAGGAGGTTTGGACAATGTTTTGCGGCTAGCCTGCTCCGCTCTGAGCTGTGCAGCAGATAACGATGACCAGGAGAGCCGCTGAGAGATCTGGCCAATGACATTGAAAGGCTGGTTTACCGCGCCTATGCCCCCTGCCATTCAGAGCGAATTAGGCTGGGACCACTTTCTCCAGGCGCTGCTGCCAATGGACCTGCGGTTACAGATGCTGCTGGCTCACCCCAAGTCGCTCCTGGAGGCTTTGGAGCTGGCTTCAGAGAGGGAGATGCTGTGCGGGAGTCATGATCAGGTGGGGGCGTTGCAATCAGCAAACAACGTGGATGGCCAGGTAGAGCGACTTGTGATGCTGGGCCGAACCTGGGTAGGACACTGCTGGTATGCCCTGGTGACTGTTGGAGGAATACGCTGCTCTGCTCTGGTGGACACAGGCTCCTCTGCAACCCTAGTGAAACCAGATGTAGTGAAGAACGGAACAACATTTATCCCCACCATAGTAAAACTGCAGACCGTCACCGGAGAGCGGGCTCCCATGGTGGGTGAGGCACTAGTGACTCTGGGGTTGGGGAAAAAGACTGTTCGCTGTCCAGTGTGGGTTGCGGACCTGGAGGACTGCATACTGGGGCTGGATGTTCTGGGTTCATTGGACTGTGTCATTAACACCAAGAGGGGAATGCTCACCTTCCCAGACGGACACGTCATCCAGGTGGCTAGACAGCCACTCAGGCCGGGCTGCACTGCTACTCACACCACAGCTGTGCTAGCAGCTGAGGTAGCAACAGACATGGCCGCCTGCTCCACTCCCACGACCGACTACCTGCACCACCCCTCCCCAACCCCACCTGCTGCTGACTCACTTATGCGACCGGTGTCCACAGTTGTCGACACCACCCTCACCAGCATGCCACCGGCACCAAACCCCATTACGCTAACCGCCGATCCGACCCCACACCCTGCGGCCACCACACTGCCTGGTGGAGGAGATAGAGTCCTGGCTGTGAAGGAGGTCTGGCAGAAAAACTGTGATGGACTGACTGTCAGTGAACAGGCTCAACTGTGGCAGCTCCTACTGGAGTTCGAAGACTGTTTCTCGCTGTCAGAGGATGATGTGGGCCGGACAGGTCTCATCCAGCACGACATTGACACCGGGGACACACCGGCCATCAGGATGAGACCTCGACGCCTCCCCCTGGCCAAGCAGGAAGCGGCTGACAAGGCTCTGGGTTGAGATGCAATGCGCTGGACTTATCGAGCCTTCCACCAGCTCATGGGCCTCACCGGTTGTCATGGTTCCCGAAAAAGACAAACGATGACTGGTGGTTCTGTGTGGATTTCAGGCCCCTCAAAAAAGTGACAAAAAAAGACCCCTACGCGCTTCCGCGCATTGACGAAGCCCTGGACACAGTGGCAGGGTCCTCCTGGTTCTCTTCTTTGGATATGCGCAGCAGGTACTGGCAGGTCCCCCTTGCCCTAGCGGCCAGACCCCAAACCGCCTTCATCACCAGCCGGGGCCTGTGGCAATTTAAGGTCCTCCCATTCAGCCTCTGCAATGCTCCCGCTACATTTGAAAGACCGATGGACAGGGTGCTCGCTGACATCTCCCACCAAGAGTGTGTCGTCTATCTGGATGACATCCTTGTCCATGGTGACTCCTTTGGGTCAGCCCTCAGAGCCCTCAGGAGGGTGCTGGAGAGAGTGGCGGCCGCAGGATTAAAGCTACACCCACAGAAATGCCGCTTTATGAGAAGGGAGGTTGTGTTTTTGGGGCACAGGCTTGGAGGAGTGGTATACAGGGTCCAGCTGCCTCCAAGTGGCAGGAGAGTTGCTCTACACCGAGACAGGCTGGCCCCCTATCGGGGTACGGCCACCCCCACGGGGACACGTGGGACCCCGGGCACGGCACAATCTCAGACCCCTCCTCATGCCCCCCCTGGCGTCTCAAATTCCCCCTCTGACCCCCCACAGAATGGACTTTTGGCCACTTTCCCTGTGGCTCCACCAGCCCCCCCCCCCCCCCATCTCCTTCTTTCCCTGCCCCAGGTCGCTCACGGACGCGGAGGAACCGCAGGCCTCCTGTTCATCTGAGAGACTTTGTTTGCCCCCTCGGGGGCGAGGGACTTTGAAAAGGGGGGGTAGTGTAACGGACTGTGTTAATTCTACATGTTAATGTTAAATGTTAATGTTAAGCAGTTCACTGTTTATATACAGTAGTTTGGGCCAAGTTAGAGATGTTAAGTTAAACATTGAGATTTACGCCTGTCAGTGAAGTAGACGTGAGTTTCGATGCTGCGATTGTGAACCTGTTGACATGTCATCTTCCTATGAGAGTGAGCCGCGGGAGATCGGACACCTGTAGTTGGCTGGAAGCTAAGGGGGGGGGGGGGGGGGGGGGGGTGGTTGTTGTGGTGGGCTGCAGGAAGAGAAGGGAAGAGAAGGTAAGAGAGGAGCGAGCGGGTAGCGAGTAATGTCAGGTAGTGTAGTTGACTTAATGGTTCTTTGTTTTGGCGCTGGCTACGGCCCACAGTAGCCTCTATTCAGGTCAGTAAACTGGCTATAACGTCTCACCGGCTGCTTATTGAGGGACGTTAGTATTTAAATCAATAAACTCCTTTTTAAATCAATATTTTGTGTCAAATTATTGATTTATTTGCAAGTAGCCATGTAATAAGCAGGATAATGTAAAGCGAGGTGTGGTGGTTCCCCTCTTCAAAAAGGGGGACCAGAAGGTGTGTACCAATTACAGGGGTATCACACTTCTCAGCCTCCCTGGTAAAGTCTACTCGAAGGTGCTGGAAAGGAGGGTTCGGCCGATAGTCGAACCTCAGGTTGAAGAGGAACAATGCGGATTCCGTCTGGGTCGTGGAACAACGCATCAGCTCTTTACTCTAGCAAGGATCCTGGAGGGAGCCTGGGAGTATGCCCATCCAGTCTACATGTGTTTTGTGGATCTGGAGAAGGCATATGACCGGGTCCCCCGGGAGACTTTGTGGGAGGTGCTGCGGGAGTATGGGGTGAGGGGGTCCCTTCTCAGGGCCATCCAATCTCTGTATGACCAAAGCGAGAGCTGTGTCTGGGTTCTCGGCAGTAAGTCGGACACGTTCCAGGTGAGGGTTGGCCTCCGCCAAGGCTGCGCTTTGTCACCAATCCTGTTCGTAGTATTTATGGACAGGATATCGAGGCGTAGTCGTGGTAGGGAGGGGTTGCAGTTCGGTGGGCTCGGGATCTCATCGCTGCTCTTTGCAGATGATGTGGTCCTGATGGCATCATCGGCCTGTGACCTTCAGCACTCACTGGATCGGTTTGCAGCCGAGTGTGAAGCGGCTGGGATGAGGATCAGCACCTCTAAATCTGAGGCCATGGTTCTCAGCAGGAAACCGATGGAGTGCCTTCTCCAGGTAGGGAATGAGTCCTTACCCCAAGTGAAGGAGTACCTCTCTAATGTCACTGTCCCGCATACGACCCACTTCCGCTCAAAATGGACGCTCTATACACTTTGTTATAACTTTTTACACATTAAATCTTCACAATATATGGACATGCGATACACCACTTGAAAGCTTAGCCTCTCAAGATTAATTTAAGCCCACACACAAAGCATAAGGTGATTTATAGAAGTTATAACACTGTTAAAGACAATAAATTAATTAAGAATTACACTGCGCAGCTGGTGTGTGTGCATTCATACCTTTTTGAGTGTCCCTTTATCCACAGAGGTGATATAATCCCAAAAAACTTTGTTTTCATAAATCCACAAGAGTCCAAGGAAATGAAATATCTAAGCCGTTTTATCCAAAACGAGTTATTCGCCTCAAAATCGTAAAGTTTACAAGCCCAGAGTTACAAAAACAGCTACGCGAGACTCAACAGCTTCGCTCTTCCAGCGGCTCTTCCGCTTCCTCCCGGTCGTCTAACGGCCAATGACCGCGTCCATGTTATTCGCTGAAGCCTTAGGAATCTAACGAGACCTCTCATAAGTCAATCCGTCACTCAGAGCCGGAGATAGACTGGTTTGACGGCCAACCACGGCTCGGAGGAGATGTGGGGTCAGGTGGGATTGATCGACATTTGCTTCAGCCAGTTAAGATTCCATGCTATGAAACGCCCCTAGCCTTGTAGCCAATAAAAAGACGATTCCATTGACACCATGAAACCCATTGAAATTTTAACCCTGTGATGGCTGGCTCTGTGTTTCAGCACAGACAGTGACTGTTACAATGCAAAGCCATACCTGACCAATTTATAATGACTTATTTCTATATATTTATGTATATAGTTATTTACAGTATGTGTGTGATTGATGTGGGTGTGTTTTTGTATTTGAAAAGTTTTGAATTTTGCACTTTTTTGGCTTTTTTCTTTGCACCTTTCAAGAAAAACGCACAGCCATATTTGTAGGAAAAAAATCATATAAAATCATTTTTTTAGTCTTTTGGCTTCTGGATTTTTTCTGTAGTAAGCAGACACATGTGGCTAATGTCCTGGATTGTCTGCTACCTCTCATATTTGTTCACAGCAGTATATTTTAATCATATTACAGATGTAGGACTTGGACGGAAATAAAAAAACTCTATTCTAGCCTCTGTAGCTCTGTGTCAGTGAGGCCTAGAATCACCCTGACACTTGGAACAAAAACTTGAGAGTGTTTCCTTTCCAATGATATCAGGCACATCCCAGAGTGTCAAAGTATACGGGAGCTGTACCACTTTTAATTTGGGTATGTCGTTGCATGAAATTTCAGCCGTCTGACAAGTAGGTAAAGAGACCTTGGGGTCTTGTTCGCGAGTGAGGGGACAATGGAGCGGGAGATTGGTCGGAGAATCGGCGCAGCGTGGGCGGTATTACATTCACTTTATCGCACCGTTGTGACGAAAAGAGAGCTGAGCCGGAAGGCAAAGCTCTCGATCTACCGGTCAGTTTTCGTTCCTACCCTCACCTATGGTCATGAAGGTTGGGTCATGACCGAAAGAACGAGATCCAGGGTACAAGCGGCCGAAATGGGTTTCCTCAGGAGGGTGGCTGGCGTCTCCCTTAGAGATAGGGTGAGAAGCTCAGTCATCCGTGAGGAGCTCGGAGTAGAGCCGCTGCTCCTTCACGTCGAAAGGAGCCAGTTGAGGTGGTTCGGGCATCTGGTAAGGATGCCCCCTGGGCGCCTCCCTAGGGAGGTGTTCCAGGCACGTCCAGCTGGGAGGAGGCCTCGGGGAAGACCCAGGACTAGGTGGAGGGATTACATCTCCAACCTGGCCTGGGAACGCCTCGGGATCCCCCAGTCAGAGCTGGTTAATGTGGCTCGGGAAAGGGAAGTTTGGGGTCCCCTGCTGGAGCTGCTCCCCCCGCGACCCGACCACGGATAAGCGGACGACGATGGATGGATGGATGGATGTAAAGCGAGGTGGTTGTTATAGCGAATACAACCCCGACAGGGTGATCAGGAATCAGACTGAAAGGGTTGTATTCGGTATAACAACCGCCTCGCTCTACAATATCCCTTACATAGCAACCCCTACTGTTGCAGTTTAACTGACACTGTTACATCCACCGGGTATCTAGATAAACCAGCCACTGGTAAAGTTGGAGACAGACACTGGCACAGCAAAGCAGAGCAGACTCAGTTGCTCATAAAAAAAAAATATTTAAATGAAATTAGCTTATGACCATACAGATGCAAGAAATATGCACTAGCCGACAGACACATCTTACCAATAATCGCTGGTAGTGATGCATTTTGGTTTGCTTGGATTTTTCTCCATGTGAAACCAAACCAAAGCAAACCAAGGGGAAAACGCTCCAAGTTTCCAAACTCATCAACTGATTTGGACCAGAGGAAATGAACTATAGGTGTGAAAACGCCCTAAGTAACACTGTTTTAAACAGTTAGCTACTTGCCCAAATTATGATGAATGTTATCTAGCCAGGTGCAGCAGATTATGTGGAGATGTTGGACTAGGGAAAAAAATCAAAAAGAGAAGAATAAGAAAAAATGAAATGCCAACATGTAATCTGGCCTATTAGCTAATATGTTAAGCAGGTTTAGCTCAGACTTGGGGAGTACACATAGTTGGGGCGGTTCGAGGTCAGATCAGGTTTTCACCACAAACAAACCGCTCCAGAGTGTGATTGAAAGCGTACTGAGACCACATCTTCAAGGAGGTATAGGTACGCTTGCTACATTCACACCTACCCAAACAAACCACACCAAGGGGAGCTCTAGTGCAATTCAAATTAATTAAATGAGGCGGGTGTGAAAGACCCCTTAAATACTGTGCTGTTATCATTTTAACCACCAGTCCACACAGCCACAGAGAGGCAGCGTCACAGCAAGACAGAGGTTAACACACACTACAACATTGTGTTCAAAGGAATTGGAGAATTATGCCTGGGAGAGCTGTGACTTAAAACCACTTCAGACAGATGCAGTGATGCGTTTTTCTGAATTTTTTTGGCAGGTTGGCGGGTGTTTAATTTCAAGTCCTATTCGCGAGTATTTTATGGACAAAGGTTTCAGTGTCTGTCCTGCTGAATTCAACTTTCTTAGTCTTGTTTGTTCCCTCAAAGAGAGACGTTTGCACATTTCAAGCTGTGTTTATGTGCATTGTGTGTTCATGTGTGCGACTCACCAAGACACACCAAGTCTTTGAAAGCAACAGAGGGATTTAAAACAGATGACCTTTTAATAATTACTTTTTCACAGAGGGGATTCATTTCTTAATCCCTTATTCATACCTTTGTCAACCCAACATTTCAAAGATCATTTTATTTCTGTTTTTTCGTGTCTCACTGTGAGAGTGGCTTTAGGTCTGTTCCCCGTTATAGGTTCTCTAGGGCTTCAGTCTGTGATGACCATGCTGTAAAGCAAGGATTCCCATGTAAAGCTGCCCCAGTTTATCACCTGGACCATGTTCCTACATGTTCTCCTCTCCCCTAACCTCCCAGGTGACCAAAGTATGACATGTGTCAGTGGTGCGTGTTAGTGTTGGGAGATGGAATGGGGAAATGGCAGAGTTAACCTCCCTTGTATCAAAAGCCAATGATTCACTGGGGTGAGAAGGACATTCTGCAACAGTGAACAGCCTATTTTTGTTCCAAAGCCCCCTGTCTGTCTGCTGAGCAGTATTACTTAACAAACTAAATCTGACATGTAAAGTAGGAGTGTGCCATACCATATTGTTTGCGATAATACCGGTATAAGTTCTAATACACAAGAAATTCATATTATAATAATGCAGATATTCCAACTTGTTGGCGTAATATGTCATACCGTTACGCACAGCAATAACAAACATGGCTGAAAGCGAAATGGCTACCAGCTCCACGGAGAAAGACAAGTAAATTTAATTCCACAAAATTACAATTCCACAATGTCCTTAATAACATTCTTGATAATATTAAAGCGTACTGCTCCCATGTCTGGACACAACTTTTATAGTTAATCAAATAGTATGTGGGCCTGCATACCTTAGTGAGTTTCCAAGTCCCATTCATTGTCTCAATTAGTTGTACGGCCATTATTCAAATGAGTCAATTTGGCTGCAGGGGAGAGTACCAACTTTAATCAACGCTTCTCCTGGTGACTGACTGTTTTTGTGAAAAATACATCTATTTGTTTTTTTCTGTCATGACAATATAGGCATGTGCAGAAAAGTATTTAGGAAAAGTCAGGGAAGCATTCACAATAACGGATTCATTTACATTTTGAAACAACATTAAATGGCGTGGGCTATAGCGGTTCTAGTGTTAGGAGTTAGAGATCTTCTAGTTCACAGTTATAGAAAAATTGTTGAAAAATGTCGGACAGTCTCTTTAACCAAAATGGGCTTGAAAGATTTTTGTTTAACAAAAACATCCATTGAAAGAATGAACACTGCTTTAATGCCTTGTGGTTGTGGTAAAACATAAAGTGTTTTATAAATAGCCACAATGCTATCTGCACCAAATCAGCTTTTCCATGGCCCACTACCAAACTTTTCATCACTTTTCTGTGAAATCTGCCCAGCAGTTTTTGGTTATTCACCGCTTTGTAAATTAATAGAACTGACACAAAATAAGCTGGCAATTACAACATGATGCAGTTTAATAATATTGACATTTGGACAAGAATGACAAATAAATACTGGTCACCTGTGCTATCGAAATCATTCTAAAGAATTAAACAGTAAGCCTGCTTTTCAAATGTAAAATAGTTGGTCTGATATTCCTCTTCACTTGCTCTCTTTGAATAGTTATCCTACAATTAATTACATTCAATGCCAATGTTGTTAAACAGTGTTTTTTATTATTTTTATTATTTATTATTTCTACAATATCTTCCCCCATGGCACTACAATATGGTTAGGGATACATAGGTGACTTGGTTAAGGTTAGGGCAAAATCAGCCTCATGTTAAATTGTCTGTGGCATCCCCTGACTCCACCCTCAAGGCTTGTGTACAATGGAGTAAAACAAAAATGTATGTGCTTGTTTATCACATATGGCTACCGCAATACCGCAGTGACGTGACACTCCTGCATCGCCGCATTTCTTTTTTTATATATATATATATATAATATTTATTTGCTGGTGAAAGTTACAGGAGTGCATGCAGGTCATGTGATATGACATAATGAACACAATAATCATTGTTTAGTTATCGTCTGTCTACTATCCTATGTTCAAGAGACTATGGAAGAAAAAAAAACTTTAGTTGCATGTCACTTCAGCTTTGCACAAAGAGGATGGAGAGTCCATTAAATATATTGGGGATTTCTTTTGTGTGTCCAATGATTATAAATTATTTCCAGGCTTGAGTACTTGTGATATCTACAGGTAACGTTTAATTGAATATATAATGCAAGGTAGGGAAGGGAAGGATTCAGTCAGCATTTCTCCTATTTTATACAGTCTATGGGCGAACACAATTTTTTTTCATCTTCATTGACAATAGAGCTTTCTGAACTGTATGAAATAGATTTAAGGCGAGGAGAGAAAGCAGTTCAACCATAATCAGTTGTGGAAGAAGTATTCAGACCCTTTACTTAAGTAAAAGTACTAATACCCAACTGTAAAAACAAACTCTGTTACAAATAAAAGTCCTGCATTGAAATGTTACTTACGTAAAAGTATGTAAGTATCATCAGGAAAATGTAAATAAAGTATTAAAAGTAAAAGTATTCAATGCATAAAAATCTTCACATTTCAGAAACTGGAAAACGATCAAAACAGTTCTGTCAATCAACTAAATGTTTAATCGTCTAATCATTTCAGCTGGACTTATAGGCCTATATATTGTTGGGTAGTTTAATTTATAATAAAACATCATATTTTATAAACTACATGTGTTTTGTATGCAAAAATCTTAGTTTGTAAAGTAACTAGTAACTAAAGCTGTCAGATTAATGTGGTGAAGTAAAATGTCGGGGCTAACACCCTTCACTTTACCAGCAGTATTAACAACAGATGAAGCCACTGTGTCTTGAGAAGCTTGTTGTTGTCATGTCATGTGCTACTCTCACTCTGTTACTGCTCGTTCTCTTTGCTTGACCACACACTCACTGACGTCACTCACTCAAGGCACCTGCTGTTCTCGCTCTAACGTACGCTAGTGGAGGTTGCGGTTTTTGCACATAAAAAATAAAATATGTTGTTAAAATATGATGTTTTATTATAAATTAAACTACCCAACAATATATAGGCCTACAAGTCCATCTGAAATGATTAGACGATTAAGCATTTAGTGTATTGACAGAACTGTTTTGATCGTTTCCAGTTTCTGAAATGTGAAGATATATATATATATATATATATATATATATATATATATATATATATATATATATATATATATATATATGTCATTTTTGGTAACATCTGAATCCAACAAAATATAACAGCCAACACTTGCTGATTTTACAAGTGCATTTTGTCAGCAGCCTAATTATACATTTCTGATCTACATATGCAGCAGCAGTTGAAACCAACTCTCTGCAGCTGACCGTCTGCTGTGGGACAAACGTGCCAACCTGCTCCAAATATGACAGCATGAATAAACAAATCACACTCAACTGACCACCAGATAAATGTATCCCAGTAACTTTAAATGTTCAGTCATCAAAGTTGATGATTGAACATTTCTGCCGACAAAACAATCCAGCAAAACAACACCACATAAGCAACGCATGAACAAAAAGAGCCAAAACAAAATATCAATGCCATTTTCTTCCAGGCAGACTCTGTAGATACTCTGTAATTTCAGATAGACAGCAGAATTACCTGTCATAGTGAATTAATCGTGAGAACATTTCTTTGGGTGCTATGAGGCTGCAAAGCAGGGTGCAATCCTTTTCCCAGTGCCTTATATGCAGAAAGGGTTTATCTTCATATTTAAGCAAAAAAGTGAACATGTCAATCATAAACAACCTACTTTTTTGGCACACCATGAAGCCTCCGCTATTGTGCAGCTGGATGTCTTCTAGTGGTAAAATAGCACCCAGTTGGAAATGTACCATATTTTTCTACCTTGTTTCCTAATTCAGGCATTACCTCCTGTACACATGTGATATTTCCTGCATCTGGTGTTTGTTTGTTTTTTTAGCCCAAACACATTATTTTGATTCAAATGAAGGCTATATTTTTACATCACATAATATAGATTAATACATCATTTTCAGATGCAGGGAAAGTGAAAAACAAAGTGAAAAATAATATCGAATATAAGCTACTCCCCAAGATATTACATGAATTTGCTCATTTTAGAAGTTTTCATCTGTGCATGTGTGGGCATGTGAAAATGTTGAGCATGTATGTGTTAATGTAGCGGCCAACGAGTGACACGCTGCTGTTTCCCTTGAGGGGTTAAAGTGTCATAATCACCACGCGCTCATTCGACTGGCCTTGAGGATGTTAAAAATGAGTGCTCTTGGCAATGGAGGTGACATGAAACTTCTTTAAAAATGATGTGGAAACTTTGATAAGTCCTCAACAGGGACATGAACTGTCAGGAAGACAGATACCTCAAGTGAAGCAGGGACCTTTCATTAATGTAACACAATCCCTCTACCATCTGTTAAAGCTGACATCAAGAGGGCCCATTTAAAGCACTCGTGAGCCTTGTCTGTGAATCACCCTACGGCATTGCTTATCATTGACACTCCATGGACTCTGCAGGTGATTAATCATGTATCTTTGTTCTTACATTACATGTACAGTACATGCATACTTTTTTTTTTAAAATGGGCTATATCGTATTTTGTGAGTCATTTTTGAATATTGCTAATTTGTGGGACAAACTAAGCAACTGCATATTTAAATATCAATAGATTAGTCAAATACATTGTTCAGACATCAAATGTCCCATTTGGCCATAATTAATGTGAAGAAATGTAACAAAAATACTGATTTTTAACTTACATTATAGTGAATATGTACATAATACCATGTCTTTTTAATCTTGTATTAAAGGAGAATTCCTTGATTGCTAGATGTCTCCGAGTACTGTCGATAGGAAAAAAACGACCAAAATCGGTGCTAGCAAACTGGAGTTGCTGCAGCTAATGGCCAGAGCTCCCAGTTAGCTAAAATGCCAGTTGTGGGGGCATGTTCTAAAGAGTGCCTTTGTGCCTCTTAACAGACACAAAATGCAATTAAAATTATGGTCCAAATGATGCCTAAGGCTTGCACAGTAATAGCGTTACTGAAGGCTAGCTCTAGTCTTGCGCTGAAGTCCCGTGGGAATTCAGTTGTTGCAGGAAATGGTAAACAAACAAACACAAACCATTTCTTTTCCACAGTAGATCAACACACGTTATTCTTACTCCAAGCTTCTTCCCTTGTGAACACCTGCAATCTTCACTCTTCACACACTATGCTCCGATCTGCACACTACTGTTTACCATTTCTTGCAACAACTGCAATATATTCAAAGTTCATTCAATATATTCAGACTTTCATTCCATATATTCAAACTTTCATTCAATATATTCAGACTTTCAGACTTCTTCTTCTTCCCTTTTTTGCTTACATACACAAAATGAAATAAACAACAAATCAAAGCAAACCAAAACACTATATTCAGACTTTCATTCAATATATTCAAAATTTACATATATATAATTTCCTAAACGGCATGCCATATATATATATATATATATATATATATATATATATATATATATATATTTATATATATACTATTCATGAAGTTTTGTTCTTCTCATTTAAGGATAATAAGAGAACTGCAGAATATCACCAGACATTTCCATTTCCAGACATTTGTGACATAGACTCAAATGATATCTTATCATCATTTGAGCTCCATATCAGCAATTGACTAATTATTTAAACAATTAACAGTTTTTTATAGAACTTTTCCCTTGAATGTACGTTTTTATTTCTTACTGTGAAGCACTGTGTAACCCTGGTGTTTAAATAGTGCGGCTGTATATAAATTAAGTTTTACTTACGTACAAAAAGTTTACAGAATGTAAAAGTTGTAAAACTGACTGCACACTGTTTTGCAAAGTCATTTCACTTTTAAGCAGACGAACAAAAGAATCCAACGTTCTCTCTGCCTCATGCACAGGTCTATAAAACTACAGGTGGGAGACAGCTCAGAGCTGCATTGGTATTCCAGCTACAATTGTCTGCACTATCACCAGTTCTTCCATTTATAAGCCGCCTCCACTACAATTCTTCTGTGTCCAAATACAAATAAAAATCTCTGGCCAGCACACTTGATCAAGATGGTGTTGTACCTTGCTCAGTATATCCTATCAGTATTCATGGCACAGGGCTTAGATGCTTTTTCAAAACAAAGCTACTGCAGCAGACAAAAAGCTCCTCCAAAGTGGGCTTTACAGCTTACTGGAGTAGGCCAGAAGGGAATCTAATTTTTCATAATCAGTGACAGTTGCATTAATGTCAGAGCTTAAGTAATCATTGAGCTGTAATCTTAGTGTCTCCTTTAAATTCAAATTTTCTGTTTTTATCCCCACTATTCCCTTAGCAAAACTTATGCTTTACCTAATTATTAGTACTGTAAATTGACTTCACAGCCTCTAGTTATGGTTACATTTGTCTTAAAGGGTAACTACCGTTTTTGTTTTTTCAAACTGGACCCTATTTTCCTATGTTTTTGTGTCTAAGTGACTGAAGGGAACAACAATCTTTGAAATTAGTCCAGTATTAAGCAAAATCGCTGCAGCTGGCAGCGTCGAAACAAGATACAATGTAAATTAATAGAGCAATAATTCAGCTTGTATTTACCTTCACAAAAGTGCTTGTTTTGCCACTGACAGGCTTAGATTAATATTATAAGTGTCTGACATAATTATGGAAAGGATTTCTAAGGAGGTCGACCTTTCTGTTAAGAGTAAGATCCTTTTTTCAAACAAAAACATCCACAAAAATACACTTCATTCAAAGTTGACTTTTGGGTTGTCTTTCCATTTTTCCAACAATAACAACTCTAGTTTTTGTTGAAATAAACACATAGTTTACCGATTTACATATGAAAATATGTTGGCTCTATACACGCTAAAAGTATGGCTTTTTTAAATGGAGTCTGGTGGGTTTAGTGCTACCTACTTCAGAGCTGTTTCTGGTTAAACAGAAAGGTCTCAAAGAGGTTTTAAAGGTCTATCTCTGAAGGGATCCTTTCCATAATGTTGCCAGGCACTTAGAATATTAATCTGAGCCTGTCAGTGTCAAAACGAGCACTTTTGTGAAGGTAAATACAAGGTGGACAATTGCCCTGTTAACTTACATTGTGGCTTGTTTCACCGCTGCCAACTGCAGCGATCTTGCTTAATACTGGACCAACGATTGTTATCCCATCAGTCACTTAGACACAAAAAAATAGGAAAATGGGGTCCAGCTTGAAACAAACTGTAGTTATCTTTTAAACCCAAACTGTACGTGAGCATATTAGCCTTGCTTGCCAGATGAGTCTGGCAAATTGATGAACAGACTGTTAATCATGTCTGGCCTTTCTCATTTCTTCCTTCTGTTATCTCAGAATTTAAAAGTGCAAATATATATATATTTTTAAAGATACACGATCAGAATCTGAAACAAAGATGTTTTTGCTGTTTTCCCTAAAGCAGTTGGAGAGTTCAGTTAGTATTGAGAAGAAAAAGGCACAGAAGAATAACCCAGCAATAATCACTGTTGTGTTTCCATCGGTCATGGAAGATGCACAATGTTCAAACTGTCACTGCCATCTCAGATATAATCTTTGGATGTCTGTGTTTGTTTTTTACTCAGAAAAGCACAGAGTCATAATTGATGAATGACTGGTGGAATGTGTGCTCAATTCATCTCTATTTTATCAAGAAAATCAGACTGGGAATGGTGTTCACATCTTATACAAATGGAAGATATGAAACGTGGTATGAAACGACTATGGACAAAGCTATATGAAACATTGTTCTGAATGTCTTGGGAATTTAAATGAATACAGTGTGGATTGTTTTTATAATACAAAGTATTTCTGCGTGAAATTCTTCTGGGGAGAAAGAAACCATAGTTGTTTCACAGTTTAGAACATATGTTTACATAGTTAACATGGTTACACACATGACCCAGCACCTTAACACAACAGTTTGTGTAAATGCTCACTACTACTCATACTGCAAATGTTCATCTGACTTTATGACAAGCCATCAGATTTATAAGATGTTAACACATTACATATGTCTTTAGTTTCTTTCTCCATATTCTCTCTTGAGCTGTCCCAACACACATTTTGTACAGTTAACCATAATCTCGCTTGCCAGACCTATCCGCACAGTGCTGCAGAGTAAAGTCTGGCCCCTCCACACATACACTCCTGGATAGGAGAAGAAAATGGCCTGGGTTCTTTGCATTTCTTTAAACCAATTCCAATCATCTTGGGCAGCGCTAAGCTCTGGACGCAGCCAGCGCCCTTTATTTAGAGAGTTTGGCCAACTAGGGAATTGGATGTTCTGAGCTATCCCGTTATGCGATTGGTTCCGAGGTGGTCACGTGTTTTGTGGACTCCATGTCGTATACCAACATTCATCTGATTCCCATTGACATAGTGGAGGGAATACTGGAAAGATGTAATACATTTTTAAAAAATTACATAAATCACTGAAAAAATGCCCAACTGTTGCACGTTTGGCTGCAATGAAAGACAGGGAAGCGGCAAAAGATTTCACAAGTCCCCCCGTGAACCAAAAAGGTGAAAAGTATGGGAGCTGTTCATTATTGTGTGAGGTAAATGTCAATTTCTCTCTTCGATATGATAACAAATTACATAGGACAAATATAGTAATACCATCGTTAATGTGTACCATGCTGTAAAATTTGAAGTTAGCCATGCCTTATGCTAGCGTTAGCTTTTTCGCTAGCACTCCATGTACCTAAATGCTTGTGATCTTGCTATAGTCATATGGCTTTTGGTCTTGACTGAGTCCATGTGTCTTTATTATGTTCATAATAATATTGGAGGGAAAGTGAAACACAGCTTGGACGGGGATGTTGTTCAGCTTCTCATAAGTTTAGACAGCTAGCTAACGCTACGCAGACGTTAGCACAACAGCGTTAGCCTAGCCTGCTAGGTAAACTGCAGGTTGCACGATCCAGATTTTCTTCAAAACTTGCCCTTTTTTAGCGAAGCTTGCTAGCTTGAAGTTTGTTGATGTTTCCTGAAACCAACAGAGTTTTGCTAGGCAAGGGACGTCCGGCGGAAGATCAGGCGGTGACGTATGCTCTGACGGTTATCCGGTAAATGAACTGTCGTCAATCCAGACTAAGTGCAGCATGATATGATACAATATTTTGGTTTTATGTCGGTTAGCCTAATAGCTGGTTTGATTTGCATTGAGAAATGATTTTATGGAAAGTATATGTGATGATGTGGGGCTATTTTAATTCCAAAGGCCAAGGGAACTTTATCAGGATGCATAGTATCCTGGATCCATGAAATCCCTTTTGTTGCCAGCGTTTTAGAAATGAATGGCTGTGTGTTGAGTTATTTTGAGGGGACAGCACATTTACAATGTTATACAAGCTGTACACTTAATACTTTACATTGTAGCAAAGTGTAATTTCTTCAGTGTTGTCCCATTAAAAGATATAATGAAATATTTACTAAAATGTGAGGGATGTACTCACTTTTGTGAGATACTGTACATTATCTTCTCAACTGCTTTTCACAATGCATTAGCACGCTGAAGATATACAGCCCGCGACCATCATTTCACATTACTTCTGATATATATGTATGAATGAATGAATGTTTGTAGTGGTTTGGAGGGAGCCAGAAACTTTTACCATAACATAGAAATTGGAATTTGGAGCAAAGGAATGGGGTCAGACAGTATTTTCTTTGTCTGTTTGATATCACACAACTGGTACAGTAAATTGACTGAAGAGGTATTCTATCTTTACAGCAGTCTGTACCAGATGAGTAATATGGAATTTCAGTTGTTAAAGATCCCATATTATGCTCATTTTCAGGTTCATAATTGTATTTTAAGGTTGTACCAGAATAGGTTTACATGGTTTCATTTTCAAAAAACACCATATTTTTGTTGTACTGCACAGCTCTCTCTCACTGCTGCAGCTCCTCTTTTCACCTTGTGTTCAGGTCTCTGTTTTAGCTGACAGAGTGAGGCATCTTTTCTTCTGTACTATCTTTGATTGCACTCGCACATGCGCAGTAGCTCAGATCGTAGATCATGTCAGTTAGCTCCATAGACAGTAAAAGAAAGGGCATTTCTCCAACTTTTGTCAGTTACAAGGCAGGATTAGCCAGGAGACTTCTCAGGAGACTTCTTCTAAATGAGGGCACACATTTAAGTAGTTCTTTTGTAGATTATGGCGAACTTGTGTGTGTTGTAGCAGTGCTTTGCCATTGAGAACAAGGTAGCATGCTAGCGCTAACGGTTGTGGTTAGCCAGCTCATTTTGGCTAGTGATGTAGAAAGCCTTGCAGATTTTGAACAGCTCACCCAGAGACTGAAGGCAGGACACATTCAGAAACCCGTATCTCACTCAAAACAGCATGGATGGATTTTTTTTTCAAAGTGTGTATGCGTGTGGAAGCACCAGAGACACAAAATAACATCCCAAATCCCAGAAAAAGTGATTTTTTCATAATATGGGCACTAAGACAAATGACCATACTGTGCTGTCCTTTTCTATCTTATAATGATTTCTAGGACTGCATTATAAAAAAGACATTATAAAAAAAGACTGCATTATAAAAAAGAGGATAAACAACTGAGCATTCAACTAAGCAAACAGTGTAAAAAAAATATATCAGCACTAGCAGGATGGAGCAGACCTTCAACGTGGTCTCTCTAAAAGAGTGTATTATCAAAATTACCCAGATATCATATATGCCTTCCTGCCTGTGATCAATTACTGTTCTGGACAGAAACATAATCACTGTTTTTTTCACGTAGAAAATCTGGGCACATAATTGGACTTCAGTAAAAGATTAAAATAAAAATGATTTACTTTTATTTCTACATTAAACTTAAAGCTATTTATTTTCATGTAAAAATAGTAAGCTCCAGAGGTCTCTTAAAGGGATAGTTTGGATCTTTTGAACAGTACTTATCCATAGACAGTGTATTTCTTATTATGTTTAGCCACCTAAAAAAAAGGCACCACTTTAAAAAAAAAACAATATCAGTTTAAGTGTATGCTATATTTAGAATATTTTTACCGATTTACCTTGCCATCAGACGGCCCTTTTTTGGCACTTCATTTTCTCAACAATAGAACTTATTAAATTACTTCTGTATTTCTAAGCAGAAGCGCAACTGTGCCACAACTGTATTATGCCACATTTTAGCTATTTGGGTTAGATGTTCAGCTGTTTTTGGAACAGACAACAAATGCCTACTATTTGTCTTTTACTGAAATATTTGACAGGATATTACACCATTTTTGCTTTTTTATTCTATTACTCAGGGGTGCAAACAACAAGTATAATGCTGGCATTAATTTAGTTTGCAATCACTTCCCATGCATCTTCATTGTCTGCACTTGTCCTTGTGGTACTAAATTCTTCTTATTCTGATTCCTTTGATGAACCTTGTCTACCGACAGCAACATTTCTTCCATGATCCAGTCTGGTTTTCATTTTGTTTCCATTTCAGCCAATATCCTATTATTTTATCAATATCTGTATATTCATATTGTTAAAGGATTTCAGACAAATAAAATAAACGTTTTTGCAGAACAACACATAACTAAATATATGTAAGAATAAAAAAAAATTTAAATAGAAATAAACAATGGGGCAGGTATCATTGTCTCTGATTGGCAATTTTCTCTCTGAGCATGACTAACCGTGTGATCACTTGAGAGCTGCTCTTAAAGGTTACTCCAACACTTTGCTGTGTGCTCTGCACACAAACCTTACATGTGGCCACACAAGCATATCCATAGCCTTCACTTGAAGCTACTGCTCACTATTACTCATACTGCAAAAATGCAGTCAAACAAAAATAATGCGCAATAAGTTGATTCCAGCATCCATTTGTCACGTGTAACACTGTTTTTGCGTGTACATTTGGCATGATTTGTGATGTAATAAGCAACCAAATCCGATGTAGTTCCTACTGCTGTGAAACAGCTGCTTTTTTGCTGATCCAATCAAACACAATTAGTATCTCCAACATAAACACTGATTTTCCTCATCTCTCTCTCTCTTTCATTTGCACACATTCCTACAATTGCATGATTTTCCCCCTCCCTATATTAACACCACTTGCCTACAGGGAGCTGGCAAAGTTAAGTGAGCTCTCCATCTGTTAAATTACGGAGTGTCAAAACTTTTAGCTGCTGAGTGATCCAGAGACATAATCCCATGTCTCCTTGGGTAATGAATTGTACTCATGCTAATTAGCACGCACATGGCCAGCAGTAGCAATGAGAATGTCCTAATCAAATAGACTTATGGTTTTGTCATGTCTATTGTTTATCTCTTCTCTCTGGGGCTTACTGGATGGAACTAAACTCAGACCTCTGCCGTTCACCATTCCCTTACGCATCCCACCGAAGGTAACTTTTTTTATTCGGCAGTACAGAGCAACATTAAACATTAGCAGAGAGAGGCAGATGTGACCATGGTCCCCAGTTGCAATCGAAACAGAGATTTGCAATTACATGGTACAAATTTAAATAGGGCTGTCAGTTAAACGTGTTATTAACGGCGTTAACGCAAACCCATTTTAACGGCGTAATTTTTTTTATTGCGAGATTAACGTTCTTTCGGATCTAGCTAGACCGGAAACAAAACAGGCACACGCCGCGGCAAATGAGTCGGGGGAAACCATAGACAGGAAATGCAACGCTGCCGAAATCCGCCCATGGCAGTCGCTTTGACAACCAGCCACGCTCGCCTAAGGCATGAGGCAGTACTATCTGCAATGGAAAATGGAGGTAACAGTGTAACATTGTGTGACAAATTATTAGCTCCAAGTGAGAATGTTACTGTGAAATTGAACACTACGTATATGCCAATGTTGTTTTCAATAAAAAAAAAACATTTGCACAAAGCAAGCCAATCCACTTTTCCATGTTGATAAGAGCATTAAAATGAGAAAAAATTAATGGGACAAAAAGAAATCAAGGGACATTTAGAATAGATAACAATGTGCGATTAATCGTGAGTTAACTATGACATTAATGCGATTAATTGCGATTAAATATTTTAATTGTTTGACAGCACTGATTTTAACCTGCTGGTACAGTTTGGTTTTGGGTGATTGCCTCTTTGGGACAGTCTGTACGGATGATAGAGAATATTCTGGATTAGCAATACCAGAATAGAAAATACACCTAATGAATAAAAAAGAAAAAACACAACAATGCCAATGTTTGTCAACAGATAAACAGCCGTTCAAAAACTGTATGTCTTGAATGGGTACTATCAGTCTGTGCGACAGAGTCGATAGAGTGATAGAATGAGAGAGTGAGAGTGACACCGAGAAGGAGAAAGTCTTCAAGGGTGAGTGGAGCAGAGGCTGTCTGTGTTGCTAAACATTGGCTATAATAGAGGCCAAGGATTAGATGGCAAACTTTATAACCCCCCCCCCCCCCCCCCCCCCGCCCCCCCCCCCCCCCCACACACACACACACACACACACACACACACACACACACATTGTATTCCATCAGTGTTTTATCTGGCCTTTTATTTGCCTTTATCGAGCATGGCGGAGGCAGCCCGCTCAGCGTTAACAATGTCGGGCTAAAGTCATTTCACACAACACTACTTGGTCATGTAAGCTGACAACTTTTATATTCCCTTACGTCCTTGGCTTGCTCTGTCGTATGGGCTTATCAGGAGCGGGGAGTGGCGCAAGCAGTTGGTTTTCAGCACCAAGACATGCCACATAGTGGGGTAAATCGTGCTAATTTCAAGCCTGGAGGAACCATTACTAGGAGGTGAGCATAACTTGTAGTGGCAGACAAAACTGCCTAGAAAGAGGGAGCTCACATTGCTCACGGATTTGCTACATGCTGCACTGGGTTTAAGTGTTCAATACTGGGCATTGATGTGCATCAAAGCTTTCACATGCAATTTATTCTTTGGTTGACAAAGGGTATAAGCATGTGTGTGTGCCTGTGTGATGCTTTTGGGTAGGGGGTGTAAGGGGTTCTTCTGCACAGTCTTTTAATTAACCTCATGCCCTGTTACTATCCACACTGCCAGGACTTGGCTGACCTTACACCGATTTATGCTGCAGTAAAAGTGACAAGGTTATGGAAATACAGACTGATGCAGGATTTGACAGAGGGGTTGCTGGAACAACCTTTAACAGGCTGACAGAGACCATTATCCTTGATGTCAGATGAAGAGGTGTAAGATAGAAATGCCCCTTTGCATATTATGCCGCACTGCCTGCTTAACATATGAACAGCCACCAGGGAGATGAGCTAATGGTGGACAGCCAAATGCTTTCTGTTGACTTAAGGATGACACACAAAAATAAACCTCATTCATTCTCTACAGAGGAGTGAAAAAGGATATTTTAAATGGAGCAAAACATATACAACAAATATTTTTACTACATTGGGGCTCGACATTAACACTTGCCCGTGGCAGTATTAAATGTCTTAGCTAAATCACAGCTAGCTAAATTGTCACATAATATTAGTGCATGCATATTGTCATTTTCAGTGTTTTTTGTCATTCTGGTTGGAAAAGGGTTAATACTGATGTTGATGATATTATTTCAGCACACCCTCTTTATACATTAACAAAATAGTTCAGGTACAACATTCTAGAGGCTCATGATAACAACAAAAGGCACAAAACACGTCACATTATAGTTGAAAAAACAGAGGCCCTGAAGCACCTCCTCCAGTAATTAAAGGAATGATTTAGAATCGCGCCAGCTATCTAATTCTTACCTGCTAATTATATGTTTTGTACATTATAAATTATAATTTATTTATTTATTTTTTTTTTTTTTTAAGCAAACCAAGCAATTGCTTGGGGCCCCGAGCTGGCCTGGGGCCCCAAGACAACGACTGGTTAAGAATAAAATGCAACGACAAACTGTGAGCGCCCCTTTGATAGTCAATGCAGTAAAGTGGAATGACACTGTTTTCGGGATCCCCCTCAAGGGGCCCCTCTCGTGATCTCTGCTGCCGGCAAAATACAAAACCTCCTCGGTCGGCAGTCATCATGAAGCGGAATTATACTTCAGGAAGCCAGAAAAGGAAGAATAGAAAGGAAGAGGAGGATAAGAAAAAACAAGATACTGGTAAGTGATAAATCACACTGGATAAAATAGCTCTACTTGTCTTGGTGTAATTTTGCAGCAGGTAGGCTAGCAAAAATATGTTTATGTTAGCTAACGTTACCTGTAACCTGCCTGACGGCAAAAGCTGCTTGTAACGAACAGTTAGTGCAACTTTTTTTTTCGAACGGACGGAATATGGTTACATACTACTGTAATATGTTTTTTAATGGGATAAGGAAGATGCAGATCTGTTCCAGAATCACTGTTTATCGTATTTAATCACATGACATTGCTATAGCTTTGTAATAGGTTTTGATGAAAGTGGCATAACGTTAGCATGCTATACTAACTATTCCACCGTGATAATCTATTTACCAAATGGGGGTTAGGAAAACCACACAATATATTCCGTGCATCAAACATTAGTTTGGGATGTTTTTAAGCATTAGTAACCCTTAACAAAGTGTTAGGAATATCTGGTCATCTATCTATGTAATGTTTATAGATCTTTTAAAAATGGTTTCTGAAAAGTTTACAAAAAATGTTTAATCATTACTCGATACCTAATATATTATATGACAGATATAATGTGTGTTACAATAAACCGTTAAGCACTAGGCCTACTAATAATTATTAAACATTTAACTATAATTTAATTGTTTGTTAACAGTAAAAAGACTGTTTGCTAACAGTTAAATGACAATTAACTAAAGATTAATTGACTATCAATTTACCATCTATTAATGATTGTTATTATAAAGTGTTACCATCTTTTCTTTCTCCCTCAAGGTGCTGTGCTTAAATGTCTCAGCCCTCAGGCTCTTCCTAAGGATACCTCCACTGATGAAGGTAGAGTGAATTTCTCTCACTGAGCTGAGCTGTTAATAGTTAATAGCTAACAGTGAAATGGTAAAACGTACTTCACAGGTAATTTCTGATTTTTTTTTCAATTATTTTCCCAGCTACACCATCAACTTCATCCTCAACATCAACAGATGCATCACTTCTCAGTGCTGATGTTTCCTCTATAGCACAAGGTACCACCACAAGCTCTATAATTATAGCTGATATTCTGTACAGCCCAGAGTTTAAACTGATAAGTGTGTGCTGTCATATTGTTAGAAAAAAACAGTGCAAATCACTATTGAATTCCCACCAAACTGTGTAAATACAGTCATTTTTGCCCATGGACATTTCAGAATTTTTAATATACAGTAGTGCCTGTCAAATTTCTAGGTGCACAGTTTATGCAACAGCAGTTTATGCACTGTAAACCTTTTTTTTATTTATATAAAGTGTGGGTGAACTTAAACTTTATGGCTATGCTGTGGTTCCTGTAGGCTTTGCGTGCATGCGGGGTGGGGGGTTGGGGGGGCCTCCATGTCCATTTTGCTTGGGGCCCCCAAATTCCTTCAAACGGCCCTGCCTATATTTACCATTTCAGACAAGTCAAATTTGGGGCAAGTAAACCATCTCACGCACTTGCCCAAAGCCCAGTACATGCATTTTGATTTCTCTTAATTATCTTAAACTTTCAAGTGGGATGGCAATGAATTATCTTATTTTATTATTGATAATTGCTGATTCGTTTTTTTATTAATATTATAACTAAATTCATTGAATAATAATTTAGTCTATCACAATTTGCCCGAACCCAAACTGATGTCTTCAGATTGCTTGTCTTATCCGACGGTCCAGGACGCAGACATATTAAGTCCCCTTTCATCAGAGGTCAGTTCATTTTCTGACAATCAACTAATCTTTCATCCCACTTATTTTTCTACACAGTGTATTTGGTAACCATATGTCTTATTCCATATGTAGAGCTGCCCTTCACGTGTCCAACTTTAATGTGTTATGTTGGCTTCAGTTTTCATATATAGTGTTAATAATTTAATTTATTCATTTAAAACCATGACATGCACGCCAATAGTATCTTTTTCTGCTGCCATATACTATTAAGCTAATAATATTGGATTCTGTCATTCTGCACATTGTCCACGTCCTTGTTTTACTTCATCATTATTTAATCCTTAATCTGAAATGACATGGGGCACATACGGTGTATTCATCTCTTAATATGGGGACCTGCCATAACTGTCTTAAAACCACCATGTTTATCAATTAAATGATAATAACCAAGGGAGAGCACAATAATCCTATTCAGTTTTGGATTGCTTGTGGCTGAGCAGATGCAGCAGAGGGATGATGCTTGATTAAATATTGTGTTTTTTTTCTCTTTATTGCTAAATCATTAAAAATGTGATATGGGTCCATTCAGCATCACATAATTATCTTGTCATTCCAGTTAATAAGCATCCTATGAAGACTCACAGCCCACAAGGTACCTGCCCATCAAACAGCAGGGCATATGACTACATAATAAGATGACTTGAGGGAAGTGCACTCCGGTCAAAAGGTAGGTCTCTTTCCAACTGGAGCTGTGCACAGTAAATCTGGGGGTCACGCTGTATTCAAGCTCTGAAGCATACAGATTAATACAACATCCAGGGTCAGTCATGGGACACATCATACTCTGTATTGCCATATGTTACAATATGGGATAAATCTACTTAGTAGAACATAAACTAATAAGGACCACAAAGACCTCTAATTCAGTTTTTTTTATGCAAATGAGAGTACAGCTTGGACTACATTTGAAGAAAATAGAATGCTATTTAATGCATGTTTAATGAGGATAACTGAATGTTGTCAATTTGATTAATCTGTCGTTATCTGTTATTGTCTCAAATAATTGATTAATCGTTTGGTGAGAATGTCAGAAAATAGTAAAATAAAATTGGCCATCACAATTTCTTTAAGCCAACCAGCAGTCCAAAACTCAAAGATATTTAGTATATTATGACATAAGACAAAGGAAAGCAGCAAATTCTCACAACTGAGAAGCTGAAACTGGGCAAAGTTTGGGATTTTTGCCTAAAAAAGTATTTAATCGATTCATTGAGAAATTGTTATAGCTTTAAAATCATTTAAAATGTGAATTTTATGTTTATGTTCTGTACAAACAAAGTCAATGAGAGAACATTCAGAACATCTCCTCTTGTATTCCTCTTAAGGATTTTGAACCAGCTGTTTTAAGCTTCTAATGGCTACCAACATGTATACTCCAGTGAGAAATTTGCTAAACAAACAAATAAATAATACAAAAAACTGCAAGATTCCAATGTGCGTTTCAGTGTTAATAATCCATTTGCAATCTGGTGATTTCAGTGAGTCATTATCCTCCACTCAAACAGTGAGACGACAAAATTCCAAATACGAAGATAACAGAACAGAAGCATTACTTAAATCACGTGCACAATCACACAACAATGCAATATGTGTGTGTGTACATATAGTCACAGATCCTATCAGACATGTCCTTGAACAAATAAGAAATCCCAAATCTTAACATCCAGGTATTTGTTCATAAAATATTGCTGGCTTGCATCTTAACTCGCTGAAGTTGTGTCTTTTTCCTTCTGCAGAGTTTGTTTTTATGTTTTTTGTCCTGTTATGTGAATAGCTTCTGGCAATGTTCATTGATCTGCGGCACGTTGTGTCTGGATGTTGTTTTGGAGATTGGGCAGGATGAAGCAGCTTATGTAAGCAACAGTTGAAGTAATCAGGGGAAGGAGAGATTTATCCGCACATCTATGTTAGAGGAGAAGTGATGAGATATTACCAATATCAACACACTCACGCTGTGCTTAAGCACATCCACGGTTCTAGAGCCTGACGGCTGATAGAGCCACCGCTGCAGAATGGTAAATATCACTGCACTGCATGAACATCTGTTCATTACATTGAAACTGCTACATTACCAGCTGTGGAAATTAACTAGAATATTGTACCAAAATTCCACTCAAGCTAGGGGAAAATAGAGCGACTGTATATATTTGGTTTTTGCAATTATTGTCCTGGCTATTATCCTAAACTGAACATATATACTGCAGTTCTGCAGATATGGAGTTTGAATTTTTTATTATATGTACACTATAGGGAACGGAACCACTGTTGCAGCAAGCATATAAACTAGGAATTAATGATTCTACTAAACAGGAATTGTGTGCTCCAAAACTACACAGCCTGGCAGACATCATAGGCCGATCTTTTGGTAATTTGCGGGACACAGATTAGTCAATTGAAGACTTAACTTCATCATCTGTGCCCTCAAATTACTGAATTAGTTTCCATGAAGTAAGACTTCATCCACACAGACTGAATAGAAACAATCAGTTTCCACTTTGGAAAAGCTGTAAACACACAGCCTGTTCACATGAACCATTCGTTCAAAAAGCTACAAAAAGTTAAGCACTGTAATTCGTAAGCATTCCACGTTTTTTTTTTTTCTGTATTCACTACATTGTTTACCGCTGTATAAGAACGCGGCTGGCCGCGTAGGGAGGAGGTCGGGGGGGTAGGTGGGCGTTAACACACAGGACTTTCAAGCCAGAGAGCGGAGTTCACTTCCCGGGGAAAACTAAAACCTTTCACCCAGGAAATGAGCGTTCCTTAGAAGTGTTTTAATCCAAATCACAATCCTTTCGTCGCATCCAAACTCTCATATTTTGTGGACTAAATTTAACCATAACATCCGCCAAAATGACTGGCAGCTCGCTGTGCTCAAAGTCACCTATTTTTGGGTAACTGAACCACCAGCTACCGCTGATACAATGGAAGTCTGTAGCCCGGCCTCTGTAGCAGCTTAAACAACTAGCAACTGCCGCTCGCGTCACAGAGATGGTTTATAAAGGTGATCTGGTGAATCTGACAGCAATACATATACATATACAATACAACAGCTTATTTACACATCAAGCAGACACAGATCAACTTCACCATTCAATTGGAATTGTTTGTCTACCTGATGATATAAATCCAATACTCACTCTCTTGTGGTCTCCTCCAACTGCGGAGGGAAATATCTGTCTCTTTAGGTGCTAATTTCTCTACTACGGCCACCAGCTAGTATTGCAAACAATTATGTTATCCATTGTTAGTATAAAAATATGAAATAGTACAGTTTCAAGGGATGGCAAATAAAACAATGTTCTCTTTAACGGACAAAATGCGAAATATATCCACATATCTTAATCTAAAATAAAAACATACAACCCAAGACGCTTGCTTTAATTGTCCATAATCTGACAACATTAACTAGTTCACTTTATGTGTGCCATGTAGCAGCTTTCCCAGACAGCTAAACCAGCAAGAGAGTATACACAAGGTGCAACATTCAAATAAACAAGGAAAAATGGACTGAATGAGTTAGAATAAAGAATTCTAGTTTGAGGGAATAAATTCAGTAATTTGAGGCCATCTCTACACTAAAGCACAGCTGCTAACAGTTGGGGTGTTCCTCCCTAACCAACCACAACAATTACCTTCACTTCCTATTGCTACAATACTGTATCTGGACTACATTATTTGAGGGCATCATTTAGTATTTCAAAACCCAACATTATAAATGTAAATAAAAAAATAATTCATGAACCGAAACACTACTATAACTAAGTACTGAGCACCAATTATCAGAAATTTTTCCCTTGAAACTTGCTGGAAGGAAACAATTCATTACCAGTGACAATTCACTTTCTCTGCAGACAAATTGCAGAAAAAAAAGAGAGACAACAGAAGAGAGACATGATGTGGTGGCAAACATATAGAATAGAAAGCACTTAAGAAGCCTGCTAATGGACAAAATATAACAAGACTCTTAACAAGAAGTGACATCCACAGTACACAGTGCTCAGGACTACAGTAGTCTTTTTAGAAGGATGTGATACAAATATGTCCATAGTTTCAGTTGAATCACTACCTGGGTGATAAAGCTGCACTTAAAACCAGAGATGGCTTCGTTTTTATGACCATGTTACCTCACTAACAGGCAAAGGTCACTCCGCAACAGCTGTTTTCAGGCACATCACATCAGTTTCAAGCTAATTTTAGTAAAGTAGCGCAGTTTAAAACAGGAAAGCTCTGAGGACAGTGGTGACATTTTGATGTTTGAAGTGATTTTGTTTTCAGTCCATTATACAGTATATCTCTTTAAGAAATATTTAAGGAGGCGATTGACATTATTCCCAACCGTGTTACTGTACAAAGCATATCATATGTCTATTACATTTAAGCTTTAGTAACAGACAGTGCCTCCTCTCTGTTACTCTGTGCCAGAGCTGGACACAAACTTTTTTTTCCCACAAAAACAAGCAACCTGCAGTCTATTAAAAATGTGTTATAGTGTTAGAACTGTGTAACTGTGTAGACCTACAATTGAAGAGTGAGGAAGGGAAACCAAGATTTCTATTTTCAGATGACCACATTGAAAGCCTCCTTTGAAGAAATATGCAGTGAGAAAACTCATAGCATATTTGTTCCAAGACCGCAAAATTGGTGAATTCCAATTAAATAATGCCCTGGGACATTTGAATATCAGAGTGCCACAACTCAATGAAAGATAACCTGTTCAAAGCAGCAACGGTAATGAAATACGGTAATGAAATAAAAATGACTTTGTTAGTCATTTTTATTTTTTTTATTTTCATTTTATTTACCTTAAAAAATAATCCAAAAGTACATACAATACAAACTATGCAATTTATAGAACATGATGGCATGAAAGTCAGTTATTAAACTCCTATGCTGCCTACAGAGATATAGGTCCTTTTCACACCCAAAAGTCCGGACCAAGGTTCACGTTTTGTTGTATTTGATCTGAATAGTTTCAGTTTGACATTACAATGATGCGAGTTTGTAGACGGGCTTCCCCTTCATCTCGTGTCTGAATTTTTGTAATTTTTTTCTCTCTCCATGCATTTTGCAACAACTTGAGTCTTGAGACAACTGGTCACATCCACACAGTTAGACACACACAGTTACACATTCATACCTGGAAGGGGCCCAGTACAACCACAATCTGATCAGCTGGGTTGGGGTTAAGGGCCTGAGTTAAGGGCTCAAGCACCTCAGTGGTGGTAATGACTCTTTCACTTTAGCCACCCAGATTTTATCCTGTCGGTCTGGGGATTGGACAGGCGACCTCCTGGTACCAAGCTTGCTTCTCTAACCTCTAGGTCGCCACTGCCCCAATGCACTGGTTCCTCATAGGAGCTTCCCTACTATTATAACACAACGGTAGTCAGAACTAAGACTGAGACTAACTCTTTTTGTCTGACCAAGGTTTGGCTGTTTGGTCCCGGAGAGGTTTAACACTTGTAACTGTGGTCCAAACCAAAACTCTGGACCAAACGGGGTAGGTGTGAAAGCAACCTTATATAGTCAAATAATATATAATTCTCAAGACAATCAGCCAAATGTATCATGCCCGCATATGCAAATGTATTTATATACAGCATTTCATGTTTTTATAGTGTTCTCCTGACGGCCATATTCTGATAGTTTTAAAGAAGCAAACCATATTTGATCCTAGTGAGTTATAACGTTAAAACTGTATTTATAATGGTGATTCATGCTACAATGTTTTTATTGTTTAAACTGTGTTTTTATGGCCCTGTCCAGAGTACAATCCTAATCAGTTATGTTTTCCATAAGGATAGTTAAATTGATTCATAAGGTGTTCACAGGGATCAGCATGGGAAATATGCCGCCAGAAACTGAAAACGTTCATCATATAAATATAAGTAGCACAAACATGGTAATTCACGCAAAGACACTATTACAGAATCCAGTGGAATATTTGCTTTTCTCAAACCTTAATTTGTTTTAATGAGTAACTCTCTGATTGTTAATTCAGCCCTTTACATCCTCCCTGCACACAATACTAAATTAAGAAACAACAACAGGCTCAGTGTCCTTGTAGGACAAACCATTTTAAGTTTCCCAAAGAGAAAATCTTCTATGCCTTTTACAATTTTATCTGATGTTGGTATTAAAGGCTCGGCAACAGAGTTTTGACGCTGGACAAGCGGCTGTTTGCTTTTCACTCACTGTTATCAAAACGTTGCACAATTGACAAGATAAAATGATCTGAAGGACAATGTTTCTTTCAAGTTATCATTTTCCTTAATCACTATATTAAAGCTTTAGTGTGTAAGTTTTTGACATTAATGAACGTCCGTTACATTCAAGATAATAACCTCTTCTGAAGAGTCCATGATGTTTTTATAATCCTCCGTGTCCTCCTTGGCTACTAGCAAATGTGTGGAGGAATGGTGGGGGGGGGGAAGTGGCTTGTATCATGTGGATGCGCCGACAGTGTTGTCATACTTAGAATTTCTCATGGGGGAGACAGAAACTATGCACTATAGCTTTAAATGGACTACAGTGAGAGCTGCCAGTTCAGTTGTCTTTGGACACTGCTGCTAAAGGGGGATCATAACTTTAAACACCTACAACTTGGTTAATTCACAGTATTTTTTCTTCTCCAGTGGTTTATACAATACAACTCATTTCCTTGTGCAAAACACATAATTCAATGATTAATTTGTAGTGGATTATCCTAGTGTTGTTGTTAAGGCTACATGTGGGCCTGCATGAAATATTATTATTACAAAACAAACTATTTAATAAAACATTTGAGTCAAGAGCGTTTAATACTCCTCACTATCAGAGCTGCAGTTTCCAGTATAGAAAAAAATGAATACACTTAGTTTGACCATACTTTTTCTTTCTTTTAGTTTAATGGCGGTAAAAGAAAAAGACTCAAAAAAGTGTTACTCACACATAGTGTCAAAGCACATTACCTGCGTCTCTTAGAAAACAAATATTTGGATTTATCATTTAAATTGTTGTTAAATGCTTAACTGCATGTTCAATTGTTAAACAAATTAACAGGCACACAAGTGTTTTTTTTAATTTTGACAACTGGGGAGCTTACTGCCTTGATTATACCATCTTTTAAACCTTTTTTCCATACAACACAGTAAAACTTTCTATTGTCCCAGTAGCTCTAAAATTTGCATTCAAAGGGATGTATTCACCCAGTGGGACATACACTCTTATAAACAATGACAAGTCTCTCTCATGAATAATACATTTGGTGGGACTGCTTAGAGAATGCTAAAGTTGCAAGAGGACCAGCCCTCCAGGTTTTTTTAGACTCACATGTTTAAAGAAGCCAAAAATGCTTGAAGACATAATTCTTCACTTAGAGAAAGACATTGTCATGAAAAAACAAGACATGACGGTAAATATATTTAATAAGTTGTGTGCATTTTGCTTTACCATATCCTTATCTTTCCCACGGGAAACCAAAGCATGCATCTCAGTTATGTCTGTTTTCAAACGTCCTCTGACTTAATTGCTTCATTAGTTAATGAGTTATTTATCTTTCACCACTTGAAACCCATGTAATCACTTCATAAGGGCTGCCGCTATACAGATTTGTTGTTCTTTTGAGGAAGAGAGCAACACTGGGAGAGCGAGCAAGAGAGAACATACATCCAAATTAACATTAATGAAGTGAGTTCTACGACCACGTATGGTTAGGCCAGGTCTCAGAAAACACTCAATATCAAGTGACGGAGGGAGGTGAAAGGGCAGTGTGTATTAACACAAGGAACTTCCTTGACACTTTTTAATTGCCACCTTAACCTGATGCCTCTTGATGTCGGAGCCATTTAGTCACCACAAAGGCATCTCATTCAAAAGGGAGACGGAGAAAAGAAAGTCCAAGCTGTGCACTGGATCAACCTCACATATCCTCCTTAGCCTCTGACACTGTGTTCTCCTATAATGCTTGGCCAGTAAACCACCATAACTCCCCCAAGGTTTTGGTACACATGACATGCCCACGCTGCTGGTGTGACTCCTCTTGCTCGGCGCTGTTAACTCTTAATTGCCATCTTTTGTCATCTGGGTGAACTGTAGACCTGAAACGTCTAGCATTACCGGTTATGGAAAGTACATTATATAACATGAACTCACTCATAATGCACAGTGAAAGGTTCTTTGCTTTGTGGATTACGGTTGAAGAGGAGGTTCAGTTTAGGAATAATGCAGGAGTTGAAAGATAAACCAAAAGTGTTTACTGATCCTTCAAGTAAAATTTTGCACTACGTTACAACAATTATTATACTTTCCATTCTTCCCTTTTCCAAATATATATATATATAATATATATATATATATATATATATATATATATATATATATATATATATATATATATATATATATATATATATATATATATCAAGGTCAGCCAACCAGCAAAACACATAATGCAAGTAAAAAGTAAAAAGATGCCTTCCGCCCCGTTAGAACTGGATTTATTTCTCTATATAACTTACACTGGTCAGTGATTTTAAACTGTGATTTTTACCACCTATCCCATTATTAATTACAGCTCCAAAACCTTTTACTTAATTCTAGTGTTTTGGCCAAAACCTCTGGAGTTTGTGGAGTTAGAAAAAAGGGAGGTCACAAGACCTCTGTAGCCCTCTCCCAATCTAAGCTTGAGGCTAGCGATTCTAGACAATTAGCGACTACTAGCATAACACATCCAAATCTGTGACCAAACTGTTGCCAGTCGAGTTGCTTGCAGTTATTTGCATGAACTGTCGATGTGTAGTTTCCTCCGGGAAGCAAACTCCGCTCCCTGGCTTGAAAGTTCTGTGTTTAAATGCTCACCTATCCTCTCTGACCAGCAGCTGCATTCTTATACATCGGCCGTCAATGTGGTCCATAGCAACAACAACAAAAAAAAAAGAAGTGGAACACTTACAAATTACAGTGCTTAACTTTTCGTAGCTTTTTGAACGAATGGTTCATGAGAACAGGCTGCATGTGGTCATATGCGCCCTTATGTTGTTGCTTGATGGGCTTGAGTTTGCCAAAATATGCTTTCAGCAAATTATTTTGCATACAGTACCTTTGAGGTTATTCTGGAGAATATTCTAGACCAGGGATCTTCAACAGTGGGTCCGGGACCCCTAGGGGGTCCTCAGAGTCATTGCAGGGGGGGCTCCAAATTATTGTTAATTTTTTAACGTTTTTTCAAAAATTAAAAAGTCTTAACATGATTTCAACATATTATTAGCTAATATAAATCCCCACTGATGATAGGCTTACTGGCCCATAGTTAAGATAGTCACTAATGTAGCACAGATACAGTTCATCCCAAAGGATTGACTGTTCCACATCATGATTTATAAAATAATTTATAAAATCATGCCGACAATTATTAGGCTATTTGGATAGCTTGAATAGCTTAGTATTCTATGCAAAAAAGGTATCTATAAAGGCTTTAGGCTGCCCTAAAAGTTATTGTAGGCCAAGTTTAATATACTACAACTTAATTTTATACAATAAATGTAGTAGGGGGTCCCTGATCCGTCTCTGCTTCAGTTAAAGTAACACCAAAGCACTTTTCCTTTTCAGTCCCCCTACAGGTTGGAAGTGGAATTGTCCATTACCGCTGTCATTCGAACTTCAGATCTGCTACCCGATCTGGCAAACTTGCATAGTGCGGTTATAGCCGATAGAGGGCCGCAAAGCGAATGCAGAAGTGCCGTTCACCCTGTTATAAGTTGATGAACCACTAAAATGATCTTGGAAACATTATTTTAAGGTACAAAAGAATCTTTGGTGTTGCTTTAAAGCCCCAGTGTGTAACATTTGTAGTTGTTCATTATCAAAATCTGTATTGCCCTTGCTTCACAAACTTGTCCTTTCTTATGAATATTGACCACCACCATCAATTCTAAGTATTCCTATTGGCTTCAAATTTTACATTTGCGCTTACATGAACTGGGGTAGACGCTCCATAGCCATGCGCTATCTTGAAATGCGGTAGCCCGTAAGCAGGGATGTAGTGGAGGCTAAACGCACATAAACGCCGTTTACGCACCTCCCAAAATTCGGAAATAGCGTTTACCCACCTCCAAAGTGCGTTTATCCACCTCTAAATTGTGTTTATCCACCTCTAAATAGCCTATAGTTTCTAAGCCATTTTAAATCAAGCTTATGTCGTTTTAGTTTCATATTTTTCATTATTAGTTTCATAGATTGTTAAACCTAAGACGAAGTCTTTCATATTGCGCTGCTTACTGTCAGTGTTGACCAATCTCTTGCGGTGTTTGTTTGTTATAGCCCACAACGTTGCCTTCCAGGCACTAGGATTAGGCAACAGTTATAGGTGCCTTGAATTAAGTCAATGGTCGCAGCGCTGCCTTGAAGTCAACGTTGGGGGCTTAAAACGCCATCGAGCATCTCTTGCGTAGAGAGCAGGAAGCAGCAGACTGCATCAAGATTCATCAGTTCTCTTAATACATCCATGGTCACTAGCCCAAACTAGCCTACATGTCTCATGTAATAAATTGTAAAAATAGATGTCCGGCAATTTTTTAAGCGCCGTCAAGACAGCAGCCCTCCTCCTGATGCCAGCAAACGGCCTCGGCTACAAGCCCAAAGTGAGTGAGCTCGAAAAACAGTACTAAACTTCATGTTTTTTAGGTTAATTTGGTTCACTGTAGATTCATGCCACTGACTCAACAAGTCACCTCTACCTTTTCCCATTAGCCCACGTTACAAGTAAAATTCAGGATACATTATCAGATAAATAACTGGATGTAATTATGCATTCTCTGACATCTAAACCACTGGAAGTTTGTGACAACAAGCTCTCTTTGCTAGTCACCTAGCTAGTTAATGTTATCGCTATAGCCGTTCGCGGTTTTGCGGGTACGGTAAACGTTTCTATGGAAACGGCGAGTTGAACCAATCAACTCGCCGACTATGGGCAGTGTAGTTTTTCTCCATAAGATTGCGGCTAAAAACATGTTTTTCTAGTAACAAGGTTGATTTCATACAGACCTCTAGCTTCTACAGGAGCAGAAACAAAATGAGACATTTGAGGACGTCATCCTGGGCTTTTGGGAAACACTGATCCACATTTTTCTGACATATTATAGACCAAACAACTAATCGATTAATCGAGAAAATATTCAACAGATTAATCGACTATGAAAATAATCCCAAATCCCTAATCATTATGTACAAGTGCATTGCATTGGCAGCCCTGGATATAAGCCTCCCTCTCTAGTCTATCTCTTAAATATGTTTGTTCTCTCTGTTTTGTCATTTAGTAAACTTTATAGATTTCAACCCTATTATTCCTTCTCGAGTCTCTTTAACAATAGCTTAGATTAATGTATGAATTGAATAGTGATTGTGTGACCTATGATGAGGAAACAACCAGTGATACCCTTGGTAGTACCATCAAATGATAGCCTATAGCGATGTCATCAGGATACACATACACCGGTAGGCAGTGGCCCACCTTAAAAGGTGACCACGTCGTGGTCCACCAGAATTTATAGTTTACCCACCTCTTTTTTTACCACTACACCTCTGCCCGTAAGGGACATACAGGCTATACTGCTCCGCATTTCGCGCTTTTCACTCAGTGGTACTGACTGTGACGATTGCCAGGGAGGAAGGGGGAGAAGATTACTTGTGACTAACTGCTGGCAGATTTAAAAGCCTGTTGCGTCTATTATCGAGGAAATTAAAATGACAACGTGACAGGCAAAGCAACGCGACCAAAGTTAATATTGGAGTGGCTTTTCCAAGATGGAAAGAGCTGATGAGGAGCAAGGATTTTAAAAGGGACGCCGAAGTTACCTGCTTTCTTCTCAACAGGTAATTCTGCCTATTTGTGTAAATTAGAAGTTTTATAGTGTCTACTTGCTTGGCTAACTATAGCATGGTTGCATAACGCTAGAACGACATCTAGGATACTTTTCCTCACGTCAATGATGAAAAAGAATTGTCTACCTTGTAACATAAATGTAATCATATGTGCCGTGATTTACCTGGCAGACAACTCACGTCATGCAGTTCTAACACAGACTAGCTACAGCTAGAACAGCTGCATGTAAACGATGGAGACACTAAGAGATCATTTCAGTTTCATTGACATTGTTCATGCTGCTCAGAGAAATACATTAAAAACACAAACCTCCGTTGCTTCTCTCCTACGCTGTAAACATCGCCTTTCACTATTAATCTCGTACAATATACAGAATAACGATAGCACTGATACTTTACTAACATTAGCTTGCATATGTTTGGGAACATGATAGCTGATGTTAGCAATGAAATGGTACCAAAATAACGTAAAACTATTATTACACTGGAAGGGACACTCACGGACGGTTGTCGCTAATTTCGGGTTCGGCCACCGTAGAAGTAATAACGCACTCGGAATGGGGGGGGGGCTAGAAAGTAATATTCAGTTGGTTGTCATATACAATTTCACTGCTAGATGGGAGAAATTCTTACACACTGGGGCTTTAAGGGATCCTTGGCTTAAAAAACATTGAAGACTCCTGTTCTAGTAATAAACATTTGCTGAAAGCAAGCACATTTGTCTGCTCCCATGTTAAGAAGAACATTGAAAACTTAAAAAAAAAAAAAACTTTTAAAGTACATTTAGAACAGACAGAAAATGTGCGACTAATTTGCGATTGAGGGGTAAGGACAGTCATCGATCAATCACGATTAAATATTTTAATCTATTGATAGCTGATAATATTTAACAGTGTTTATACATGTTAATTACTGGTTATTAATGCTTATATTAAAAAAGTACTAAGCCTGCCAAATTTTACCCTGCATATATTTATTCAAAAAGCATTGTGAACACATTTTAGGAAAACATCTGCAGAGATCATTATTCCTGTTGTTAATGTAATCTGGTCAAGGTGCATCTACTGCAGACTGTGTTGTCATGGGTTTGAAAATGTTGCTCTATTTTTAATCAGTTATGTGGATTGAATCAATAAAAAAACTCAATTTTAAAAGACAATTACCTCTTCAATCTCAAAGTAATCAAGAGACCTGTTCATCATTTCAACATATTCAATTTATCTTTATGACCAGAAAATAAATAAACCAGAAAAGCAATCTTACAGAACTGCTTCAGGGAAATATTTCAGGGACGTACTTGTCATTTCTTTACCCTGAGGAAAATCCGTTTTTCTGACCACACCCAATGAAAACACTGATCAAACTGCAAATCTGTACAGATATCGTTAACATGTTATATATATATATATATCTATATATACATATATATATATATATATATATATATATATATATATATCTTCAGCATTGATGTGAACCGTAATATGCTGTTTAAAACCAAAATATCCCAGCGCAGGACTTCAGTGTATTCCATATTCATGTGTGTTTGAGGTTAGTCCTGGACAGTTCAGCAGACCATGATATTTCCTTAAACTAAATGTCACGAAGGCATTCAGGCATGAAATGTCAGACTAATTCAGGGCACAAGCACAAAATGTGAGCTAGTAAAGGACTTTGCTCAAACCATTCATCAAAGAGAAAAGGTGGCCCGAGAAAAGTGATGTAAAAAACAAATGGTCTGCAGACACAGCTCAAATTGATTTGCAAAAGAAATTGTGCTTAAAATCTATCTCAATTTCAATGAAGCATCGTCGCTCACTGATTCTTAGAGCTAAATCTATAACGTATGCCATTTTATTATAGACCTGTGAAAAACACTGAAGACAATATGTTCTTGAAAGATTATTATTGACCACATATTTGGTAGAGATAAATTTACAGTAACATCAATGGTAACTTGGCATCAATTCTAATAGACGCACCGGACAATGGGTTATTAATAATAATTAATTATTATTATTATATTTTAGTCTACAAGAAGGAGAAACTATTATTCATCACATATAATCGTACAGTACAATGTAGTGAAATTCAATCACTGCATTTAACCCACCCTAAGGATAAGGAGCAGACAGCGCCCAGGGAACAACTTGGGGTTCAGTGTCTTGCTCAAGGAAAACTTTGACGTGCCCCGAGAAGCCAGGGATCGAACCCCACTCTACCTCTGGCCCACAGCCACCCACCACAAGATCATGTTTTAATTAATTATATTCAAATGAGGAAGTCAGGGGATGTCGTTATAGGGCGACAACACCTGTGAAGGGATAAGGTTGGGTCGCATGTAGTCTCACTTTGCCAGACCTTCCTCCACAGCGCTGCGGAAGAGGGTCTAGCTAGTCCACACAGCCTTCCAGGATGGGAGAAAAACGTGCTGTGGTTTAATGGCTTTTCTTTAAAGCAATCACAATCATCATGGGCAGCACTAAATGCTGGACAGAGCCATGCCGCTGCAAAATGGCCTCAAGAAGGAACTTGTTTTGGTGAAACGTACGTTCAAAAGTTGTTTTAGTTGTGCAACAGAAAACTCAGATTGGACAGATACTCTAGCTAGCTGTCTGGATTTAGCCTGCAAAGATCTGAGGAGCAGTTTACCATAGTCTTCATAAATCCACTGGAGTTTAAATACACAAAAGAAAGCGTAAGGAAACAGACATCCGGGTGAAAAGCGGCAACCCTGGAAGTAGAACACCATGGATATAGACTAGGTTGCATGCCACACAACTGCAACGTCCCCATTTTCGATTCCAGCCAGGGACCTTTGCTGCATGTTATACCCCCTCTCTTCCCCAGTTCCCTGTCTACATTTTCAATGTCAACTGTCCAATAAAGGTGGAAATGCCAAGAAAAATAACCTTAAAAAACCCCCAGAACATTAGACGTTAACCCTGGAGGCAGCTGTCCATTTTCCATTTCCAGAGTCAACCACAACCATCCCCTAACCTTAACCACGTGGTTATTATTGTAAACATGACGATGGAGGTGCCCTTACCTTAGAAAAGTAGGTAATTATACCTAAACCATGTTTCCCCTAAATACATATTTTAAACCCAACTCATGATCTTTCCCGAAACCTAAACAAGTCATTTTTGTGCATAATCTTAACCAAACCTTTACCTTAGCGTTGCCACATCAAACAACTGATTAGTGATTTGTTACAGTGTAGCAAGACACAGAAAAATGATGTCTAATCAGAAAACACGTCTACTGTTTGTGTTATTCTGAAGTTCATGGACCAACAGTGTATTTTGTTGTTTAATTTGGAGGACTTGTTGGTGTGTATAATGATATTTGGTATAATTGTTGATACATTTTTGCTGGGTTGATTTCCAAGGGTAATGGAAACCAAATATTCAGTTCAACATTTTCTTTTTTTTATGTCTATTGATTTTGTTTGGTGTAAGTGTTGAAGGAGATGGTCTCTGATTTAAGGCCAGAAACAGATTAAACTGAAATGCTTTGCAGGAAACTTCACTAAGGGACTGGGCTCGTCAGTCAAAATAGATCTGACCCTCCCTTCACCAGCAATATATTTTGTATGACCCTACAAAATGACTGGGAAAAAAGGGATGGCCATCCCCAACAATGTATTGATGCTTTATGTACTGTATTGCGTTGGCAAAAAAGAACAGATCCTCATGACTTTTTTACAACCATAGCACATGTGACTAAACCTCTGCATTCTCATCTTACGCATCACACTCCTCTGTTATGGTGTGGTGGCCATTTCAGTAGATTCACTCACTAACATTATTGTGGAAACACAATAAGCATGGAAACTACAACCCAAAATCAGAAAAAGTTGGGACAGTATGGAAAACACAAATTAAAAAAGAAAGTAGTGATTTCTAAATGTACTTTGACTTTTATTTCATTGCAGACAATACAACAGCACATAATTGAATGTGTTCCTCATGATTTTTATTGTTTTTCTTTTTCAAAAAAACTAAATTCCTATTTTGGTTCTTGCAACACATTTCAAAAAAAGTTGGAACAGTAAAGCATTTACCACTTTGTAATGTTGCCATTTCTTTTCACAACACTTAAAAGACGTTTAGGGACTGAAGACACCAAGTGGTGAAGTGTTTCAGGTGTAATTTTGTCCCATTCTTGCTGCAAACAAGTCTTAAGGTGGTTGTAAAGGTTTGCCAAAGTAGTCCTGAGCCCATGTGGTGATATCGCTTATAGATGAATGACAATTCTTGATGCAGTGGCGCCTGAGGGCTCGGAGATCACGGTTGTTCAGCTTAGGCTTGCGCCCTTGTCCTTTACGCACTGAAATTCCTCCTCAGTCCTTGAATCTTTTAATTATGTTATGCACTGTTGAAGGTGAAATAAGCAAATGTCTTCCTATCTTTCTTTCTTTTGAGGAACATTGTTTTTAAACATTTCAATAATTTTCTCACGTATTTGTTGGAAAACTGGCGATCCTCGGCCCATCTTTGCTCCTAAAGGACTAGACCTTTCTTGGATGCTGGTTTTGTACCAAATCATAATTACAATCACCTGTTGACATCACCTGTTTCAAATCACATCATTATTTAACCAATTTACCTGATTACTAGCCCTTAATTGCTCCTGTCCCAACCTTTTTTGGAATATGTTGCAGGTCTGAATGATAGGAAAGGATGTATATTTACAAATGAAATGAAGTTGACCAGACAAAACATGAAATATTTTGTGTTCACATTGTCTGCAATGAAATACAAGTCAAAGTACATTTAGAAATCACTACTTTCTTTTTTTATTTGCGTTTTTCATACTGTCCCAACGTTTTCTGATTTGGGGTTGTAGACGAGGAGTTGGATAATGAGAACAGATGCTATTATGAAGTTTGATAAATTGGACAAACACCGGTGTATAAGTCATAGCACCTGACGCATAACGCAAGGTTTGTTTGACCACTTACACAGTTTAGTCTATAAGGTCTTGTTTAAAACCCTCAGAGACCGAGAGAATCGTCAACGATCCGGAAACGGCACCTTTTAATCATATTTTAATCATTTAATAACCATAAGATGGATCGTCTTACTGTTTTTTTTCAGTTAGCAGCTAACAAGCTAACGCTAACGAGCGTCTCTTTGCTGTCTTTCTAGCCTTCATGGGAGGTTTTGTATCCAGCCTGGAACTTGTGTTTTTTCGGGGGGTGGTTGAACAATAAATCCAAACTTTTACATCCAAGATCGATACACTTTATGTCCATAATTTATGATTTTTCGGCCGTTCATCTGCACCGATCGGCGTTAGCTTCCGTGGTGAAAACTACATCCGGTTTCCCATAATGCATTGGGCCTTTGTTATTGTCTGCAAACCAATGGAAACCGGTCTTTTGAGAGCAGAGATCTTCTATGATAGGGAATGATGGCTCACTACAAGCCAGCAACGATCCAACAAAGTGAACAAAAGGTGTTCTTTGACTACAAAGATCGTCTATTCGCTTTGTAACCCGTTCTACATAGAAGGGAGCCTCACTGTTTTGATTTTTTGGATACATTTGGGCCTTTTTTTGGAGAAATGTAAATAGCTTGTCGTTTATATGACTTATAATGTTAATTATGTTTATTTTTTCACTGGGTGACTCCAAATATATATATATATATATATATATATATATATATATATATATATATATATATATATATATATATATATATATATATGTATGTAGCAGAACTGTGAGTGTTATATAAATAAATATGACATTATTCTTTTAATTATTGGCATAAGTGCATTTCACGAGGGCAAAAGCGTCTGGACTTTTTTTGAAAAAATGTAGATATTTTGTCAACTGTATAAGTTATAATGTTAATTTCTTCACAATTTGACTCATAATACATATGAGAAGTGTTTTAGACAGGAGATTGGCTTAGGTTTTATTGATCTGTGTGTCATATCAATACATATCTGTGAGATTCATGTTTCCGTTTTATTTATTTATTTATCTTTAAGGTCTTACAAAATGGTTTAATATTCAAGTGACCTCACTGCAGCACACATATTCTAATAGCCCAGTTTTTCCTGAAAAACAAGCTTTTTTAGAAAATAAAACCAGACGGACCAGAGGTTGTCAAAAATCCTTCAGGAATCTGAGTGTTAATCCATTTAGTTGAAAAACAACGTGCAGCCTGTTTAGCGGCCGTAGCCGACAACGGTGAGTTATTTTAAGCCAAGAGGGGGGCTGTAAATCCAGAAGAGAAGACCGTGAGTTTGCAGTGTGTTTAGCGATTGTTGCCGTAATTCTAAGACAATAAAGTGTGTATTTCAGTGGAAAAGGACGACAAGGTAGTGTTATTTTTAGCGGTTCCTATCGTAATTCTAAGCCAAGGAAGTGTGTCTGTCTGGCGTGTGGAGAGGAAGGCGAGGTTGTGGGGTTTTTGGCGGATCCTACTAAGCCGAGGGTTAGGGTTAAAAAAGTGTGTCTGTCAGTTGGTTACAGAGCTCCGCGTGATCATGGGCTTTTATGACTGTCAATATAGCCAGCATCTAACGTTAGCTACTCCGCTGTGCTGTGGAGTATGTCTGTATGTGGTTAGATGATTATGATGTGACTGGTCATCTTGCAGTTTGCAGTAAATCCCTCATTTCCTTCCCATGAGTTAATGCCTGAGGAAGACATGTAGTTGGTCAAAGAGTCGCTAATAAAATCAAAGGGAGCTGTGATTCCAATTTTTGTGTATGACAATGAATACACAAGACAGACTGGGCTTATTCCTGAACACACTGGAATACAGTGTTGTAGTAAGATGCGTTGTTGCTATATTTTTCCGGAAACCAATAAGTGGTGGTTTACGGACAAATGAATGACAAAAAAAGTGTCTGGAAGGAGGCCAAGCTATATTTCAGCACACATAGTTTCCTGAAACAAATCCATTGAGTTTTTAAATCTCTTGTTTGTACAGGCCATTAATTACAATGCAAGAATGTAACACAATAATAAAACAAATGCCTATTATATAAAGGTAAATATATATTTTTATTAAACCATTTGGATCCAAGGGAAATGATACAAACATAATGCTCCACTCATGCCGTCCATTTCAGGATTACACCCTGTCATCATTTTTGGTGAGTGCTGATATTTCTCTGTGAAAGCATTCATGTCCAACAGTAACAGCCCTGCTGCTCTGATAGTCATTGATCACTGATATTTACGGGGAAAAGTTGTTGAATAAGTCGGGGGGGCTATTTTACCGCTACAATTGAAGGAAAAATATCAATACTCACAGAGGGATGGAGGCGGACTGAAATGAGTGAAATGATCAAGAGAAGATGTAGCTTGCTTTCAATAGGGAGTGGCTGATAACATCAGATTATTAACCACCATACTCCCTGCTGCTGTGATTCTGTACATGAGCCAGAGGAGATCTCTAGCAACAAACCACAATAAACTATTCTCTGTAAATAGAAAATATAAAATCAGCCTCAACTCACTACACTCACACATCTAGGAAAAAAAGAAATGAGAAAATGTTTCATATTTATATTATTTAAAACTGGAGCATTTATACAAGCAATGGCCATTTTACTTTTGTTGGTTAAACAACGGAAACAGGGGGAGGGGGGGGGGGGGGGGTGTATCTTTGAAGTTTGCCATAATCCTTGAAACAAAATGGTTTAGAAAACAACCTTCATACATAATGCATGGTGCATTTCTCTCACACATGATTTAGGATTTTTTCTTCTTCTTATCTTTAGTTCTGGCCGATACACCAGGCTGGTTCGATTTCCCTGGGGATATGAAGGCGATCATACGGCAATTCCTTTCAACTCTTTTCCAGTTCAATTTATCGGGTACAAACAGGGTTCAGACCCCCAATAAGAATCCCTGCTTTGTGAGATTCAAAATTCTGGCTTTAAAACTACGTGTTGAAGAGGATGGCAGATTTACACTCAAGTGCAGCATCAAGATGATGATTCACATGCCAGGAAGAACCACTCTGCTGATACTTCTGACTGTGATATATATATATATATATATATATATATATATATATATACACACAGAGAGAGAGAGAGAAAGAGCCTCATTGCTACTTTTTCTGTATATCATTTCCAGGTTGGAATTTGTCAAAATTGTTTTTCTGATGTTTTTCTATGAAAAAGTTATAAGATGGACAATTTAATTTAGTGACAGTAACATGATGGTGCAGGGCTAGAAGATTTTGACAAAAGAAATGTTTTTCTCTGAAAATGAATTTGTGCTTGAAGCAAAAGATGACCATTATAATGTTGTGCAAAGTGATCAATCAGATCATTTAGAAACAGAATTGGAGCATTAACATGACAATGCTAGCTCAGAAGTGAGCATGTAGAGCAACAGTGGACCACTGAACACACTGTCAATCACAGTACATTTCAGAGAGAGAGCGTTTTGGCTGTTCTGCACATGTATTGCCCGACAAAGACAGAAGAGCTACAGGGAGAGATCTCACTCATCTACTTCAAACTGTTTTTTGTTTGCATTCTACCCACTACAGCTTTAATTGAATTTTATGTAAATAATATTTTTCCTTTTTTTTTTGGGCATACATTTATGAGAAAAATAATAATGTTAAAACTATGTTCTTTCACACATTTGTTAGACCTCAAGGATACACAGCGCATTCTGGTAAGTAGCACTAAATGCAAACATAAATGTTCACCATAGAGCAACTTTAACTGAGGGCCCTCTAAATACCAGAGGTACTGTATGTAGGAATGGTTTGCAAAACATCCAAACATGTAACCTGTTCATATCCACCTCCTTTTTATTGATTTTCACCAAAAATTTAAATTGCAGTCTCTGACCCTTTCGTCTTGTGACTATAAGATCATCACAGATTGTATAAGTGCAAAAAACAGACTTAAGAATACAATCATTATTTTTAGGTGAATGTTCAAGAACCACAAGTCACTGATTTCTAAAACTATATGCAACTTCCAAGTCTGCGAGTGCAAGAGTATGGTCTGTTTTTGGTGGGAAAATGCCAACCCAAATGAAACAATGCAACAAAATTAATGTTTCCGTATTTGCTGACCTTATTGAAGAGAAGAAACTCCTTGCTGAAGACCAAGTAATTCATATTTGTGTCAGAAAGAGAGTCCATGGCCAGGAAGCTGCTTATTAAAACTGCCCTGTAAATCTAGCATGGACAAGTCCTGGCCTTATTACATCATGGTTTTAATAAAGCTGTCCAGTCTTCAGATTATGCCAGTGACCTCTTTTTACGTAAGCCTTTTTAATGCTCCTCTGGGACCAGTTGGGTTTATAGAGTTGGTGCCAAATCATCACACTTAATCAAACACCTATAACCTTCCCCTCAATTCTGAATGAATTATGTTTATAAACACAGTATATCATTCAAGCCTGTTTGACTGCACAAGACATCACTGCAACAAGAATATCATCTTTCTGTAAGGAAACAGGCCTCTGGATTTGTTTTTTTTAAGTGTCATACAAACTATTTGAAATGGTCAATTGAAGGATTTAACCATCGACTGAAATGAATTGACAGATCCTGACATGATACAAATCTCAATCCTTTTAATCCATTCAAATTACCATCAACACCCCTTACACATCAAAAGAAAATTGATTATCAACGTGCTTGTCACACTTCTCTCTCACAATTCATAAATGCTCTCAACAATTATAATGTGCTGTCAAACGACAAACCACAAATCATATTTAACAAGGCATATTTAGGACTAAAGTGTAACTTAAATCTTGAGCTTGTAACTTTGTTTTAGAAAGATACCAACTTCAATCATAAAAAGAGCTTCTATGAGACACATCCACCACTAATTATTGTCATTACAAATACAATTTGAAAAAAACGGGCTCAACCACAATCCCTGTTATGAAAACAAGCTGTGTTCAAGAACGCCTGCATGCTGCCAGTCAGTCAGTCAGTCACACATGCACAAATCAGTCTAGTCCTTATTACAAACTACAGAGAGCAAATACATATGTCCACAGAACTGGTGACATGAAACAAACTGGATACTGGAGCTTCAATACACATAGAGGCGTCTCGTTTTTCCCAGTGGCAGAAGACATGTTTATCAGGAGCCAAACTCAGTCAACCAGGCTACAGGTTTGCAACTGCTGCGACTAATCTACTGTATGTGACAAATGATGTTCTGAATTTATCAAGTTTGCCCGATGTTAACAGAGCAGGGCTTACTCTGTACTACAGCTAGAGTGCTTGTATCACAATGTATGTTTATTGCTACGATGGCTAATCTATACTAATCTCATTAGTTTGTGGGTGAATGTTTTAGTTATATGGTTCATAAGGTCGTAACAACAACACTGTCACTATCATAGGTCTAAATACTACGAGCGTCACGATAGTGCACATAAAATTTGAGCTATGCATGTAATTCTGAGCTCTACATAGACCGGTGCACTTAACATGGTACAGAAAAAATATGTTGTGCAGGGCTGCCAACTCTCACACATTGACTCGTGCAATTTACCCTTTTTTCACAAGCTATATGTCCATTTTCGCGCAGTAAATAACTTAACTGATAACTGATAATGTCACTGACAGCACACAGACAGATAAGACAGAGCAGCACAGCACAACAGCAGCATCGTAAAAACACTGCTGCAAAGCCAGCCGCCTCTTGGATTGTGATGCCCATCTATTCGTGCTGTTACGGTACAGGCACTTGGAGCCATTAAGGACAAAGAAAGACTTGCATCACAGCAATAATTTATTACATATCATACAAAAATGAGTTGTGTTGAATATGTTACGTCACTAAAGAAGTCCTAATATGATAATAAACATTTCCATAATAGGTTTGCTAAGGAGCGCAATGGATTTCTGCTCTTAATGCCCTTTTGAGCGTATATATAAAAGTTTCACTGTACATTACTGCACAGGGAAACTCAGCTCAAATGGCATTGTAACTTGAAAATGATCTCATTTTAAACTTCATAACACATTGACAATTTCTTCATATTTGAATTGTCATGAAGAAAACGTGGCACTGGTTGATGTTGGATTCCTTTCGCTTGGATCGGGCCGCAGCCGTGGAAGATATGCTGTGAAAGAAGGACAAATCTTTCTTTTTTTTTTGCTGGAGTTAACCTTTCTTTGGGTGCATGCAATTCTATAAAAGTTACATGCACAAGTGCATGTACACAGAAAAAAGTCTTTCAAACCCTGACTATGCTGTGTTATAAGTTTGTTAGTTCTGCCACGGAGAGTTGGGCTTTTTGTCAGTGTGTGTCAGTGTGTGTCAGAGCATGTGAGCGGTGAGAATTTTTGAGTCGTCGCTCACGGAACAGTTTGTTCCCTGTACTCAAAGGCTCAAAGTCACTCTGCTCAATATCGCTCCGAGGTCAACTCAGATTTCACCACGCTCCACTGAAATCGCTAACTGCTCGCTCCAAAAAAGAAAAAAGCTGCGTTGTATTTTAATTTTAGCTTAAACCTTAGCCTGTCATGATGGAATAGTACACCTGTATTTTGTACAGAAAATAGTGTGGTTGTGTAATACATAAATTAATTCTGGGTCAGCCATGCTTTAAACTCATGGTGTGAGCAATACCGGTGCAAAATTGGAGCGGGATGAATGAAGCAGGAGATAAGGCAACGCTCCAACTTCTTTTTCAAATTCTTGCTCATTTCCTGCAGCTTCAGTCACCGTTTTTGCTATTTGGGGGAAGCAGAAACAAGCTGATAACGGGTTGACAAGTTTATTCACATATCCAGAGCAATACTATTATTCATTCAAAGTCTTGTTTCTTCAAATGCTATATGTTCATCAGCTGGCCGCTAACTTTGTCTGTCTACATGTGGTCCAAGGCGGACTGCATGCAGTTTTTTGTTGTTGCTGAAAACAGCTGTCTGCATCTGGAAACAACGCTGGTGAGAGCAGTGGCTTTTAATCAAAACAGTAAAGTTGTGGGCTGTACAACCAAACTAAAATGAGCTGAAAGACTTCAAAGCTGCACACTGCAGAGTCGGGTGATAATTATGTGAGTTTGTCGATACGAGCAACACCTTTCAAATTGCACATTACACGTTATTCTATTCATTTTTAATATAAAAACTGTAACAGTCATTAGTAAGACTTTTCTTCTTGTTACAGAAGCTTGTTAGAGAAGAAGGAAAAGGAAAATGACAGGGTGATAAAACAGAAGAAATGTTCCAGACTGACATCAGTGAGAGAATGTCATAGTAACTAATTTGCAGATAAGCACATGTGTTTTAGTGTCAGCTGTGCTATCACTCTAATGAAAATGCAGGATAGGTGTGGCAAACACTTTTAATAGAGGTTGTATGTATTCTATTGATGTTGATGATGGAGGACTACAACAGTCAACAAATGTTTAGAGCCCATGTAAATCAGTTTTTTCAATTGTTCTACTCCAAAAAATTATAATCTTTCTAAGTATATTTCAAATATATTCAATAAGATGCTCAATTTAAATAATATCACACACACACACACTCACACGGTGACGTGCAGCTTGAAATCTGTGGCATATTGGTGGGTAAGTAGTCGTAATTAATAATCACTGATTGACTGTACCAAAATAGCAGCCAAGCATGGATATAGATGTTTGGTTACCCATCTTGGGCATATTTTTATTTAGAGAGATTCATTATGACTTTTAATCAAATAGGTACGGAAGCGTATTGCATTCACCATAGAAAAAAAAAATGTAGAAACCTTATCTCGTAATTTTGAGAAAAGATCTCGTAATTATGAGAAAAGATAATTTCAAACACCTGGAAGCTGCAAATCTAGTTGGGGACATTCTAAAACCTTAATGCGGTCTAATGTACCTAAACAATGATCAATGATTACCACATTTCTCTCTCATATGGCTCATCATAACCACTGAAAACTATCAAAAAATCGAACCCAAAGTCCTATTATTATGGACGTTATCTGACATTAAGCGTTGATGCTCCATTAGGGCTATTGTAAGGATAAAAATAAGGGTAATATAAGACCCTTAATGGAGCAGAAACGCTTAGTGTCAGATAACGTCCATAATATTTGGACTTTGGGTAAGATTTTTTTTTTAGTGGTTATGATGAGCAATATGAGAGAGAATTGTGATGATGATTGATCGTTGTTTAGGTAGATTAAACCACGTTAAGCTTTTTCACATTAGACTTATAAAGCCCATGAGAACCGTTGAGAGCCAACACCCAGCCACTCCGCTGCCCTGTTGTGAAGCAGATCCATAAAAGGACTTTGGGTTATAAAGATTATTTGACAGTTTTCCGTGGTTATGATGAGCAATGTGAGAGAGAAATTTGGTAATCATCGATCATTGTTTAGGTACATTAAACCACGTTAAGCTTTTAGAATGTCCCCAACTAGATATGCCGCTTCCAGGTGTTTAAAAAAATTATCTTTTCTCATAATTACGAGATCTTTTCTAGAGATAAGGTGTCTACATTTTTTTTTCTATAGTGAATGCAATACGCTTCCGTAAATAGGAACCTTTCAGGGCTTCGTAATTCTTAGAAAAAGGTAATTGAAAGGGAATTCTTAATCAATTTAATAGATAGGTTTAAAAGAAAATTGTGATGATTCTAAGAAAGTGGTCAAAACGGAGTAAAAGTCTCCAAGACAACCAATAGCTGTATGATCAACCTTTCTCAGAAAGGAGGCAGTTCATAGAATGGTGGGAAGTCCTTCAAGTAGCTGTATGAAATAAATGTATGGCTTTTAGGGAAGCAAAAAATGATAAACTTGCTTGATAACCATTTCATAAATGTGTGTGAAAAACGTTTCTAATATAGACACATTTGCAGAGTAAAGGCAAGATGTACAGGGGCATTAAAACCAGGTGCAAACAGGTTTAGGCTGCCAACATATATTCAACCTTTTGAGGTAATATCCTGTCAAATGTATATCAGTCTGCAAAGGTAAAGACACACTCAAAAGCTAAGGCATGCAAGGACTTCTTCAGCCTTTTGGCTCCTTATATTGTTTACATAATTAAAAAAATAATGTCCCGACTGTCTTAAAATATGAGCTAGTAGGGAAGAAACATATTCCTTGACCCAGAGTTCAAATGCCCAAGCCGTGGCAAGGCATGACAAGTGGCTAAATTTTGCTGCTGCAGTTGGATAAGCTCTGTAAAGCCATGGCAGGAAATTACAAGTGCATGACTAATAGTTTCTATGCTAAAACCAGCAGTCAAAGGCTAAACTTTAATTTGAACCCACAGAGAACAGCCTGATAGAGGCCAAAAGTTCCAGCAAAATGTCCAGGCTAGCTTGTTTTCTACAAGCTTTCCTTCCACACTATTCTTTTTTTGCATTGGGAGGCTTCTTCGATAAATATTTGTGAAAAGCTGAAACATGTTGTATATCCTGTTTCCTGTCATCCTGTCAGCTTCAAGCTTTTTTTTGCTTTTATATCCTGCTCATATTTTAAGCTAACTGGGTTTCTAATACAACGTTGTATACTGATTGAAAGAATGGGAACACCTCATCATTTAACAAAGATATAACAACTATTACTTATTTCACTTTTTATTTGACAGCTACAGCTCCCATGCATCTTACCCTGTGTAAACCCCACGGGAGATGAAGCTGTTAATACAGTCATACGATGGCACTGTGCTCAAAAATACATGACATTTTGGAAGACATAGACTAATTGGTAAATTGAAAAATGATCTGGGAAACTAATCTGGCCTTATTAATCGTATGATTAATGAGACCAACACAGTGACTATCAGGAAAAAGAAAAGAAAGAAAAGGAGATGCTTCAGACTTTTCTCTCATGCTCAGTCAATTAGTAACTAAATTGCCTTTGATTTATCTTCAGCCACAGCAAAGGAAGAAATCAGCTAGCCTTGCCATTTGTAAAGAAGAAAATCAATCACAATGAAACTCTAAGGTAGAAAGGTACAGCATTTTTTAACAGTCACAACTTGCATGAGCAGGGTGAAGGGTATTACACTAATAAGTGTTCAGAAAAGGGACACAACAATATCAGTACGAGTCATTTAACAGAATGTTGAGTTCTCAGGTCTTGTTCTCACTTGGCATAAAACAGGCCTTGTAAAATGTAAAGCACTTTAAATACAAAAGTGAGCCCAACCAAAGACACATCAAGGATGCACAGGAATTCAGCTGTGTGTATAATACCCTATTGCTTGATCGACTTTGTTTAATAACCCATTACAATTGATTGAGAAAGCTATCCATTTATTGGTAGCTAACTGTGGTAACCCAGGCATTATTCTCCCTATACTTAAGCTTTTGGTTAAAGGGCCCACATAGACGCTCAAATGCAAGCACACCTCTGTCATGGTTCAGGTCATCTATCAGGACAAGGTCACTCCTTCCCAAAGATGCTGACGAAGATGAGACCAATTTGCCTTGGGAGACCGTACCGTGACATATTGCCCTGACAACACAGCTCTACAGGTCAAAGGGGCAAGCAAATTCACCACATTGACTTGGCAATTATCAGAGAGGTGGATTAAATAGCACTTGTGCAATACACAGGGGTCAGTTTTGTGTAAAACTGCCTCTTCCTCTAAAGAGTCTGTGCTAATGAACGCAGGATTAAAGGTGAATGCACCCTTAAAGAGAAAATAAATGTGAAGCGGAGCACTGAATTAGAAAACACAAAACATGCTCTTGAGAATAAATAGTGCAGTAGACAATAGTAAATGAATACACTATCTGGTAATGTTTATAAAAATGATTGTACTATTATTTGATAGCACCAAAAAGGGAACATTCAATGAATTGCTAACCCATTACAGCAATTGCTGTCATTTGATCATGAGGCATTTACGGTTAGTGGAATTAAGCAGCCATTACCTTGACATTATTGGAAAGTCTCCACTGTGATGTTGCTGCCATGCAAGGCAAGCAGCTTTATTTGTATAGCACATTTCAGCAACAGGGATATTCAAAGTGCTTTACATAAAAACGATTAAAAATTAAAAACAGATAAAATACGAGAATAAAAGTTACAGTGCAGTATAAGAAATTAAACAGACAATTCCGGCGCAAAACAAACCTAGTGGTTAAGAATAGATGTCTACCCGTTCTCTGGGATATGTTTTCATACTAATCAAATGTGTTTGTAGATTGAAACAAGCTAGCACGGACCGCTGATTAGCTTAGCTAGTATTCGCGGCACAGAGAAAGTAAAAAGAAATCGCTATTTTATACCAAACTACTACCATACTAAAAAGGCTCAAATATCACCAAATGTCAATGGGAGTAAGTAGACTAGACATGCTTTGGTTAACATTTAGGGACCCTCAGTATGCTACCGTTGAAGTTTGGTGATATTTGAGCCTTTTTAGTGGTACAAAATAGCGATTTGTTTTTACTTTCCCTGTGCCCCAAATACTAGCGTTGTAAGCTAATCAGTGGTCCGCGCTAGCTTGGTTCAAGCTACAAACACATTCGATTAGCATGAAAACATATCCCAGAGAACGATCTTGTGGGTACACATCTGTTTTTAACCCCTAGGTTCGTTTTGCGCTGGAATTGTCCTTTAAAGAGCAGTTTAAAACAGTTAAAAATATAAAAGCAGATAAAATACCAGATTTTAGGCTGCTAGTCTCCTCTTCGATAAAGCTTATAGTTAGGGAGTGAGGAGTTGCAGCGTCCGCCTTACCCGGCCCACCTGCTTCTCGTCATAGTCATTAGATTCATCTATCATATAATCAATGACATAATCAAAGTAGAGGGAGGCAGGCCGATACAGCCCGACCAGGCACCTCTCTTTAGCCTGTCTCTCTTAGTTATGCTGTTTTAGTTTTAGACTGCTGGGGGACTTCCTTTGACACATTAAGCTTCTCTCTCCTCTATGTTCCCTTTTCTGTGCATCCATGTCCAAGAAATGTGTGTTACTAACCTAGCCCTGGGATCTTGCTCCCCAGAGTCTTTGTTTCTTTTCACCCAGGATGAAATCCCGGGATTAGGATGGCACCAAAATCATGGTTCCAGCTGTGGCTGGGATTCTGCCGCAATTCCCTGCTATGCCATGCTGTCCCCTGCTACGCTCCTACAACCACATTTTCACAATTCTGTGCATTATCTGTTCTGTGACTGTTATTGCCCCCATCCGGCTGCGTCAGCCACCGCCTACCAAGAGCCTGGGTCTGTCTGAGGTTTCTTCCTAAAAGGGAGTTTTTCCTTGCCACTGTTGCATTGATGCTTGCTCTTGGGGGAATTCCTGGAATCTCGGGAATTGTTGGGTCTTTGTAAATTATAGAGTGTGGTCTAGACCTACTCTATCTATAAAGTGTCTTGAAATAACTCCTGTTATGATTTGATACTATAAATAAAATTGAATTGAATTGAATAGTATGGGACAATGTATAAGCCGTTGCTCTATACACATAATCCACCCGCAATCCTTGCCGTTCCCAGAACAGGCCGGTCTTTATATGCTTATATAGATTGTCATACAGTTTCAAAAATGCAACTTAAGTATAAGAAATTAACAATTATTTAGCGAAAGGCAACATCAAAAAGAAAGGTCTTCAGCTTTGATTTAAAAGAACTGATAGTCGCAGCGGACCTGCAGTTTTCTGGGAGTTTGTTCCAGATATGTGGAGCATAAAAACTGAACGCTGCTTCTCTCTGTTTAGTTCTGACCCTGGGGACAGAAAGCAGACCTGTCCCAGACGACCTGAGAGGTCTGGGTGGTCCGTAGTTTACTAGCAGATCAGAAACGTATTTTGGCCCTAAACTGTTTAGTGATTTATAAACCAGCAAAAGTATTTTGAAATCAATTCTTTGAGGCACTGGAAGCCAGTGTAAATACTTCAGAACTGGAGTGATGTGATCCACTTTCTTGGTCTTAGTGAGGACTCGAGCAGCAGCGTTTTCAATCAGTTGCAGCTGTCTGGTTTTTTAGGGTCCTGTAAAGAAACCGTTACAGTAGTCCAGTCTACTGAAGATAAAAGCATGGACAAGTTTTTTCAAATCCTGCTGAGACATAAGTCCCTTAACCCTTGATATAATACTTAAGGTGGTAATAGGCTGACTTTGTAATTGTTTTAATGTGGCTGTTGAAATTCAGATCTGAGTCCATGACTACACCAAGATTTCTGGCGCTGTCTGTTGTTTTTGACATTAACATTGTTTGAAGCTGAGCGCTAACTTTTAATCATTCCTCTTTTGCTCCAAAAACAACCACCTCAGTTTTTTCTTCGTATAATTTAATGAAGAAGAATGTAGAGTGATGCTGTGGTATCAGCAGAACTTCCATTAGAATTTAAATGAATAAGGTGCAATTACTGAAATATGGACAATTGTGGAAACGTGACGTAGAAATTTGCTCACAATGCATTGAATATATTGACAAAAGTTAACCAACAGGCACACACACGCCCTTCAACAATTTTAATTCTGTCCTCCAGTGGCCCTCGGTGATTTTTGTCTCATTACACCTTTAATGTAATCCAGTAGTCAATCCTGGAAAATTGTGGAAGCAGCCTTGAAAACACTGACTCATTTTTAATGCCCCCTCAACACACTGAATTTATGACCCCTTTACCAAAAATCAAGGTTTTCTCAACCGTCTCTCTCTCTCCGATGCCTCTCTCAGTGGGAGTTAAAAAACATCGCAAACTCAGTCTTTCAACTTTGCCACAATCATTAATTTGCTGTTTTATAAAATCCAGTCTATCTAGTCCTGCTTCACAATTCATACTCTCATATCGATTCGTTAGCAGCACCTGAATCGTGTTGCCGTGTGCAGACGTGTGGGGCCAAGGTAACAATATGTTAGCAATGTAGCAACAGTCATTTATTTTGTCAAGGGCTCGCTTTTATCAACCCTTAATATTGTTATGTAAATCGAAACTCATAGAGAAACCACTCCTCTCCACTCTGAAAGGCACTGACGTATGGCCTAACGCTTTCTTCTTCTGATTAGACAGGAATTTAGAGCAGCTTATAGATGCAAACTGCACACCTTCAAAAATGTAGCTATAGCCAGAGATGGCAAAATACTCATTTCCTGTACTCAAGTAGAAGTACAGATACTTGTGTTAAAAAATACACTGGTAAAAGTAGAAATACCGATTTAACTTTTTTACTCAAGTAAAAGTAACAAAGTACAGGCTTGGAAATTTACTTAGCAAAAGTATCCTTGCGAATGACAACCATTTCTTATGCAAAGCTACCTGGACCACGCAAGTTACTAAAGTGCAAGCTGAGAAACTTCAGTAGCCATGGAGACAAGGCTCTTTATATGCCACTGCCTACATTTTAAATGGATGTCTGCCAATAGGCCTAAAACATCACATATATGATTATTGTGACAGAGACTGGGACTCCAGGTTAATACGATTCTGAGTAGCAAGATATGAATTAAATTGTGATTCTGTGAGAATTGACAGATCTAGCTTCTCTTTTTTAATCTTCCCCTTAACATTTAAAGGAATCTACATCAAGCCGCAATGATTTGCCGCGAATGAATGCCGCCAAATCCGTCGAGTCGTCTTGTAGTGGTGCGTCAAGTGCAACGTATATTCCCATCCAATTAGATTGAATTCGGTATTAATGACGCAAAAAATAATAATGGTTACTCCACTGATATTATTTGAAACTAAAGTAACGAGCCAATTTTGTAAAATGTAAGGAGTTGAAAGTACTGATATTCATGTTAAAAATAGTTTATATGCCTTTGGATTGACGAGGCTGCTCTTGAGTTGGTGCAAATTAAAATATTGTTCACTGCTCACAATGGTGGTTAATGTGACTATGTAGGAAACCTGCTTAATGGGGCTGACAGCAGACAGCAACCGTTTGTTACAAACACTCCATCTACATTTCATCTCCTGTTTCAGCAGCAGAACAATTATTTGTATAATATTCAGTCTTACTTATCAAGTATAACTATTGCAATAGTGTTTTCATAAGAGCACAAATACAGCTTATAATATTTCCCCTACGTACTGTCTTTTGATATATATAATTCTCTGCAATGGCCCTTCTTTACACAGGGATCAACATTAAATCCCTGCTCTTGATCTGTTAGTATTTAATGTGATCAACTTATACAGTAAGTGTAAACCACAGTCATGTTATACTATTGACAGTTTGTTTAGGAGCCTCAGTGTTAGGCCTAGTAAAAAAAACAGATAAAGCAAAGAGATCTTGACTAAGGTGAAACCTAAAGACTGCATCATTCAAACGTAATTGCAACATGTGTTAGGCTACTTACAGTAATAAGGTAACTATGGTCGACTTTTCAACTTAAAGGTGTGAGGTCAGAAAGCATATTGGCCAAACGTCCTTAAAGGAACTCTAACATAAATCATCTTGGAGTGAAAGAAAATAGTGACAAAGGAAAATAATTGATTCGACCATGTTTTACATAAGATATTGATTACTGTGAGAACAATGGAGTGTGTGACATTGACAGCTCAGTCAAATGAAGCACAAATAAAAAAAAGTTTCATTTTCTCAGTTAATTAACTCTCTATGCCAGCAGTAAATCTTACACCACATTTATTGTGGATTGTTTTTGTTTATTTAATTGAATATTAATTTCAAATTGTGTGCCTTAATTCTGATTTCCCTTCTCACTGTGACAAACAAATATTATCTTAAATCAGCTGAATGCCTCTGTACTGCATGCACTTTATTGGCTAACTTTTGCAAACCCTTCTTTAATCTTCAAGTGATTGTTTCCACAGCAGGACTCAGATATCATGTGAATCCAGGTAACAAAAAGATTATGATCGTGTTGAAACACTCAAATCATATAGGCCTATGCCTTATTTAGTCTTAATAAAAGACTGAATACATGCTGTCAGTAAATTGTCAGTAAAGTGCTACATGTCCGTAAACAATCATAGATTCATAGAGCTGTTTGCAGTGATTAACTGAGATCAAAACATTATATGTTGCCATGAAGTACGTATGTAGCTCCATGTGATAAAATTGGATGTCCTGCTGGTCATGAAATTACAGTGTGACGGTGATCTAAATATAGAGGTGTAACCTGCATATAAATACATAAAGTTACAGAATATGTAGTGTTCTTCTTGTACTTCTTTTTCTTCCTAAGTACGTAAGTTTTTCCTTTCCTCACAAGAGGTATGTTCAAGTAGCATTGTAAAACACTCTGAATTCTTGACTGTGAAAAACGAAACCCCTCTTGAAGCCATCATTCTTCTCATGTGGTCAGCCATACTGCTGCCATTCTCTTTTTTCTGAACACGCAGCACAGTATAGTATTTCAGAGGTCCAGCCATTTGTTTTGTTTAGGTGTCCATGCTGATGTAGCTAAAGGATATACTTGCCCCCCCCTTTATCGAAAGTGCCAAAATCGATGACGCAGTGCTGAGTTATAGTCAAAATGCTTGGCAGAGTGCTTTGTCAAATTTTCCCTATAATCCGTGACACCTCTTTTGGCGGGTTAAAACATCCATTTCTGTGTCTGCGGTCAATACAATCTCTGCTATCACAGATTATCTGGTTTTAGCCCCCCTGTCATGGCAAAGCAGCTAAAGATGCTCGAGAGATAGGAGGCTGGCTGTGAGAAGAGGATATTGATCCCTGCTGTTTGCATCTGGGGAAGACAGCAACTTAGACATGGGTCTGAAAAATATAACAGGAAAAAACAAACAAATGGAAAATGAAAAATCTAAGAGATGAGTTAGTTATTTAATTAGTTATAGTTACGGCATCCATATTACCAGAAAATCCCGAGATGACAATGTGTAAGGTCCTGTGTCCACATAAGGTTTTTTTCTGAGTGCCAGCTTTTTTCAATTGTTCCCAATGACAAGAGAGCTTATGCGGCTGCCTCAAGAAAATGTTCTGCACTCAGCTCTTTCTTTTTTAGAGCACTCCGCCTTTTTTGTGCGGCTGCCTGAACGCTTAGTTAAACAATCTTTAAACTTTTCAGAAAATCGCTGGTGTTGTCAAAGACAGAAAATTCCATTTGTGGTAGCAGATCGCCGGACACTTAATGTTGCAGGTGATTTTACTGTTTGTGTTGTAAGCTTGTTGTTAGCTATGTAGTCAACCCCCCGTTAATGTAGCATTAAGTTAGCGACCTAGCAGACTTCAATGTCCTGCTTCAAAAAAACACCTGCAGTGCTTCAAAGTGCAAGGATGAGGCGCTCCCCAGCATCCTGCTATCACTTTTCTGCCAGAGAAAAACGCCATATGGACACAGGCCTCTCTATATTTTATGAATTTGTTATCCTAACTCAAGCCTTAGCCCATTTATTCCTACAGAAGTCCTAGGTAAATCTTTAAAAAGAACCCTCTCAGGCTAAATAAGGTGCGGGCACAGCTTGGCACTGTAAATTAAACGTTACTTAACCAGGAGTATAAAGCCAAGGGCCAGCCAATCCTTCTCCATGTCCACATTGTTAGTGCCATCTGAAATTTCTTTCTATCTTTTTTTTTATACTTGAAATTAATTTACTTCTTACATTAAATCTGAAGATGCCGTTTTTGTACTGTATTTTGGTGGATGTCTTATGCAAATGTTGCCCTACCTTCATAATTTTAAATTTCAAAACTATATTTTCAAATTTCAAAAACTGTATTACTGGCAACTGTTTTAATACAGAGACTTACACCAGACCAACATTTAAATCTATGTTATTTATCTTCTTTTATGCTATAAAATAATTGGATGCATTGGTAATATTTGAAAAAGGCAATTACATATGATAAATATAGTAATGTAATTTTAATTATGATCAGTTGACAAACACAATTTTTTATTTATTTATCTCAGCCATAGTTGCTGCTGGATAACAAATATATTTCTCTGCTCTTGGAGTAAGACGTGGAACGTACTGGGGTGATCCATTATTATTTTTTATTTAATATTGGTATATTTTCAGAAATATTTCATCTCCTGCCATAAGCCGATAGCACACCCTATCTTCTCTCAAAAAAGATACTGAGTTGCTGCCCTCAACATACCAGCAATATACAACCCTAAATCAGAAAAAGTTGTGACAGTATGGAAAACACAAATAAAAAAATAAAAAAGCGATTTGTAAATGTACTTTGACTTGTATTTCATTGCAGACAATACAACAGCACATAATTTAATGTGTTCCTCATGATTTTTATTGTTTTTTTTTTCAAAAAAACAAAATTCCTATTTTGGTTCTTGCAACACATTTCAAAAAAAGTTGGAACAGTAAAGCATTTATCACTTTGTAATGTTGCCATTCCTTTTCACAACACTTAAAAGACGTTTAGGGACTGAAGACACCAAGTGATGAAGTGTTTCAGGTGTAATTTTGTCCCATTCTTGCTGCAAACAAGTCTTAAGGTGGGCAACAGTACGGGGTCTTCGTTGTCGCATTTTGCGCTTCAAAATGCGCCACAAATTCTCTATTGGAGACAGGTCGGGACTGCAGGCAGGCCAGTCAAGTACCCGTATCCTCTTCCTCCGCAGCCAGGACTTTGTAATGTGTGCATAATGTGGTTTTTTCATTATCTTGTTGAAATATGCATGGACGTCCCTGGAAAAGATGTCTTCTTGAAGGCAGCATATTGTGCTCCAAAATCTCTATGTACTTTTCAGCATTAACGGTGCCATCACAGAAGTGCAAGTTTGCTCCTAAAGGACTAGACCTTTCTTGGATGCTGCTTTTGTACCAAATCATAATTACAATCACCTGTTGACATCACCTGTTTCAAATCACATCATTATTTAACCAATTTACCTGATTACTAGCCCTTAATTGCTCCTGTCCCAACCTTTTTTGGAATGTGTTGCAGGTCTGAATGACAGGAAAGGATGTATATTTACAAATGAAATTAAGTTGACCAGACAAAACATGAAATATTTTGTGTTCACATTGTCTGCAATGAAATACAAGTCAAAGTATATTTAGAAATCACTACTTTCTTTTTTTATTTGTGTTTTTCATACTGTCCCAACTTTTTCTGATTTGGGGTTGTACTTAGATTTCACACTTTTTAATGTCTGACATTAGGAGAACGAATAAAGATACTGTAGGACACAGCAATGAAGAGGAACATCCCAACTCAACACATCTTAAACTGCAAAGAAATATATCTAATATTGTCAACACAATCATCTTGTATGTACATTTGGGCTTTTGTGACATTCATGGTACAATAAGATGCCATACATAACACACTGATTGTTCCCTTACTTAGTATCAATCATTGCATGTTCATTTGTATGTTCTTTGAATTATTTGAATTTGACTTTGGGTACATCTTTGAGGGTTCTATAACTCAAAACACAATTCTGTTGTTTGAAAAGGGTTCATTAGGCAATTAGGATGTTTTGGGGCATTAATCTGCATCACTCTCAGCAAGCAAATGGTATCTCTCTCTGTGGGGGTGTATTGGTGCCAGAATACTTGGAAAGATGATTCAATTTTTCCATTTGACTGCCAGCCTGCAACAATGTCACTTTAATTGATTGAATCTATTCTGAACTGCTAACTCGTTCGAAAACAATGTGTGCAGTGCAGCTGAACATATCTAGAAGCCAGATAGAAGGCTTGTGGCATCCTCTTGTTTCCCATGGGAGCATGTTGTATCACAGTATTTACTCTGTCTGCCTTCCCTTTCCCGTCTACCTCACACTGGCTAAAAGGCTGCGATGACCTTTCCTGGTGTTATCAGTCAGGCTCATTTCTTCATTTTATGGTCCAGAAGAAGGAAAAAAACCCTCTGAAATATTTTTCTCTAGTTACACAGTCAATCAAGCACAACCATGTGCCAGCACGTGTCATGACAGCTTTTAATCTGACAATGTTACTACTTGAAAGGTCAACACAATTCACAGTTAAATACTGGAAAGGGATATATGGGAAACATACATGCAACATCTGTGTTCTTATATCTCAAGAATTAGCTATTATTATGAACGAATATGAGCAACACATATCACTTATGTGTTCAAAGCAATGCTGCCTTTGCTGCTAAAGCCACAGATTATCAGGAAAATAAAAGTGCAGGGTGTAGTGTAACTGCGATGGCTGAATAAAAAGGTTTGAAGAATGCTTGACCAAAAAGTTCCATGAATAAATTATTAGAGAAGTTGTTCTCACAGTGTACGTATTCTTTTTTATTAACAAAAGGGCTTCTTGCTACTTATCATTGGTGCAGTGCCGAGGCATGGCACCAAAAACATCTTCCTCAAACTTCTTACGGTCCCCAAGGCTTCAGTGATGATTATAAGTTCATTATAGGCTATACTTAACCTATCCATTTTCATTTTCCATCAAAAAAAATATATGTAAAAGATAAGAATGTTCATGATTAATTGTTTAACCGATAACTGACAATAAAAATGTTGACTAATTGTGATTAACAGGTAAAAACAATATTAAAAATAAATGAAAACTAATTAAAAAAGGTTTTTGCATGGTAAAAGAAAAATAGGTTTTACAATATATGTGTTAACTTGCTAGTTCCTCTGCACTAGCAAGTTGCTCCTATTTTCTTGTTTGTGGCTCTCTGCTGGACGACACCGACGACACGATTACAGCGGAGAGCTAAGTGACACATGCCACTATATCGATGAGGGCTCGAGGGTTAAATCGGCCATCCCACACAGAGTATACCAGGCAGATGCCGTGGAGACTGGCTCAGACATAAGCACTGCTGTGGACTTGTGTCAGTCATGCGAAGCTTGCTTTGTGCAATATTTGCATCAAGCTCTAACTCTGTGATCCATTACATTTTAACGGGGTGTCACCTCCAGTAGATCAAGACTTACTTTCTACCATATTGTCTTTGGGGTTGTGTCATCTGCAAAAGGTTTACAACATGCATGGCTTTCTTTTGTAGATCTGTGTCTTCTAAAGACCTGGATGGTTGTTGTTATTTTTTTTTACCACAATGACATTTGATAAGATGAATGAAACTGCAGCTGTAGAGGTGATGATGTCCTAAATCGTGTATAGGTTGCATGCTTTGAATTTAGTTTATTGATCATTTTGTGTGTATTTAAACTTTGCTCTAGTGCAGGTGACAACTTGATACTGTTTTTTTGTATTAACAGTCTGAGTGTCAGAGAGAAATAGATTCCTCTATTTGATAAACGTCACTCAAGAGGTTCTTAACCCTTAAAGGTTTAATTCAGTTTGTTTGGCAATGCAGTTCAACTAATTCACTTAGAGTATCTCTCAAGTTAATGTATGACTATTAGGCTCAACTCCAAAGCCAGGCATGATGATTAACCTTTGCTGAAACTCATGCTGAAAGTCTCAGTGTTTATATTTTAAATCAAAAACCCATGGGCTCTAGCCTGCCCCATGCATCTCAATTAAAAGCAGTGTCTGTTAGTCGAGGTGATTAGGCTTTGCTTGTCATATCACCAGGAAAATGGGCAGATTAAAGCAATTAGAAGTCATCACTCTGAACATTGCACTTTTGTATTCACAAGCTTAGAGAAAGAGCTACGGGCGGATATTCATCCAGGATCAGCATGAAATCACAACTTTGATGACAATGATGCATTCATACAGTAGATTATATGCGGCAAGAGGCAAAGGGCTTTTTCAACTTGCCCTCATCTATGGTCTGCAGATGTTGTGCCACTATACGGAGCCTACAACATAGATGTGTCCCCCACAAACACATTTAATGTAACGCTTAATGTTTTTCTGTTTTATTCCAGGATCCATGAGCTCCTGTGATGGGTGGATCAGGATGAGTGGATAGTGTTGGCAGGAGCATCAGTGTTGAATGCTAATTGTTTTGAAGGGCACATGATTCATTGGTTGTTATGGTAACAAGAGCCTGCACAGGAGTGCAGCAGAGACATGGTGACTGAAAGACACATAGATGACAGATGGATAGAGAGATACAACATAGATAGAAGGAGAGAGGGATTGAGAGAGAGAGAGAGAGGAAGGGATACAGAAAGAAAAGATATGTCTGTACAACCCAGTCTCATGGCAGTTTGTGAAATAATCACGTTATTTAATCTATTGACTTGTGTACACGGACACGTTTATGTCATGGTTTTTTGTGGTGGTGAGCACAAATTTTAATCTAATGTATTTCAATGGGAAGCATCTTTCGTGATCACAGCATGACTACTGTAGCGAGTAGTATGAAAAGCCGAAAATCCGTGCAGGGAGGTTGGTTGGGGTGGTGGATGGGTCAAACACCACAGGACTTTCACCCCGGAGACATGGGAACGTGTCCCGCGTGTGATGATTCATTTCCCTGTTGATCTTTTCCTAAACCCAACCATCCCGTTGTTGTCGCGCGTCCCCCAGAGACCGTGGGTCGTGTCCCAGCGTGGCGTGTCCTTTCCCCGTTCTTCTTTTCCTAAACCCAACCTCCGTATAGATGCTTCCCATTACGTGCTGAGCACCACGAAAAAAACCGAGATGAACGTGTCCGTGTACACGAATCAATAGATTAAAAATAACCTGACCATTTCACGAACTGCCGTGAGACCGTGTTGGTCTGTAAGACCCGCACTGCTGTGAGCTCAATTTAATTCTCTCTATGCCAAGGATACACTATGTCTGAAGTGGTGGTGAGAGAGCTATGTTTGGTTTGTAATTTTAGTAATGCGATTGGAAAAAAGTAAAAAGAATTACTGAACAGGGAAGATTTTTTTTTAAATTGCAAAAATTGTGTTTTGATTCTCTTATTTATGCAATGAAAGCTTACCCAGGTCTACAGTGGTGAATAAGCATCAAAATCAATAAATATGATAGTATTCAGTTTTAATAATACCACTAGATATGGCTCACAAACCAATACAAACTATGTGATGGGCACTTGAAGAAAAGCTTAACACTCTTGCACTTAATAGCCAGAAACTCATTATTTCAGTCAAGGCTAAATGTTCATTGCTATCTTATAATAATCTTGAACATCTAAGCCTACAACTCTGAGAGAGGTGTTATGATATGCTCAAGAGTAAAGACACATACAATGAATACAATTAATGAGGGGCTCTATAAAGTTAGGCTTTAATGGTCTCTAAAGATTAAGAGGTCAAAGCCATTATTCAAACTTGAAACTTGTGATGTGAACAAGCTAATTGGCAATTGCTGCTATAGCTCATAGCATGTTGCCATCTCTCCAGTAGAGGTTACTCTTAAAGTTGCTTACTTTAAAAAAGAAAAAAGAAATACAAATCATCTGCAAGATTGTGGATGCATTAGGGATGTCTGTTGGCCTGCTTCCATTTTTTTTCCAGGGAGCAATGCTCAAAATACACGTTTTTCACTTTTTGACTAATTTTGAATGACATGGCTGTATCAATAATAACTGGTTCCTCTTTAGTACCAGTCCTTTAGGAAAAGCCGCTACATAATGCAGTAAGTTTGGAAGATTCAAAATCATAACACACAGCTTAGTATAGTGTTTCTCAAATGGGGGTACGTGTACCCCTAGGGGTACTTTGGAGGACTGCAAAATGTTTTTCAGTTACAAGGCTTCTAGTTACTTCTACTGTCTTTTTTCTCAAAGCTTGTCGCTTTTTACAACGTTTTTCTCGCTGTTTTTGAAGTTTGTCACCTTCTTTTGAAGGTTTTGTCGCTTGTTTTGACCTATTCTTGCTGTCTTTTTTCTTCGCCGTCGTTTTTATCATTTTTTTCAAAGTTTGTAGCTTATTTGAATTTTTTGTCACTTTTGTTGTCCTAGTGTTGCCTTTCTTCTTTCTAATGTTTTTCCCCGAGATTTTATTACTATTTTCGACCTATTCTTGCCTTACTTCCTTCTTTCTACCGCCTTTTTCCAAGGTTTTGTCGTTTAAAAAAAAATGTTTTTGTTGCCTTTCACATTAGCATTTAAGTGTTTTCCAGGTACAAGGCTGTTGTTTAGTAAGTCTATTGCTGACGTCGCATTTCAGCATTTATATAGACTGCCTCTTCATATATATTGCGTTAGAACTAGGGCTGTCAATCGATTAAAAAATGTAATCGAATTAATTACAGACTCTGTGATTAATTAATCTAAATTAAGCGCATACATCATTTTTGCTGTGAAAGTATTTTAAATAGTTCAATTCAAATGAATCAATGAATAAAGTTAAATAATCTCTTTTTATTATTATTATCACTGTTCAAATAATGACTATATATATAGCATTTTAACCGTTTAATCCAGCTACAAGCTAGCGGAAGGCTAACGTTACCTGCTGTTGAATGAGAATTTCTAATATAGGAAGAAGTTCCACTCCCTCGTTACTTCCGGGTTCTGAGTTCCACTAGATGGCGCTCACAGGCCAGTGCAGAATTAATGGGACTCTATGGAGCTATACCCCTAAATATCCATCTTTTCTCAGGATATGATTTTTTGTCTAGTAATTTGAATGTTGCATTCGAAAGGGGAGGCAAACAAAATACATACTGCTGGGTGGCTTTTTTGTTCTAATAAGCTTTTTAAAATGTTAATGACATCATACTCATATACGGCCAGAGATACTGCTTTACGGCAAGCTCTGAGTCGCTTCCTTTTTTCTCTTGAGGCATCAACAACACAGCTAAGAGGTTAGGCTCTCCCTGTCAGTACACATGCTAGAAAGAGGTTTGCTAATGTTTTAACGACCACGCCAAAATATTCACTCTGACATTCTGGCTCCGCTTCGGATGCCGTCAAGCGGGATCTCCGATCGTAATCAGTCCTTGAATGACCAATCAGCATTCATTAGCAGAATGCTAGCGTGGTATGGGCAACAACGACTCAACCTGTAACAAATCGAAAGGGCATAATCCATTTTGACCTATAATCCATGTTGAACTTGCAAAAACTACAATCAAATCTGAGATTTCTCAACGACAATCAGGCGAAAGAGACACATTTAGCCGTCTAGCTCCATAGGGTCCCATTCATTTTGTACTGGACCGTGATCACACCCAGTGGAACTCTGGTGGAACTGCAACCAAAGTAGGTACAATGGGGCTGAATGGGGAGTGGAACAGCTTTCCGTAGGCAGGCTTTGGTGTTAACCATAGACAGTTAAAGAAACTACTGTTGGGCATTCTCGTTTCTTCCTCCTTCATTTTACAATCGAATGGCGGCTAGAACGGCTCCGGGTGAAAGGTCAATATGGAATCGATTAATTTGCGTTAATTTTTTTAACGCACTATTTTTTCTCAGATTAATTAATCGAAATGAACGCGTTATTTTGACAGCCCTAGTTATAACTGACCTACATCACTAACTTGACCACAATTTGCACTAACTGTATTGTGACTCTCTACTACAGCACTGAGACAGCTCTTGTTAAAGTATTTAATGATATCCACTTAAACACAGATAGTGGCAAAACTGCAGTCTTAGTATTACTTGATCTCAGTGCTGCATTTGAAACGGTCTACCATGACATATTACTACACACCATGACATATTACTACAAAACTGGGTTGGCCTTTCTGGCTCAGTCCTAAACTGGTTTAAATCCTATTTAAAGAATAGGGACTTCTTTGTATCTATAGGTAATTATACATCTGAGCATACAAATATGACGTGCGGAGTTCCCCAAGGCTCCGTTCTGGGGCCTCTTCTGTTTAACATCTACATGCTTCCACTGGCTCAGATTATGGAAAACAACAAAATATGTTACCACAGTTATGCGCACGACACACAAATTTACATAACCTTATCGCCAGGAGACTATAGTCCTATACAAACACTGACTAAGTGCATTGAACAAATTAACGACTGGATGTGCCAGAACTTTCTTAAATTAAATGAAGAAAAAACTGAGGTGGTTGTTTTTGGAGCAAAAGAGGAACGATTACAAGTCAGCGCTCAGCTTCAAACGACAATGTTAAAAACAACAGACAAAGCCAGAAATCTTGGTGTAATTATGGACTCAGACCTGAATTTCAACAGCCACATTAAGACAATTACAAAGTCATCCTATTACCACCTTAAGAATATATCAAGGGTAAAGGGACTTATGTCTCAGCAGGACTTGGAAAAACTTGTCCATGCTTTTATCTTCAGTAGACTGGACTACTGTAACAGTGTCTTTACAGGTCTCCCTAAAAAATCAATCAGACAGCTGCAGCTGATTCAGAACGCTGCTGCTTGAGTCCTCACTAAGACCAAGAAAGTGGATCACATCACTCCAGTGCTGAAGTCTTTACACTGGCTTCCTGTGCCTCAGAGAGTTGATTTCAAAATACTTTTGCTAGTTTATAAATCATTAACCGGTTTAGGTCCAAAATACATTTCTGACCTGCTAGTAAACTACGAACCACCCAGACCTCTCAGGTCGTCTGGGACAGGTCTGCTTTCTGTCCCCAGGGTCATAACTAAACAGGGAGAAGCAGCATTTAGTTTCTATGCTCCACATATTTGGAACCAACTTCCAGAAAATTGCAGGTCCGCTGCAACTGTCTGTTCTTTTAAATTAAGGCTGAAGACCTTTCTTTTTGATGTTGCCTTTCGTTAAATAACTATCCATTTCTTATGCTTTCGTTGCTTATTTTATCTGCTTTTATATAACTGTTTTTAACTGCTCTTTAATGTTTAATTTCTTATACTGCACTGTAACTTTTATTCTTGTATTTTAATTGTCGTCATGTAAAGCACTTTGAATTGCCCTGTTGCTGAAAAGTGCTTTACAAATAAAGCTGCCTTGCCTTGCCTTACATCTCAGCACTGCGGTCAAGCCAGCCTCCACTTCGAAATGAGCAGTCAAACTAGCCGCCCCTATATTTCGCAGTGCGCGTATACACTTGCTATTACGGTGAGACCGTCAGAACTGTCTGTCAGAAAGAAAGATAGATAGATTTTAGCACACCTCACAACCTGTCACTGCATGATATGCTGAATTCCAAAATAAGAGCACCCCCAAAACTCATAAATTAGCTGTTTTGTCCATATATTCAGAAAATCCTAAAAATAAAGGTCCTAGCTTCCACAGACCAATTTCACATCAGATGGATAGTACACCTTCTCAAGGTGTCTACTACAATGTTTCAGGACATTCTGATGTTTTACAAAATAAGAGCCCCCTAAAACTCATACTTAGCAGTTTTGTCCATATATTCAGAAAATCGTAAAAATAAAAGTCCTAGCTTCCACAGACCAATTTCACATCAGATGGATAGTACACCTTTTCAAGGTGTCAACTACAATGTTTCAGGACATTCTGATGTTGTTTTACAAAATAAGAAAAAAGTGGACATAGGAGAGGATGAGCACCACTGTAATATGTTTTCTGTGTGGCTGTTAAGGTGACAACACCATTGTCATTGCTGGTTATCTCTAAAATCTCTTGACATATTCAGGAATATATCCCACAGCCTCTCTAATTCTTTCTCTTCCATCCTCTTCTCACCTTGGAAGTGGGTGACACAATAGCAAACACTATGGAAGACGCCAATTTCAGCATGGAAATTGAAAGACGTAATACATTATGCTGCTAGCAAAGCAACTGCACCAATTTGTTTGTTTATGTGTGCTTGCCTTGAATTCACTGCATGTGTCCTCTTACATATTAACATTTCAAAAATGGGAAGTCAGTCAGACATTCTGGGACAAGCAAATTGAAGACTTTCTTGGTTGCCTAATTTTTTCCCACAGATTATAGAAACAAGATATAACAAAAAGCAAATATTGTTACCTTTGGACAGAACCACACTAGCTTTTTTCCTGATTCCAGTCTTTTTGCTAAGCTAAGCTAATCAGCTGCAGTTATATCAATCTTATCATCTAACTTTCCTTCAGAAAGTGAATATGCGTATCTCCCAAAATGCTTTAAGAATAGGGATGCTCATCAGAAACTAGTCACTCATTTTCAGTCTGGGTTATAAATTCATGCTGTTACTTTAGTGACATTTAAACTGTAATTTTCAAACAGATCTTAGTGGTTTGACACGTAAGGGTCACAATTTTGTTATTTCCTTTTTGCAAGAATTGTATTAATGAATTAGTCAGTTCTCTGCAGTTTTCCAGCGACATGCTGGTGGTATCAGTCACCTCACATCTGAAAACCTACATATGATAGCATTATTTTCAAGTGCTCTTACAACACCGGACACATAGTGGGTTATGTCAAGATTTCAATCTGTCCACAAACAGCACAAGTGATTAGGCCGTGGGTGTTTACTGGCTCATGACCATCACATTTCTGTAATGCTAATGCTTGGGCTGCATAATCCAAGCAGTTTGTATTCAAACAATTTACTTGATGCAAAAGCCTGGAAATATACTCCCACTATCTCCTATTTGTAGCTCTCTGTTTATGAAAGTGTAAATGGTTGTATGCATCCCTTTCCGGTCATCTCGGAGGTTCTGCTCGCACAGTGTGCCCAAAGACTACTGCAACAAGGCACATGACTATTCATTCTTTCAAAATAAAACAGCTGTTAAGGGGCTAAGTGTAAGAGGTAATGAAGTATGTATAAGCTTTTTGGACTGGAGTAATCATTACAAAACACTTGGATAATGCTGCACAAGCTGTTCAGAGTATTTTAACTTCATGGACTTGTGCTATTTAGTTAAATACACATGGAGTCTTATTTTCTTCACAGCGATTCAAGCTGATTGGGAAACGTAGCCAGCTAGGAGGGAGAGTGTGGTTTCCTGAAGAGAATTGAAGGCCATGAGACATTCATCTCTTTATATTTTTTGTTATATGAAATTGAATTCAAAGGCCTTTAGAAAGTGTGTGATACTGACACACATACTGACATGGTTTACAGAAAGAGCACACTTTAAACATTTGTTTTGATGTACGAAGAACATACTATCAGCAAATTTAGATTATAGATATTTGATATTTGATAGCCTGGTTGACACCAGATCCTTCTCAGTTGTAACTGAGAGTGGGTCTGGGCAAGCTTCATTCACAGCCCATATCCAAATGGGTGTCACCAACGGATGCTGCTCAAATGCCTCTGGGCGCAATTGGATAGTCCTTCAACCAATCAGACCAACGATCTGGGTGACATAGCAGCGACAGCGGCATCAATGGGTTGCTGCGCTTCGGTGGCCGTCATGTTTAAAACGCTGTTTGCCGTCACGCTATCGTCATTGTGTAAAGCCCGCCTCAATGGTTGTGATTGGTGCTTCAATTTGGAAAAATTGGAAATGGGCTTGAATGGGCTCTTGGCCAGACTGACGTGCAGAGCAAATCTCAAATGTGCTGGAAGTTCATCAGGGTTTTCTCAGGCTATATATTTGAAGGCCAAAAAATAAAATGAATCACTATTTACTAAAGTACTACATACTTAATGCACGTGCACTGGGAACAGCTCTGTACAGGCTTTAGAGTTATTGTGGTGCCAGCCCCAGATAAAATGGCCAATAGGCAAAGTAGTCTGCATACCGTGGTTCTTTAATTATTCAGCAAATAGCATCAGCAAGAACACACACTCTTTAGTTCTATAGCTCTCTCCATAAACATGACTCAGACATAACTGGTCATGAGTTAAATTATTCAGACAAGCCAAAGTTACTATAGTTGCACGGAGTGTTGTGAGGCTAAATGGGTTTTCTTTTTCAATCTTTGTTTAGGAATTTGCCCTGCTTATAAGAAAATGAATTGGATTTTGAAATGGGGGGGCTCTCAACTCTTCTGTATACAGTAAAAACCATTATACCCTCCTGTTTATTCCTTTTGTAGAATGGTATCCTATCTCCGGGAACCATCACCTTATCGTGGTGGAGAGGTTTGGGTGTCCCTATGAACCTGAGGGCTGTGTTGTCTGGAGCTTTGTGCTCCTGGTAGGGTCTCCCATGGCAAAGTGGTCTCAGGTGAGGGGCCAGACGAAGAATGGTTCAAAAAACCCTATGGAAGAACGAGGAAGGGATAAAGAGACCCTGCCCGGAGGAAGCCCGGGGCCCCCGTCTGGAGCCAGGCCCAGAGGGTGGGCTCGTCAGCGAGCGTCTGGTGGCCGGGTTTGCCACGGAGCCCGGCCGGGCACAGCCCAAAAAAGCTACGTGGCACCTATCTCTCCAGCCCATGGGCCCACCACCTGTGGGAGGAACCACTGGGGTCGGGTGCGCTGCCACACGGGTGGCGGTGAAGGTCAGGGGCCTCGACGGACCAGACCCGGGCAGCAGAGGCTGGCTCTGGGGACGTGGAATGTGGCTCTGGGCCGTTGTTGTCATGGCACTGGGTTGAAATGGATGCTGTCCCTATGGCTGCCTGCACTCACAGCCGCCCCACTCTTTTTATTCACTATTTTATCGCAGTCTCACTCTTTTTTATTTAATATTTTCTCGCAGAGTGCAGCCTGCAGGTTAATGATGACGTGATTATCTTTTGACTCCCTGCCCCCCCCCGCGCCGACACGGCACCTTGCAAGTTGCCCAAAATAAAAAGTCAGATAACAATAGACAACAGAAAGCGCAAAGGCGGCGCTGAAAAGGCCAGAATAAAAAAGAAGAAAGCTTTGGAAAGTGACGCGGCCAAATCTAAGCTGAGCACATTTTTCCTCAAAAAAAACAAATGAAGACGACGAGGCCGGTAAGTAAGCTAACGTTAAGGTAGTTAGTGCTAGATGCTCGCGACAATGCAAAACAACGTTGTCTGCAAACCACCGTTCATGTATCAAACGTTTTTCTTGTAGCTGTTCAGCAGCAGCCGCCTCTAGTCCGGTTTGCTGCTAACAGTGAAGAGCAGCGAGGCCCGGTAACGTTACCGAGCTCCAGTCATGAGCCCAACACACCAGAGCCCTGCTCAATGAAACATGTCCTGAGATTATTATACATTACAAGGAATCATTAATGAAACTGACTTGACTTGATTTGAAAGCTTTGTAAAAAAAAAAGGGGATATTTGTGGTGAGAAATAAATGTAAATCATTTCATTTAGTGTCAGACACAGAGCCAGGTGTGAAGAGACTAATGCTCTCACTGTGAGACACAGGTAAGCTGCTGATGTACCATAATGTGTGAATAAGCAAACGTTATCACTGAAAAAAATGTTTTTCTTACTTAGTATCTTACTTGTTTCCAGTTCAAATATCTAAATATTCTTAATTCAAGATACATTTACTAGACAAGTGAAATTATGTCTTGTTTTCTGAAAAAAAAAACTAAAAATGAAGTGATTTTGTTTTTTTCTTGTTGCTTAAAACAAGCTAAATCTAAAACAATTATTTTTGACAGATAATGTGCCTTCTTTTAAGCAAAAATCAGGTGTTTGAGGTGTTTTTTCATACTTGTTAAGTAAATTGCATCTTGATGTAAGATTTTCTTTTAGATATTTGGACTGGAAACGAGACAAAAATACTAAGTAAGAAAAGCATTTTTTTTTTTGCAGTGATCACATTAGTTACAATATAACAACTTTCTATGCCCAAGTGTTACTAGTGACCCATTATGTTTTTAATCAAACAATAGTGAATATACAAAGCTCACGATTGAAAGGGAATAGGATAAAAGTAATATGAATTAAGCCTTTAGTCGTGAACTAAAGTGGGCCGGTCTAAGGCATGAAACTCCAGGGCTGAAAATGAGTCCCAATCCGGCCCTGGGTTGGACTCTTTTCTTCTCCGGAGTTGCCCAGGGTGTGAGGCGCCAGGCGGGTGTGGGGATACTCACAAGTCCCCGGCTGAGCGCCGCAACGTTGGAGTTTACCCCGGTGGACGAGAGGGTCGCCTCCCTACGCCTGCGGGTTGTTGGGGGGAAAACTCTGAGCACTTTGAGGAACTCCTAAATCCAGCTGATGCGCCCTCTTTGTTAGAGGCAGAGCTGGAGGATGACGGGGGATTGTCGTCCATTTCCCTGGTGGAGGTCACTGAGGTAGTCAAACAACTCCACAGTGGCAAAGCCCCAGGGATTGATGAGATCCGTCCAGAAATGCTGAAAGCTCTGGGTGTGGAGGGGCTGTCTTGGTTGACACGCCTACTCAACATTGCGTGCAAGTCTGGGACAGTGCCAAAGGAGTGGCAGACCGGGGTGGTGGTTCCCCTGTTCAAAAAGGGGGACCAGAGGGTGTGTACCAATTACAGGGGTATCACACTTCTCAGCCTCCCTGGTAAAGTCTACTCCAAGGTGCTGGAAAGGAGGGTTCGGCCGATAGTCGAACCTCAGGTTGAAGAGGAACAATGCGGATTTCGTCCTGGTCGTGGAACAACGGATCAGATCTTTACTCTAGCAAGGATCCTGGAGGGAGCCTGGGAGTATGCCCATCCAGTCTACATGTGTTTTGTGGATCTGGAGAAGGCATATGACCGGGTCCCCCGGGAGACATTGTGGGAGGTGCTGCAGGAGTATGGAGTGAGGGGGTCCCTTCTCAGGGCCATCCAATCTCTGTATGACCAAAGCGAGAGCAGTGTCCGTTCTCGGCAGTAAGTCGGACACGTTCCAGGTGAGGGTTGGCCTCCGCCAGGGCTGCGCTTTGTCACCAATCCTGTTCGTAGTATTTATGGACAGGATATCGAGGCGTAGTCGTGGTAGGGAGGGGTCGCAGTTCGGTGGGCTGGGGATCTCATCGCTACCTCCAGGTATGAGCAGTTTTTATCTCAGACACTCAATTCATGGAGTAAAGTAATAAGCATGCACAATTGATCCCATTATTTCCAAAATAAAAAATGAAGCCTTTCTGTTATCATTAATGTAAGAAGTAAAGTAGGTATGGGTGCAGACGTCTGGACATGTTTATCATTCAAACATTATTAAGTTTGTGGAAGGGAACAGCAATGCAAGCCAGTAGAAGGTATGTAATGGTGATGGATAACTAAACATGTGGGATTTTGTAATGCATAATGATTTACACAATATGTCATAGTGTTTTTGTTAGTAAAACATCTGTCTTGAAGGTGCCCTACTTCCAGCAGATCTCCCTTCTGTCTTTTAAAATATGAAACATACACAGCTCAGTAAAAGTGTTAGTTGGTGACATTTTTCTTTTCAAATCCATCAATAAAAAGAAGATAAAAATCTGCAAATGCAGTGAAAGGCAACAAAGTAGTTTTTTCTATTGATGACATTTAAGTGAGCATAAAACTGCAAATCATTCTTACAACCTCTGTACATCATAATGTTCTTGAAAATAGCTTTTAATGAGCACTGCGCAATAGCTTTTAAAATCCATTGCACCATTTAAAACCAGGTGCACTCCTGCTCTAAATAAATCTCGATATAAATGACTGATAGTATGTGGGAAAGTAAAGTTTGAGTAAAGTCAGGGGAAGCATAAAATATAAATGCCACCACTAATTTTTCCGAAAGGACCTGCTTGCTTTGTATATCCATAACAATTGCAGCATTCTTTTATTTTTTATTTTGTGGACAAATGAAGCTCAACGCAAATTCTTTCAGGAAGACGTCATTAACCCAATCATTACTCTCTCGCGATACTTTCACTTAAACCAATCAGACATGACCAATAAATTCAAGGACCAATCACAGCACTACAGCTCTGCTTAAATATGTTCTCCCTGTGCTGTTCAGTTTTCGTTTCAGGCAAAGCGCTCAACCCTCCACCTCCCCTGCCGCCTCCAGTCTTCATGTTTCTCCCGGCTGGCCATTCCGTTGCCTCGTCGGTCTGGTCCCCGGTCTCTTCTCCGCCGCCACCAGTGTCTAGACTCCATCGGGGGATATGTTTCCTATTCTCTACCCCTTTAAAAAATATTAATTCGATGGAGTCCAATCTCCAAAAGACATTTTCTCATGCAGTTGTATAATAAATATTGTTCTCTTGCATATCTGCAAACAAAGTCTCTCCTATTTGAACTAATTATTATTATGTTTTGTTATATGAAGCAACTATAGTTGTGACTGCCATCTACTTCTGCGTCTGTTAATGCTGTCAGTAGATGTGATGAAGACATGGCTTTGATTTTCAAGAAAGTGCAGTGAAGGCTGACAAAGTGACACGGTAATTTGCTTGTAAAGGATTTTACACTACTGCAACAGATAAGTTGGCTTAACAAAGACATTGTAGGTTGTGAGTATAAGAGATGTTGAATGTGTATAAACAAGCCCCTGTCAGACTATCTGGGGGTGTTATTGTTTAGAAAAACTGAATTATTTGGACATACACCTACATACACCGGTCATAACGTTAACAGGTACTGTCCATGGTAGTATAACACAAGGACAGGAGGAAAAAGGAGGGACTTGCGAGAAATGCTTTAGCAAAACACTTACTTGTGTAACTGTCATCAGTATTATTTGTTATTCTGTGTTGTAAAAACTTATAAGGGATAGAAAATGGCTTTTTTGAAGAAAGTTAATTTTCACATTCACATTGTAACAATTTGAAAACAATGGTAAATCTCCCTTAACAGGCGTTAGACCTTTATAATAACACAGGTACCTTTCTATGAGACAAACAACAAAGTAAGTGATGTAGACTGTTCTCCTTTACATCATGCCACTAAATCTCCACTAAAGCAGTTCTGGTCAAGATCCAGCACAGGCCTGGCATGTGTGTCTTCTGCCAGGAGACATTAAAAACCACAGGGCAGGCAATTATTCTATTAGTGTATTACATAATCTGGGAGTATGGAATTTGCTTTCCCCTGTTTTTGTGGTTTGCGTTCAGTATGGGCCAATATCCCGCGTTTAAATATCCTGCGTTTAGGTATCTTGGGAAATTTTTTGGGAAAGAGAAGGTAGAATTGGTGCCTCCCTACTTTAGAAATCTACCTCATGAGGCCTTTACAGATCTGTTGTGTCCTGTTGGTGCTGTTGGTGAACACTGGGGACAACAAAGACTGTTTTACCCACTACCGGATACAGGTACTACATATGCGACTGCAGTGGATGGACTTAAAAACCACTTCGTTCCTAAAGTAAATGTGATTGTAGAACGTTACAAATTTCGCCAGAGAGCACAGCAACCAGATGAGTCGATAAACCAGTATCTAGCCTCATTACGTGAACTGGTTGCACTGTGTGAGTTTGGTGGAATGGAGGAACCAATCATTTGAGATCAACTAATAGAGCATGTTGCCAACACACACGTACAAGACAGACTTTTGTTAGAAGCGGATCTGACCCTGGCTAAAGTTACTTCACTGGCCCTGCAAATAGAGGCTGTGCTACGGAATGCTGACATTCTCTCCGACACTACTACTACTACTACTACTACTACTACTACTGCTGCATCGGTGAGAGACATACATACACAGCAAAGGAAGGCCCGCCAGAAAGAAAAAAGGACACCTGCTTCAACAATGGCCCTGACAAATAGCCGCCCCTCCTGCTACCGTTGTGGATCCACCACACACCTTGCAAATAAACCGTTATGCCCTGCTGCTAAAGTGACGTGCAATTCATGTGGAAAAGTGGGACATTTTTCCAAAATGTGTCGATCTGGACATAAGGAGGTGCATTAAATAGTGATAAACGATCTGACTGTGCTTTTAATGACAGGTACTGTGCAAGATACAATTATCTGTACTGTGCAAGTGAACACAAATGGACACTGATATTGAGCTAATAGTAGACACAGGTTCATCAGTTTCTATCATTCCAGAGAGCACCTACCAGACGCACTTTCCTACATGTGAACTTTCTGAGCCTGCAGTGAACCTGTTTACATATTCAAGAGAGAAAATATCTGAAAGGGTGTATGCATGCCACAGTTACTCAAGAGAGATTGGGCATTCTACTACAGGTTCATTTGTAGTGGTAAAGTCAGGCACTGCTCTATTAGGGCTAGATCTAGTTGCGGCATTGTACATGTGTATTGAGGGCTCAAAAGTTGTTAAAGCTGACACCTCTGAAGATCCTACTGCACCGAGGGCATCTACTGCACCAAGCACAATACCACACGCTCACTCATAACATTGTGTTTTAATGGTGCATGTACTTTTTAAATAACCATAACTGGCTCAATTTCTTACAGATTTTCAAACGGTTTGGTTTGTTATACACGTCAGAGATGTAGTTATGACATACTTATGAATAATTATAACCATGGACTTCCATATGAAAATAACATCAAACAGAACCGATAGGTGCCTTTTCTGTTGCTGGCCACCTGACATCAGAAATGCCCCTTCAATTACAGTTTACAAAATCAGGCTCAAAACACACCTATTTACATTAGCCTTCCCTGTGTTTTAATTGTCTTACCCTGTTATCTCTGTAATTAAGTGTTTGTCTCTTGATGTCGTCTTAGCTTAAATCAGATCTGTATGTGTATTTATTTATTGTATTATTCTTTAGCTAATGCGCTATGTACAGCACTTTGGTCAGTGCAAGCTGTGGGTAAACGTGCTCTAAAAATAAACTTTACTTACTTACAATGACTATATACACGCACAAGGTATTTGTTATTTATGTTAAATCATGGCAACATGAAATATATATATGCTTTTATAATAGGACTATTACTAATATAATAAAAGCATTTGAATTATTACATGTTTATTTTAAACACGTTTAAACTATTATAAAAGTGACATTTATTAGCAATATAAAATAGGTACAAGATTTTCCTTTACAATTATACATAAAGAAATTCTGCATGTTGAAATCCCCACCCTGTAGAGAGAACAACACTACTGTGGAGGTAAACACATGGAGGACAGACATACAAAATGAACCAAAAAACATAGCTTGGGCTAATGCCCTTTGAAAAGGACGGTTTTATTGAGTTTCTGTCGCATGTTGTTGCTCTGTAAGCTAAGGTTAGTCATTTTAGCGATGTAGTGCAGCCTTAGCTTAAAAAACAGGGACACAACTAATGTCAACAGCGTATGGTGGTGGCTGTCTATGCCATACTGCGTGTCGCCGATGTGCTCCCCAAGACCAAACACATCCTCTGACCCCATCCTCTTCTGTACAATGTACACGACCTCTAGCAGTTTGATGGGCTGTGGTCTTCTGGTATTTGCTGATGACTGACGAATGACCCACTCTGCTTCCCTGACGGCCCTCACTGTGCCTTCTGATGGAATCACCAGACCGCCATTGTTCTTAAAGTCAGCAGGTGGTAGCTCTGGTCCTTGATGGCAGATGCAGCGTCTGCCACCAGGCTGGCGCTTGCAGCTCACACTCCTCCCTCCAGTGGCTCCCTGTTGTTTTGCCAAAATATACAAATATATAAATAATAGTAATATGGAAATAAATAAGTTACTTTTTTAACAATTCAATTTTCACTTTTGAATTCTGTGAGCCTGAATACATTTTAGGTTCTCCAATTTTCCAACAGAAAACAACAGCATACTTTTAAGAAATTGTATAGGCTTGTCTACTTATAAGGCAAAAATATGTTTTGTGGCACTGGACAAAAATAGCTCTTTTGATTGTAAAGGTTGCCTACCCGTGGTTGTAGTTTCAATGTTCACACATGTTTATTCATTCAAGTGTATGAGTGACAGAGCAAGTGAGATAGCAGGTAGTTCTCAAACGAGTGCCACCTCAAATAATATTGGGCTCTTAGACTACTAACACCATCATAGACCTTTCTGGGTACCACCAAGATAAAGGATTTAATATAACAAGCCATATGATGCTCTCATTTGTTTGTGACATTCTACATGCAAATACTCACAACCTCAGGTTGAGATGCATCCTCAGACAAGTCCATTGGCAGGTTGCCAGCTTAAAGTTGGGCAAGAACCAGGCCTTAGGCGCACTACCAGAGTTAGAAACCCACCTCAGTGGTTAACAGACTTTGTGAGATGAGGATCATCATGTGAACTCTGCTACATATGTATGTTCCTTTAAGAGAAGGGGAAATGTTGTGTCCTGTTGGTGCTGTTGGTGAACACTGGGGGCGCTAGAGTGCGTGTGAGGATATATAAGTGAATGTTATGTACGTAGGAGATGAAGAAGAATAAAGTTGTAAATAGCAGTGAAACATGTCTCTCGGCTCGTACTTAAAATACCTTTACAAAACACCACAAGATCCAGTCTTGAAACTTCAGTCAAAAGATAGCTTTTGAAATCTTGACCTTTCACATTTATTACAGACAAGGCACAGAAAATATTTACAGTAAAGCCTTTTAAATTAGTAAATTAGTATTTAAATTATTTACCTTAATTAAATGACCACCCAGTAAGTGGAAATATTTTGCAGCTCACCTTCCTCCTGCAGCAAGGGAGGCTAACACTTGGTAACTGCAAACACAAACCCATAGTAGCTGACAGCTGTTGCGTGATAAAGATAAAATATAATCCCAAATACTGATGCGTACAGGGATAAAACAGGTGTCCAGAGAGTGTAAATTCTTGAGTTTGTGACCTTCTATGAATCCCTGAGTTCATGTGAGCCTTTTATGATTTTTGATCCTTAAACATGGCCGCAGGAGAGGAGCAATGTCCACAAATCTGGAAACAGAACAATCAATGACATGTTCAAGCGATAAAAGGCCTGCTTATCTGTTGAGCCAGTGTCTTATGAGGGAATTGATGCACCTGGAAAGTAAGCTGTAAAATGTTTAGAAGGTTCTTACATTCATGACTGGCTGCTTTTGTCACACTACTATGAGCAGTATTAAACTACACTAATCAACATGTTTAATATTATCATTTAATCAAATGACAATGTGTAATGGGAAAAGAGTAGTTTGTAGTGATGAACACAGAAAATTATCACCGACTGCAGCTACACTCACATTTCAGTCTCTTCCTCGTCATTATTTTGGTTTTATGGCTTACGATTCTGCTTCACTCTAACTGCTCTCATCTAACTTCTCTGAGACTGAACTGAACTCTCTGAACTCTCAGGAAGAACATTATTAGCCAATGACATTTCGTCAGGGCTGATTTGTCATTACTATGGTTTTTGGTGAAGGTTCAACAACACATGCTGACTTTCTTCTGTTTATATATATATATATATATATATTGGTCGATAGAGGCATACATTTTTATTTTATTTTATCAGGTACATTTCTGCTTATGTTTGGACTACTCTGTTTTATTATGTTCAGTTAACCTTAGTTTGTCATGTTTGGAAACATTCCATTTCATACCATGAACTATAAAGGAACAATCATTCTTTTTTTATAGATAAGAGCCTGTTTTTTCTTTTCAAGAAGTCATGTTTGAACAAATTTTCAAAGCCCTTCTGGACAATACATTTGTTTTCTAGCAGCAGATTTGCTTACAGAGATGGCCAATGAAAAGGAGAGCAGTCCCACTACTCTTGTGGCTCACACTGTGGACAGTGATCCAACAATCGCTAAGGGAGACGAATACACAAGCAACTCTCTTTCAACAGAATTCTCAAGTGGTAGCGTGGTACCACTATTTCAGACAGTGGATGAAACCGAGACTATCCAAGGACCATTAGTCTTCAGGCCAGCCTCCCAAGCCGTTTCTTTGGAATTGATCAACTGGGATTCATGGAGTCTATTCAGCCTCACATGGGAGGTTCATGCTATATCTACCGCCACTGTACATATGCCTCAACCAATGGGAGCCATCAAGAGGGATGAGAAACCCTGCTGGCACTCGAAAACAACTGATGTTTTGTTGGAACAAATGACCAAGCCAGAAGTACTACTGGAAATCAAACCTTCGGTCAAACCCAGTTGTGGTGGACAGGACCAACTCAAATGCACATTGTAGTTTTATTAATATAACCAATGTGGTAGCTGACAAAAGGCTCAGCAGCTTTAGTTATGACGTTTATGTGGCAGAATTTACTTTTCCTAACTTTCCAACATTAATTCACTGTATGTGACAAAACTGTTATCTCCAATATAATTAGTAAGTTTGAATCATTAACTGAAGAAATGTTGCAATGCATGACATCCTCACCCTACAAACTTTTAAGATTTTCTTGTCTCATGCAGAAAATAAGTAGGCATATAAAGGTAAAAATTAACTTTGATATGACCAATCCTCGATTTATATCTTTAATCCCATCACCATGGGTGAAATGTTTCCCAAATGAGCCGTGCAGGTTAAATTAATTAAAGACATAAAGATGATGATCTTCTCATCTGAAGTCACTGTTTTTCTTGCCGATTTGAAAACACTGATGGAGCAGACCGTGAAAACAATTAGATTAGCTGTGAGTTTTATTCTTTTTTTGTCTACTTAATTTTAGTGGTAAAGCAATGAGGTGATGGGTTTTGGATCAATACCTTTTATCTTATGTCATAACAATTGACAAAACAAAAAAAGATTATTGTGCACTCGTTCAGACTGGCACAGACAATGCTCACTATGCTTGGTGAAGTAGCACAATGAGAAAAACAAGACAAATACTTGGCCCTAGTACAGTTACCATACAGTTTTAAACTACCACTACAGCATTTATTTTTCATGGAACGTTAGCACCTTTATAGGGCATAAAGGTGCTAACGTTCCAGGTTTGGTCATCTCATACTATGTTCAGGGCTAAGGTGTAACAGCATTTCTTTGAGAATATTTACAGTGATATTTACAAATCTTTCCATCGCTTACTGACAGTCGCTCTTTCTGACTGCTGTGTACCTGGAAAACTTGCAAGCCGGAAAGTGTATTGCGTTACTATGATACCCAGAAATTGTGAGCTGTCATGTCCTTAGCTTCATTTTTTTTTTAAATATGGTGATTTCGATGTCTGTTTATTCCATTTTGTTTTTTTTGAAAATACTAAATATATAAAATAAAATAAAAAATGTTAAGCCTGTTAAAATGTACAAATATTGCTGCACTCTTACTTAAAGGGATACTTCACCGATTTAGCATTAAGCTTTGTATCAGTAGAAACCCAGTAGTATTTTTGAATGGCCGTGCGTCCCTCCCTCATGTCCCCCTGAGATGAGAGATCTCTATGTTGTGGGTCTGGTAAAAAATCATCGGAAGATTTTTGCCCAGAGTCTGTGGACTACAGCCAGCTAGTTCTGACTGTCTTTACTCGAAGCGAGGCGATCTCAGCCGGAAAAAAACCCGAGTGTCAGCCATCTTGAATCTTCGCTAAACAGGCTTTCTTTTCAGCAGCAAACTTTTACAACAGTTATGTGCATTCAAACTACCGCACGTGTACTACCGGGATACATTGGTACAGATCGGAGAATATTCAGGAAACGTTATTACAGACAGAATACTCGACACACTTCGTGAGCTTCGCCACACCTCAGCCGATGCTGCTAGCCGGGGTAAGGAACATCCAAAGCGGGCTAACGCTAACCGGCCATCTGTCCCATAAATCGAACTTGCAAGTGTCCGCTCATTAAACAACAAACTGGACTACATCCAACTTCAACGAAACTCCCAACGCGAGTTCAGGGACTGCTGTGTTTTTCTGGAAACATGGCTGAACAACAGTGTACCGGCACCAGGACTATCCAGCTACCAGGCTGCTCTCGCCGGCTAAGACTAGTGGTGGTGGGCTGTGTTAACACGGACTGGTGCAGAAATGGGGTGATTTGTATCCAACTCCTGCTAACTAGAGTTTGTGACTGTTAAATGCCGACCATTCGACATTCCACGCTAATTCACGGCTGTGTTTATTGTTGTGGAAGTTATCTCGGTTCAACACGGTGTAAGTAAATAAAAGGTTTAAAGCTTGTAGTGAAACAAATGAAGACCATTGAGTAGAAATCAAAGTCTGGTTATTGAGTGTTTATTCTCATTGATCAATGGAGAAACGCTGTAACACATCCACCTCGGTGGCTATGCAAGAGCGCTCTGAGTCTTTAACTCACAGAAAACCAACATATAGAGAATCAAAACAAATGGTGACAGCTTTCCTTCCCCCCCCCCTCATGGATCTTACAAAGACCCAGTTACACAAACAAAAAGCAAAGAGTCATGTCATGCCTTTTGGCCCAGTCAAACCCAAGTCATAACACCTTTCCTTGTATCAGCTGCCGGGGAATAGAAAACTGTTTTAGAGACACTGTAGGATATTGTTTACGGTGTCTAATCTAAACTTGTTCTAAACACACGTCAGTAAAGACCTTGCGAAAAAGACACTTCAGTCTTCAGTTAATCAAAGTTTATAGTTTTAGCTGTTCATCTGTTAGAAACCTTTTTCTTAAGTTAACACATACAGTAATCAGATAAATCCTAATAAAAGAATGTGCTTTAGAAGTATTTTTGCCATTACATTATACTCTGTGTTTACATCCAATGCTAGTATGCGTTAGCTGAACTTTACGGATCCTGCTTGCAAGTGTCCGCTCATTAGACAACAAACTGGACTACATCCAACTTCAACGAAACTCCCAACGCGAGTTCAGAGACTGCTGTGTTTTTGTTTTTGTGGAAACATGGCTGAACAACAGTGTACCAGACTGTCCAGCTAGCAGGCCTGCTAGCCCTCCGAGCTAGAGATGCTCTGTTGCCGGGTAAAAGAGGTGGGCTGTGTTAATACGGACTGGTGCAGAAATGTGGTGATTTGTATCCAACTAACTGCTAGAGTGTGTGACTGTTAAATGCCGACCATTCTACATTCCACGCTAATTCATGGCTGTGTTTATACTCTGTGTTTACAGCCCACCAAGCGCTAATGCTAGTATGCGTTAGCTGAATTTTACGGAGCCTATAATGTGTGTGCACTAAAGGTAGCCTGTTTCGTATGTCGTTTTTTTATAATGTTGTTTTTATATATTTTAAATGTGTAACACCACTTGAGCCACGATGAAATGTTGTTTCATGTATTTGGTTGAAATGACAATAAAACACACTTGAGTTGAGTTGCCTCTGTCTGTCTGTAAATGGTAGGCATGGCTTGGGAGTGGACTCATAAAGCAGTGAAGCAGGTGCATTCTGGGATTTGGTGTCTTTCATCCATATGAGCTAAAAACACATTTTCTGGATTTGCTTGGCCTAGAAGGCACCAATTTCATTTTTTTCACATTTCTACTACATAAGCTACCTCCAGAAAAACGTGGAGTTTTTTTGTGATTGTTGCAGGCAAAAATCCTTGATTATGTGGCACGTTTTCTTAAAAAATGTGACGGAATATGCGGGATATTTATGCAATGAAATTGCGGGAACTTGTAAAAATTGCGGGAACTTGCAAAAATTGCTGGAACTTGCAAAAATTGCTGGAACTTGCAAAAACTGCGGTTTGATGAGAAAGAGAAAAAAAAGTGATTCCCCCAACACCGTGTTCTCACTAGGTGAAATTACGTCACTTCATAACGTTCCCATGGCAACAGGGGAAAATGTCTGCTATTGTGTGAAGTAAACGCAACATTTTTCAACTTTCTGCTGAGATATATGACTTTTTTGCAACGAAAATGCGGTGATTATGAAATCATGCAAGCCCCGCATCGGCAATTTATCAGCGTATTTTAAAAAATGCGGCCCCCGCATAAATATGCGGACTTTGGCTGATTATGCATTGAATTCTGCGATCGCATAATCGCGTTTTTCTGGAGGGACTGGCCTGTGGAGGTTTTGACCACGAGTAGCGCTATCGAGCAATGTTTTGAGTGAGCGGTTCCTCATTTGTTTTTTTATTTGTCCTGACAATGGTTTCACACTATTCCACTGATTGACAGTTGGTGGTGGAAGCATGCCATGAATGTAATGTGCCAATAAAGGCAGGGAAGAAGACTGCCAGCAAGCAAATGAGGAGAAATGTCATTCAGCATGTATATTAGGCTGAAAAATACACACACACACGTGCATTTTGGTGAGTAACACTGAATATAAACAGAACTTTTGTTTGTCTACAAGAAAACTCCACATTGTCCCTCTAAGGAACCCCTGGTTGCCTGGACACCTACTAGTACCCTAGTGCAGTGTTTCTCAAATGGGGGTATGCTTACTGCAGGGGGTATGTAGATTGTTTAAAAATGTGTATTTAAAAAATATCAGTCATGCATAATTCCTAAAATAATTATACGCTATATGTATTTAGTGATTCAAAACATTTTTTTTTTCAGTTATAATATTGTTGTTAAGTAAATCAGACACTGATGGTGTATGCTGTATTGTGTTTATTTATATAGCATAGGCTTTTTTCTACCAAAACAGTTTTGTGCTGAGGGGTACTTGAATGAAAAAATATTTCAAAGTGGATACGTTACTGAAAAAAGTTCGAGAACCACTGCTCTGAACTAAAAGTAGTCCAGTAGCATTCAATGATCTAAAATAAAGAGAGATTGACTACTTTTTAAGGGAAAACTATGCAAGGGAGAACTTAATTTGTAAAGGATGTTTTAAGGGGAGCAAAAAGGACATTATGGTGCATGTAGTGTAAATAAAAGCCAACAGTATTCATCTTAAGTAGACCTGAAACAAATAGAAATCACAGGGGAGAGGGATTTTTTATCATTACTATAATGCCCACTGAGGGATATCCAGCAGGACTTTAAACTCAGTCAGGTAATGTATTTTTACCTGACTGACCCTAACCCTTTTGCTTTAAAAGCTGGATGACATTTGCATCAATGTTTCAAGCCAACAGTAGATGTAACATAGTGTAGCAGCAGGTGATGGTCTTGTATCATTTACACGTTTGTAAAACATTGAGTGTGAGAGCTAGGTATTGATACAATTAAAGATCCAGTAAGCACATTTCATGTTCAGCTGCAGCCTGCACTATATTTGCTCCCTGTTGATCAACTGGCATTGTCCTTTTGAATTAACTAACAACAGGTGGGCAGAAGGCAGATGGCTTGCACTGTTAGAGTGCTGGGATCATGTCAGGTAAATGCTGGAGATCAAAGGGTGGGTCAGTGCACAACTGGGACCATGATCAGTGGCACTGTGTGGAAGTCTGATCTTCCCTGGGAAGGATTGTAATAAAACTATTAATCATGGCAAGTCACCTACCACCTGTCAGCACACATGTATGATTTTTTTTCACCTTTATTTTTGCAGGCAAGTCATTAAGAACATGTTCTTATTTACAATGGTGGCCTGACAAGTGGCAAAGCCACTTAGGGAAAGGGAAGGAGGGCTAGATAATAAATACATTAGAAATAAATACAGTTTAGAAATTACATAAAATACAATTTGAAATACTACACAAAAAAACAATAAACACTTATAATGTGCACAGGTACATGAGTGAGTAAAAGAGGGAGAACCATTCAACTATTTAGCTGAAGAAATGATTGAATTATTTGAATTATGTAGAGAAGCAACTGCAAGGAGGTGATTGGCCAAGAAGGTCTTGTAAATGAAAATTAACCAGTGAATCTTACAGAGAATGTGAAGGGAGGGCCAGTTGACAGATGAATATAGGGTGCAGTGGTGTGTATTGAAGGGGGCATTTGCGACAAACCTCATAGCGGAATGGTAAAGAGTATCGAGTTTTGATAGAGTGGTCTTGCAAGCAACCATGTATATAGTGTCACCATAGTCTAACATGGGTAGAATGGTCATTCGAATGAGAGGGTGTTTGGCAGAAGTGGTGAAAGAGGAGCGGGCCATTGTCAGGCCAACCAATGTTACATACCCTATTCGGAGACCTTAAGGAACAGTGTGAAATACCCTATATAATCATTCTATCACCCCTTTAAAGCCATGTAAAGATCCGGACTGGGTCAGTGAGATATTATGCCATGTTCTGAACCTCTTCCACACATGTGACACTCAGACATCCGTTTCATGCTGCAAATTGTGGCAACAAATGAAACAAGACCTAGAGTTTAAAGTAGGGGTGGTGGAAAAAGACATGTCACCACACCAATAAACGGTGAAAAAGAGGGAGCACTAGCACAAACGCGGAAGAATGGTAAAGAGGGAAGCGTTTGGAAACCATTTTAAGAGGAGGAAGGGAGAGATTTTTCTTTAATACTTGTGAGGCAATGAATGGAAACTTCCTCTTATCGGCCATAATGCAGAGATCTTAAAATTGCCTCTGCTTCACTTTGATGTGTTTTGAGAGAGAGATCACTAAAGACTGCTTCACCACATGCACGCACACATACAGCCTCACAACCCTTTAGTAGGCTGCACTGTGCAATAGATCTATGCTGCACAGATATGGTGTTCTAAGAGTGCTGGCTTTATTGTTGTTCCCAACCTCCGCTCTATGTACTTAATTCAAGAAAGCCTTTCAATTTCAAATCAGATTTCCATGTGCAGCCCAGCTCACAGATATTGCTACTGTACACTACTATGCCTCTTTCTTTTTTCCTAAGCTATATGAGAAAGTGTATGTAAAAGCGTATCCAGGAAACTAACCCAAAACGAGAAAAAGCTGCACTTCTTGAACAAAAGGCAGAGAAGTCTGCTTTTGATTTTGCTCTGTATTTGAGTGAGGCTCAATTGTGTCGGGTGCATTTGCCTAATGTGAGAAGGTGGTTGTACACTTATTTAGCAAGAAAAGTAAAATCTAAAAATTTTACTTAACCACAAATAAATCAAATGTGATGCCATCCTTTACACAATGATTAAGAGACAGGTTTATGAGCTTAATACATGATTACAGTACTGTGAACACTATGTGTGGAGTGGTTTGATGAAATCTTAATACAATTTTAATAACATAATGCCTTTGTACACTGTGCCAGAACAGAAGTGGCGTATCCCCTGCAGAGATAACAGCAGCATTCTGTAATCACCTTAGTGACAGTAGTTCTGGTTTTAATCAAAACACTGTGATGATGTAATATTAGCTGCCCACATCAAAACACTGCAAATAAACAAAGGCAGAGACAGACTGTCCTTCGTCACAAGCATTTGTCAATTCTCCTCATTCTCTGGGGAGCCTTGATTATGGCCTATGTATGTGGCTCTCCTATTTGAACAAACACAGGGATTACGTTCATGTCTGTGTGCCCACAGCATGTCGACATACAATCATGCCATCATCATACAGCGGCAAGATTGTATACACAGAATGAGGTGATTGTCACAGTACGTTTTTGCACAACTCAGAATGTCCATTTCCCATTGAACTGCAGTCCTTGTCACTAACTCTACTGTAGGACTGCTACCTACGTCACATACTGTGTTCAGCAGCTTATTTTCACATGCTCCCACAAGACAGAGTAACGCTTGGGTGGTTCATGCTAACTGTCAATGCTCACAGTTCCAACAATAACCGAGCTGGCTTACAACTCACTAACAAAGCCAATGGTGCGATACACAACTAAGATAGAGGGATGAATACAATTGACCGTTACATTTTTTTGACTAAAATAGTATGTATGTCATTTAATTTCTGGTCATCAATATATGTCGTGATAACGTACATTTTGTAGTAAATCAGTTGAAAAACTGTTAATGGATAAAATAACCAGACAGGAGTGTATTTGGCTCATCCAGCAAGTTTAAAAATTAAAATCAATTCATTGATGCAAAAATAATAAAAATCCATTATTGTCAAAACTTGTTTATTTTTGATGTGTAACGTTGCACAGAAAAGTTGTATACATCCAGAGACATTGAATATTGACATTGATAATGTAGGTAACCACAGTATAAACGGAAGGGTAAAATTACTGACAAATGTATATTATTATTTTATTATACCATAGATACATATTGGTCAACCCAAGAATAACAAATATTTCTCAGGAAACATCTTGGTAGCACGGACAATTCTCTTAAAATAGTTAATAAATGAATAATTAAGACATGCGCTCCCTCTCTTTCACATACACATTCTCAAACAAACCATTTCATTTCACAGTTGTTATGGTTTTGGTGTTGTCTTATTTTGGTAGTCTGTTTTGTATTTAGTTCTGTTTCCTGTTTTATTTTGAATTCGGTTTTCTTCATGGTCTTGTCTAGTTTTACTTCCTGTCTTGTGTTTTTCCGCCTGTCTGATTGTTCTGCCCCACCCTGATGTGTCTCACCTGTTGTATCACCTGTCCCTTGTTTGCTCGTTACCTCCTGTATTTAGTCTTTGTGTTCCCCTTGTCCTGTGTCAGATCATTATACTGTTTTTGGTTTTGTGTTCCTGTGAGTTTCTGCTTGTGCTCCTGCTGTTGTACTTGTGCTCTGTCCGTGCTCCCATTTTTGATTCCCCGTTTCTTTGGATTTTCTTCATTTTTGGATTCCTTCGGATTTTCTGTTGCACATTTTGGATTCCTTGAGTTTTGGTTTGTACTTTGCCTTTTTTTTGTTAATAAACCTTTTGTTGGACACTCTCCTGCTTTCCTGCCTCCGTTATCTCTGCATTTGGGTCCACTATTTCCTTCAAACCTACAACAGTAGATGTTCAGTGTGTACTCATCAGCCCTGAGGGATGACTCATTTTCAAGAGAAATTCAATTTAAGAAGGGAAGATTTATAAATGGAAATTACAGTGGCATGCCAACACACCAATATTCTATAACAATTCATTAAAGTCTGGAGGACAATACTTCACCTTACCTTATTGGTATAGCTCTGGTATACATAGCAGATATCTTAAATGACACTGGTTTAAGAAGTTTTCAAGATCTGAAGGAAACCTAAAAATTGTCACTCAACTCTTTTTTTCTATATTTACAAGTACGTTCTGTTATACGGGCAACAAATATTTTAATTCATAGTCATCTTGCTATACTTCCAATAACGAACTTAATCAGAAAATGATCTGTATTACCTAAAGGATACGTCTCTGTAATTGATAACGATCTGCTACAACAATCACAAAATCCAGTAGGTATATTAACTATTTGGAATAAGAAGTGCTATGAATCATCAATAGACTGGGTTAGAGTTTGGACGAAGAGAAGAAAAAAAAATGATACGCAACATTATGATTTTGTATAATATTTCTGTTGTTGCTGGTGTTTTAGTAAAATGTTACTGTATGCGCACACTGCTATTTTCATTTTATAATAATTATTTCAGGCTCAGATTAGGGACGTTTTTAAATACTCACAAATATTCAGATCTGGCTGCATGACACACATAGAGAAATGTAACAGATGATTTGCTCTTGACTTATGAACCTCAATCAAACTACAAGATTGGAAAACAAAAGTACATCACAGACTCCAGGATATTACTAAGATTATCTTTCCAGTGGAGCTACACATCACCTAGCTCTATCTCTCGCACACTCTCATCTCTCTCAAATTCAGATTTGACAAAAATCTGATTCATTCTGGATGCTACAGGAGACCTTGCTTTATGTGCCTATTAAATAGATCCTCTGTAACTGCTTTCTCCGCAGTTTTAGTCATTGGAATCTTGTAATTTTTTGCATCTCTTTTTTGTATCTCTTTGCTTGTTCTGGCACAACAGGACAAGCATAGTTTTCAACTACCACATGTGCTTGCCTTGGCAGTTGAGCAGTACATACAAATGGTACACAATGGTTTGACAATGTAGAGCAATCATTTTGGGCTCTGACTGTCTTGTATTAGTGGAGAAAGTGGGAGGTTTCTCGTGGTTTCTCATTATGAAACACATACTGCAACCTATTTTATAGATTGCTTTAGATATTGCAAGGCCATGCTGTTGATTACCTGGGGTTACCGCCTGATGAATAAACAACCAGATTTAGTTGTGCTCTTCATGGGGGAGGATCCACATACACAATGCATGATGCAAGTAGTATATTGGGAGGAATCAGGGCACAGGTAGGAAGGAGACGGGCATAGTCTCTAGCACCGCAGGCCTCTCTGCTGGGATCCATTTACAATCACAGCACGTTTAAAAAGCTGTGGTTGTGTATAAGACTATGAGATTAATTATATGTGTGAGAGACAAAATCAAATGTGGTATTGATTAACTGTAAATTGTTACAGCAATTAAAAAAACTGTACTGGCTTTTTAAGTGTGATTTTTTAATGTATGTGTGTACACTAATTAGAGAGTAAAGGAAAATTTGATTAGCTTCTTTTGAACATAGTTTTTATGCCAATTTTCTGTTTAGACTCTTAGCTGTCAGAAATTCAGTGAAACCAGTGTGTCTAAAGTTAGTTGCATTTAGCTTTGTATTTGAAATTTTGTAACTAGCTCTTCTTTTATGGATAGCCATTAAAAATCATCAAGTCAGAACCGCTGTCCAAGGTGCTGATCTAAGACTGCCCCGGTTGTTTGTAGACATTTGCGCTGAAATTGATGGCCAATAGTTTGCCTTTACTGATCTGCCTCATTGTTTGCTTCACCTGTTAAGCTAACTATATTCATCTTGTTGAGATCTTTGTAGCTGACTCTTAGAGATGCCAACTCCAAGCAAGAGTAATTCATTTAGGCCTAGTTTAGTTGGCTAATACATCTAGTTATTTCTTCCCACTATGGCAGTAGAGTTTCTCGTTCTCTGTCTGCTTTTGCACTAATATATATACAACTAGAATACAATTTAGATAACAATTTTTGTTTTGTAAGGCAATAAATCAACATCAAAAGTGGATTTCTGTCAAATACAGTAAGCAACAAACTGGTGAGACAAAATACAGCAGGAGAGTTAAGGTAAGCTTAGTTACACAGACTTATTTGGCAGTGCTCCGATGGCAAAGAAATGAGATTAGATCGTGCCACAAAACCAAACATTATTGCTGTAGTATATCATTCTTACAATTGTGACATATTGCAGACTCTATCTCTGCTTACCTATGGTGAGCTTAGTAGAAACCATAACAGGACGTAATGCTCTGTAAGGGAAACTTCATAATAGGAGTTGGGTTTATAAAAGAAGACTGGTGAGCTCTCCTTGAAGCTGTTAAACATTGGGTAAAAGCCTCCCTAAATGTATTGAAATGAGTGGAACAGATCTGTCAGAGTTGGACGTTTTAATTTTATATTTGTCGCACCGCAAGCTCAATGTTTTCCAACACATGAGTTATTTGTGAATATATATATATATATATATATATATATATATATATATATATATATATATATATATATATATATATATATATATATATATATATATATATATATTTGTTTTCATTATTCTTGCCATACATGTTTTACTTTAAGGACTGGGCTGTCAGTTATCCAGCCTGTGAGTAAATGTTTAATGGTTTTATGATAAAACTGACCTATACTCCACTTATGTTACTGTAGGTATAGAGTAGCTATCTAATTGCTATGTAAATAACGCTGAAACATTCTGGTAAGTATCGTACATGTAATTATTTCATATATGAAGCCTGGAAATGGTACATCTTCAAGTCGGTGAGTGACAAAAGTCTGTAAAATGGCACACAGACAAGTTAATGTATCATGGCAAGAAACTTGATAATAAATAAAATGTAAGTGGTCATTTATCACTCAGTTTCAGTGCCCTGGTGCTGCTTGTTCTCTGTATAAGTACTGATTAAATCAGTCTAAGAAAAACCTTATTAGATGATTACAAATTGAAAATGTAAAGCCTTTTAAATTCTTGAAATATTATTCATGGATATTCATCATACTGAGGTCATATAGTCACATCAGATGCCCTTCAGACTGGCTTAATGAATTATTTGTTCTCTTCTGACTCATTGCAGATGGAAGAAATGTAAATCAATTAAGCGAGACAGGGTGACCAGGCCAGTATTGATGTACAGGAGCAAGACAAGGACACTGGACAATGGGGAATTGAAATCACAGATGAAGAACGAGGGGAAGAAAGATACCTGAACACTTTAACTAGCTATGAGAGGGACTGAAACCAAGCCCGACGCAAGAAAAGTCACTAATATAAAAAAGTAGATATTAGGATCAGTGAAAGCACAAGTAACCAGCAGTAGAAAGCAAAATAATCTCGCCTCAAGGTGCATTTAGTAGCTTTGCTTTTGATCATGTCATGTGATCTTCATCAGCAGATGAAGAGAGGAATTAGAGTAGTTAGCCCAAATGCCAATTGGAAATGCAGATGTTTAAATCAACATTTTTGCACACTTTAAGTACTGGCTTAAAAGTCCATGCTGGCTTACTAGTTGAGTTTTCAAAGCTTTTGATGATATCACAAGGTCCTCCTCAGCAGAAGTACATTTCCCAGTTGCCTGCTGTTATTGCATCTGTTGCTATTAACAAATGTAGAACAGCAACTAAATGGACCAAGAATGAACTTTGAAACTTTTAAGTCAACATGTATGAAAAGACCTTTAAGGACTCAGAAATCTACATTTCCGTGAGAACTGGCTTTACTTCAAGGTCAATGCAATACAGTATGATTGAAAGCTACAGAACAGCTACTAACCAGGCACTAAGATGTCACTGTTTTGTCAGCTGCTGTTTCTAAGGTCAAGAATGAACTTTGAAACTCAAGAGTACTTTGATAAATAGATAAGGTATTTTCAACTTCATTGGTTGGACAGGTCATGCATATTTTGTAAAAAGTGTGGCTAGCTCAGGTTTTTTGATCCCCATCTCCTCCTGTCTACATGTCAAGGTTTCCGTCAGCAAGGCAACAGACCCTGAAATCGAACCTGATGTGTATGCAAACATCTTCGAATAAAAGCATCTACCAAATGATTGTAATTTCACGTAATAAAAAAACTGCATTCGTTTGCTTGCCATGTGGAGTATTTGGGGACAAAATAGGCATGATACTTGTGTCAATACTAAACAGTGAAATAAATCACTGTTCACCTTTCAAAAGCATGAACATACAATAGATAGTGTTGCATTGCAACACATACCATTACCTTTCGTGGAAAAGATAAAAGACGCATTAAATAACTGAACCAGTGTAGTATAGTAGTAAAGCCGTAATGAATCGTTAAAGGCAAAAGCAAGGTTGACCTTTTTCAATCACTGTGACCTCTTTCTGCAAAAGTGTCAACCTCCATCTCATACCACTTACTGTACACCATCATCACAGAATGATATGATAGAATGCTGCACAAAAGAAATTGCAAATGTCATCTCTGAAATTAAGCAAATCCCACTACACAATGGACACTATGGCGAGAGATGGAGACTCAGAAGGACTGCTGGTGTTTGCAATATATCTGTCAGAGTGAACAGTTAAGGAGCAGCTTCTGGCATTGACTTGAAATCTTTTGATGCACAAACTGGCAGATATTCTTTGTACTGGCATCAAGGCAATGAAAATGCCAACTTTAAATGTGAAGCTGAGACCTACGACAGTGCAGTGGTCATAGTGGCACAACAGGAGTCGGATGTCAATTTAAAATCGGCAAAGGTTTACAAAGATATGACACTGGGATCTACGTTTTAAGCTGTCTAGACATGCCAACTTGTAAATCAGCCCAGTAAATCAGCTTTTCGGCATGTTTATGCATGTTGGGTGTACTCTTATTGGCTCACAATGGCCCAATCCCAAAGTCCGGACTCACAGACTCACGGACTTTGGTGCACGTTCTCGTGTAATTCGTAAGGGCTTAGGGTCGTCCCAATGTTGAATTTCAAAGGGCGTGAGGGTTTGAGTACACACTTACCGAACCCTTTCCGTGAGTCTGCATCGATGCAGACTTCACCAAAGGGAATTACCCACAGTTGAAAGCGTTGTGACGTTTACCGCGGAGACGATAGGAAAATCCGGAAATAACAAAGGTAAACAACAGCACGACCACGGGAACGGAACAGATCTGTTGTCCAGATGTAAAACAAGAGTTTGAATAAATGTGGAATCAGGCAGCCGTCTACAGTGGCATGGCCGCGTGGAAAGCAACAAACTTAAAATGAAAATTCCCGGCAAATGTCAGCAACATGTTTGTTATTAAACGTCGCACAGGTAACATGTGATCTCGTGAAGTGCTGTCCCAATCCCATTCTACCTATCTGAGCCCATGTGGCCTCACACACTCACTCACTTAGCACCTCAGATCAGTTAAGTCTGTGAGTCTTTAGTCCTTAGTCCTCAGGGCTCACTTTGGGATTGGGCCATTCACTTGTAAGGTTCCCCAGGGCCCTTTATTGTTTTCAATTTACTGTGCATTAAGTAATCCACAAACACATATGCATATATATCCATCCATAAACCCAATTCATCTGTAAACAACCTTACAACCTACAACTTGAATGTCCAGTAACAGTCTAATGATAATCTAATGGAAACCAAATAGATGTTTTCATGCAAACAGGGTACATTTTGGAAGGTTCTAGTCCCAAAAGAAATCTTTCAGTGTTTTTAGATTCCAATCTCGGTTTCACTAGACATTTCAGCGAGATAAAATTAGCCATCTGTCAACATGGAGCATCGCCAAGATTAGATTGTTCCTCTCATTTCAGGATGTATAAAACCCTTTTGTCTCCAGCCAATGAAATTACTGTAACTCAATATTCATTGGATTGCACTGATTAATTGAAATCAGTTGACCGGCTCCAGCTTAAACGAAATATAGCTGCCAGGGTACTCCCCTTAGTTTGGCCTCCCTTCACTGGTTACCTGTGTCCTTGGGAATATATTTAAACATTTTACCCAATTTTAAGGTATAAGTGGGCCTGCTCTCTTCCTACATTCATCCTCATAGCTTGAGGTCTGCTAACTAGTTGTTTGTTATTAAGATGTCATAAACGTTATAAGACCAGTTTCACGACAGTGAATGCAGTACCGAGGTGATTTTTTTTTAATCCATTTTTTATTTTATTTTCATTCAAACACAAAACAAATAATGATGTACAGCCATTGAACATACCGTTACATCAATCCCCCCCACATACAAACATACTTTGAATGAAAAATAATAGCTATAAAAATATAGAAATACAATTGAGACACGGTGGCTAAAACAAACAGTAATAACAAAAAGAGAAAAACAAAGACCAAAAGGAACTTGAGGAACAGTTAATATTGATTGATTCACGATGCCAAGAGAGAGAAGTAGATCAGATACACAATGGACCACAAGGATCAGAGTGAGCACTTCAATGCTTCAGCCGTAGTGAGCCACATATTCGCATTGGCCTCTTTGGCTCCATTTATGTCGACTGCTCCATATACATAACATCAAGAAAAGTTAAAACCCATTGTCTGATGGTCAAAGTGTGAGGAGGCTTCCAGCGTACTGCGATCATTTTCTTAGCAGCTGTTAAACCTGCCAACATTACACATTTCTGACATTCAGGGACTCAAAGTGCCGAAAGATCATTTAATAATAATACTGGTATGGTCACAGGCACTGTCTCCGATATGAGTGCCGCCAGCTCAGCGGCCACAACCTGCCCAAATCGAGCAACGGGCACTCCCACACCATGTGGAGGAAAGTGCCAGTAGTTTTTAATGTACACAGGGTGCATGAGGGATCATTGATAACTTTCATAAAATGTAGCTTACAAGGGGTCAGGTAGGTCCTGTGTATTAAATTATAATGGATCTGCTGGTGGTCAGGGTTTCAAGAGGCGTGTTTGATATTGACCCACACCTTGTCCCAATCAAAATCCTGATCCAGTCCGGGGACATCACCCCTCCATAATCTGTCTACTGGGAGCATTTTGTAGGTGGCCTCAAGCAGGTATAAGTATAGAGTGGATACCATTCCCCTTGCAGCTCTTTTAGTAACAATCAACTCATGAAGTGGATGTGTAGGCAGCGCATGCTGCCAAGGTACACCCTGTGCTTTAAGAGCTGCTCTTAGCTGTAAATAAAAAAAGAAGGAAGTACCTGGCAGATTGAAGCTATTCTTAATATTTTGAAAGGAGCGTAAACCATCTAAGCCGAAAATATCACCCAAAAGCTGTATCCTTCCCTTTTCTCACTGAGAGTAGGTGACAGGTCTCCCCCAATCAGTAAATCTTTATTATTAAAAATTGGAGACTGCAGGTGCCATCTGCAAGATATATCACAAATCCTTTCCACTGAGCGCCAATCCTGGATCAGATGGGTCACAATGGGGCCGCAACGTAATTGACTTTGCCTTACAGAGATATTTGCAAACAAAACTTCTGCCAAAGAACACGTGTGCACCATTCTTTCTTCCATTGTACGCCAAGAAACTGCCGCCTGAGAGTCAAACCATGTGACAAGGGGTCTAAGAGTGAAGGACCAGTGGTAAAGTTTAAAGTTGGGCACCGCTAATCCCTTATCTAATCTCCTGCGCTGGACAGTGGCAGATCTAAGGCGGGGTCTCTTCCCTTTCCATATGAATTTTGAAACAGCCGCGTGAAGCTTACCCCAGTATCCTGCAGGGGGAGAGAGGGGGACCATGGAGTTGACTAAATCACCCAGGACTTTGTTTAGTGTGTAAGTATAATTCTACTTCACAATACGATGTAGAGAGACAGAACAGTGATGGGACAGACGTCGGGCCAAGGGGCAGCCCTGGCGAGATCTGGGTACAGAGTGGAACAAATGTTACCTGTAAGAACCATTGCAGAGGGGTTTGAATATAGCAACTGTATCATTTTTATCAGGCCTTCTCTGAAACCCATCGCCCCCAAAACCGACCACAAAAAAGACCACTCAAGGCGGTCGAACGCCTTCATCGCATCTAGGGATAAAACAGCTGCCAGGGTTTTGATGTCTGTTGCTGCATCAATTACATGCAGCAGACGGCGGATATTGTCAGAGGCCAGGCGCGATTTCATAAAGCCAGTCTGGTCACAGTGGACTAGTGATGATATATGAGGTTGCAGGCGACGGGAGATTGCCTTGGCATATATTGTAACATCGGCGTTCAACAGACTAAAAGGCCTATAATTACCACATTTTGTTGGGTTTTTATCTTTCTTCAGTAGTAAGGTTATTACAGCAGTACCGAGGTGATTTAATGAGTTTTGGACAGATAATGTTAGCTTTACGTTACTTGTTGCTATAGTAACCGCTAACTGTAATTAGCTGCCGCTAGCTAGTTTGCGTATATATATATATATATATATATACATATATAACGTGAGCATGCTAGAAATAGCATGCTCACTGCCTATTTTTCACGCGACACACAAGCGTGTTTCAGGCAAGCGTGTTTCAGGCAAAATAGAATATGAAAAGATATGTATGTCATTTTGACACAAATACATTTAATAAATGACATTTTGATGTTTGAAAGTCTCTAGGTTTTGACATAAATGCAGATATAAATGTAATTTAAAAAAAAATAATGATTGATTTTCAAATAATGCACCTGTCAATACAGAACAAAATATTCTGTAGCCTATTTTGCCGTCAATCCTGCCGATGTTGTCTTTGGTGTAATCAAATCAGTAGATATTTTGTTTAAAATGAAGTATACTACTGCTTGAGTGCAGTAAATCAATGGGAAACATACATGTGTACAGACAAGGCTAGCAGCAGCAGCGCCGCATCAGACACGTTTCTGGTGTGCAAAAACATAGAAAACGCCACGCAGTTGCCACGCAACTGACATGCAACAGAAACGCCACGCTCATGCTACGCAGCCAGTGTGCAGGAGGCCTAAGTTATGCCTCGTTTATAATTGGAAAACAGAGTAGCAAGATAATGAATAACCACCATTCACTGCATCAAAAGCACTGTCACTTGTGCTGTTAAATTGTCCTTGTGCAAGACATTGAACCCTCTAGCTACAGAATGATTGAAGTCTTTCTGTGAAGGAAAACCAACTGCAGTAAATGTCTTGCTTGTAAATAAATTCTGCGTCGTCCTTTGCAAAGAGAGAATTTCAACATTCAGGTTATTTTGTGATGGATAATAAAGTGCATCGGAAGCAGGCAGAAGAACTGTCTAGAAGAACAGTTTCAATGAAATGTTGCAGGAATTTAGTTTTACAAATCAATAACAGCCAATTTAACATTTCCCTCTTTCTGCCTTTAACTGCTCCAGCCATCCATTTTCTGTAAAGCACAAGACATGCCTCTGCTGATACACTGTAGTAACTCAAGTAAATTTCCAATTTGGCTAAACTGGCTCTGGTGGGGCAATAACATTGGTAGAAGAAAATAAAGAACGAAAGCTCTCACTCTAAATCTGAATGTTGTGGAGTCTGGGGACTTCATGTCAGGAGCAAGCAGGAAACAAATATATAAAATAAATGCTAGCTTTGACAGCCCAAAAAGTCCCTTGTTAAAAGTGACAGCACATCAGCCACAAGTAAATAGAGGATAATGCATCAAACACTCATTAGTTGGACAATGGAGTCGAGGGAACACTGAGTCTGACAAAGATTAAAGGACAAGGTCACTTCTTGTGATTTGCTTAATCAGGTCCATAGACACCCACTTGCTCAAGACTGTCAGAATAAAGAATCTGACCTCTCAAACTTACGCTCTGAAATATGAATAATGTAACTCCTTATTCACTAAAGAGTGCAATTGAAGCAGCATATTTTTTTTAAAGGACTTTAAAAACCCTAACCCTAATACATATTTGTTTACTTACTTTGGCAAAAATGGCTTGTCTTGGAGGTAGGGCTAAAAGATTTGATGTAAATATCTAATTAATACAACAATCTTAAAATTAACAATGCTTTGCAACAGCAGAGTAAATCTGCATTGACAGGTGTTATTATAGGAGGTGAGTGGCCGTCACTGGCTTAAACATTCATTTGTGTCAGCTTAACCATGTCAATTACGTAAGTTTTAATAAAAATGTGTCTCTTTCAATATTGAAAACTGCAGTGTTTTAATTTTTTAAAATGCATTTTCAATTTAAAAACGATTAATCACTCACCTTTACACATAGGACAATGTGGTATTCTCCAAAATGACTGTAAAACAAAAACCAAAACAAATGTTCTATTTATTATTATTATTATTATTATTATTATTATTATTATTATTATTATTATTATTATTATTATTATTATTATCACAAATAGTAATGGTAGTTGATCGAAGAATGTTCTGTGCTAATGTTAATTATGTAGTCTGGTAAAAGAATAATTTCTGTACGTTAACCTTCCGCCCTCTATTGTGCCCTGTGGCCATGCTTTACCGATTGTGTGTGTGTGTGTGTGTGTGTGTGTGTGTGTGTGTGTGTGTGTGTGTGTGTGTGTGTGTGTGTGTGTGTGTGTGTGTGTGTGTGTGTGTGTGTGTGTGTGCGTGCGTGCGTGTGCGTGCGTGTTTGCCTGTGTGTGTGTGTGACAGACACCATTAATCACACTTTGAAAATAATTTGCTTCAGATTCCATAGGATAAATTTGTAATTTTCACGAGCTTAAGCATACTTAGTATGCCCCCAAACTCGATCCATTTCTCCAGCCATCCATGCATTCAATTAGGAGGAATCCTCTGCAAAGCCAGGTAGGATTTTCAATCAGTACACGCCTCTCCTAAAGGGATGCGGGAAACCTTGTAATCTACGTGTAATTGGTGACAACTTGCTCATCTTCTTATGCACAATAAAGAAAATGCTGTGTATATGCTATGGAAATGTGCACCTCATATTTATATATGTTTAGGTAGAGATACTGTAGGTGTGATGAAAAATATTATTGGATTTATTCATAGAAACTATTGAAATACACAATCAGAGTGAATCAGAGAGAACTCCTTCAGTAAACAAATCTGCTCCTGGTGTTACCTGGTTTCATATATTTGAGTCAGTACAGACATACAAAATCTTTTATAGCTCTCCTGTTTTAACCAAATGGATCGTCATTACATCTCACTTAACACACACTTAATGACAGTCACAAGACAATGAATGACCAGAGTGTAGAGAGAAAAAAACGAGCTAAAAGAAAAAAGTGATGGGAAAAGAGCAAAACCCATGCACTTTGAGTCAGGCAAGGGAAGACTACATGTACTCCACAAGCTAAAATATCTGCATCTGCAAAGTTCTGCATTTGTTACCCTAAAAACAATTACCACTTGGTTTAAAAAAATATATAATTTAGAGTTCCAAGCCTTGTCTAAAAAAAATAACAATTATCTTTGCAGCAACACTGCACCTGAAATTAATTTCCACATTGCTCATTTTCAGAGTTCGAAATGGCAGCAATACGGAAAACATGTTTTATCACAACAGCATAGACAGATGAGTTGGCAAAATTCTAATTAAATGAGTATTCTGCAAACCTGGGGAAACGTTCACTCCCTTCAAATGATGTACTCTGTATTTTCTATTTAAACAAATGTTGGGTTTTGATAATGTGCTTACCCCCAAGAGTGTCGTAATTTGTCAAGGTGAGGAGCTTTTCACAAGGCTTGATGAAGAGCTCCATTAGTTGTTGAGGTTTGCGGAAGGGGAAGGAGAGGGGGCTGGAGCAGAGAATTCAACCGAAGAGGAGGACAAATAATTGTTGGAAACAGTTTTCATTCATCAAGTTATGAAGCCCAAGGAGACAGGGCCACAGTGATGAGATGTGGGAAGGTGGAGGAGGGGGGTCAGTCGAGGAATTAATTGCAGAGGGGAAATTGTTACGGGTTTGTGAGCTGAGGGAGAAGGGATGAAAGAGATGAGGTGGTAGCAAGGCTCAGGATGGACCAGGGAGGTCAGGCATGATCACTTTAGGAGAGAAAGGCATAGAGGCCAGGCTTTCTTTCTAAAAAAAAAACAAGTTATGTGCAAGGTGCAGGTACTATGAGGATGATAATGGTTACAAATTAACACACATCAAACACATTTTACAAATATGTTTTTATACACGTGAATAGTGCTTATTTCAGCATCAAGAGGCTAAGTAGTGTTATTAACACTTGATGTACTAAATGAGTGATAAAGAGTAACTCTAAACTAGATTTCTGGAAGAAGGAAAAACATAGCTGCACTGGTCTCAATAGGTTGAAAGCTATGTAACAAGTCTCTTGAATCTCTGACCAGCGTACAAAGGCCGCATGTAAATATATGCAATCTGTATTTGGATACATTATTTGTGTAATGACATCTGATCCATAGGCATTTGCAACTGAAACTTATAATTGTTCATATTTTGATATTTCTGCCTGCATTATGATCGGATCTCAGTATGCAAATTGGTTGGGCAGGGCTGGCAGGCTGGGCAACAAACATGTTGCGTCCTGTGTCGATGGAAGCGATGCCATAAAAGGGCTTCATTCATTTTGAAATCACTTTTTTCGAGGGAAGACTTGCTAGCTACTGCTACAGTACTTGTAGCTTTTATTGAGCTTGTTTGAGTTAGCAGGTAATAGGCGAAGTTAGGGGACCTTTCAATTGATTTTCTTTAGAATATGGTCATACAGCACGCACTGTATTTAGACCTGGCTGAAATCCGACTGCATTGCAATCACAATGCTCTCTGTGTGTATTTACACCTTGCATTAATATTTCCTTATCCAGGTAAGATATACATGCCGTAGAAAAAGCATGTTGTCACCACTGATTATCAGGGCGAGCCAGGAAATTAGACTGGGTGAGGCTCCTCTTTACTGTCCATTTGTCAGGAGCAATGGAAAAAAAAAGGATAATAGAGAAGAAAAACAATAGATGATATACGTACAAGCCTCTAAGTGCTTCTTGAAACTTTGGGCTTGTTCTCAATTTCATTCAATTAAATATGGAAATTTGACAAGATCACTTCTTGTGGTCCATGACTCAGTGCTGGCCTAGTCTGAAGGAGAAATTCAATTACACATAGCTGCCATCATCTTGGCCTTCATTTAACTGTCATCATGCAGTTTCACGGGGGAAGTTTAAACATTTCACCTCTGCTGATTGATAGCTGGTAGTAGGGTGACTTAAATTGCTGTTCTCACCTCAGTTATAAAACAAGCCACCTCAGCAGATAGTAATTGCTCTGTGCTCTAAGGTTCATCAAAGCATTAAGTTATTGGCTAGATTAAAGTTATTAGTCACACAGAGGGGAAACTGAGCGGTAAGGATCCCTCTCCATTTTTGGAATGTGAATAAAGACATTACTGGTCCTTAATGCCAAATTATCTGTGAGCTTCGCAGTGAGAATATCAGGGCTGCTGGCACAAATCCTGCTGTGCGTTTCATGATACAACTAAATACTAAACTACTAAATACAACAATAAAAAAGAAAAACTACTAGATGGACTTATTATGCAGTCAGGTACCTCCTGATGAAAAGCTGTTAATACACTATGACATTTGCAATTACATTTTTATGATAAGTTGGTTATTAAAGGGTCAGTTAACCCAAACTGCCAGCTGTCTTTCTTGCAGGATGACGCAAAGTGGGAGCACAACACGTCCTTTTATACAGCGACAAAGATGGTGTTCACTCTCAATATAAAATATTTCTCTATAAAAACTCTATGAGGCATATGGATTATCCCAAGTAGCTGGGTTATTGTATCTGTAAAGACAATGTTTTTTACTTTTGGACCAGATAGCAAATGTAATTGAGCTCCTCTGACTTGGGTTACTTCTATCTTGCAAAATCAAATACAAACTTTTGGCTGCATGACTACAGGTGATGTTTCTTTCTGCTGTGCCTAGACATGTGGGTGAACTTAGTCTTGAAGCACGTTTATATATACTTTGTAATAGACCATAATTGAAATGACAGACTAAAAACTGGTCCAGGCTGTTAAACACTTTATTTACTAATCAATATTACGTAGACAAATTCATGATTTCAGTATGTTGGTGGCCAGAGATATGGGTATGCTATGCTGTGTTAAGCTTTGAGCCACTAGTCTCAAGCAGAGATCAGGAGCGGACTACAATGGGCTGGTAATCTCACTTCTTTCAACTCCACACAATGTTGTGACATCACTTGAGGCAATTAATCAGACTTTGTGCAGCTCCCTCTTGAGCCACAAAAGGCTTCATACAACATTTTTTTAACATATACAGTAGAACTCCTCAAGACCTGTAAACAAACTTAGATGAGTAAAATTAGTAAAGCTCCCCTTTAAACTAAAATGGTAAAGTTATAAACTAAGTCGAGTTTACAGATTACAAGTTACCCTATTTAAAAATGTAATAGTAGTGTAACTTTTTCAATTACTTTATTAAGGTAATGTAACTTATTACATTTAATTACTTTTTGATTACTTTTCTAAATTTCTAATGAATGTTTTCAACTGTTTAAACCTGGCAGTGTTAACCTTACAGCAGTACTTAACAATGACAACTGTCAAACTGCTTTTCAAAGATTATAATTTCATTTTTAAAACAGCCACCACAAGGTCAGACTTCAACACCTCTTTTTAATATAAGGTCACAGATTTAAAATCATAACAAAACAAAAATTATCACTATGGCAAATGTCCTTGTTTTTGTTCTATTCTTATAGCTAGCATAGCTAACTTCTTATGCATGCTGATTAAATATAAACTACTGCATATGCACCAAGCAAAATATGGTGCTAAAATATGTCTTCAATACACATTAGAAGCCCGGTGTGTCACACGGAAGGTAGGCATGTCTTCCTTACTTTATTTAATATGACTGCTTGCAGTTACTGTAAGCTAACGTAACTTATACCTGCAGATGTCTCCTGAGGTTGGACATCGACATTTTCAAGGTTGATAGCATTTTGAACGCTGGCAAACATTCTTTCTATTGCACGGTTATGTTGGAACTCATCTCAGATTTTTGTATTTATTGTATTGTAAATGTATGTATTGTAAATGTTTTTTTTTTTTTTTAGATTTCCAGCTCTGGAATGCATTTTTATCCGTAGCTTTAGTGGCAACTCTCAGACAGCTTGAGAGGCAAAAAAACTGTCAGACGGGTGGCGCTGCATATTCAAACAGGAGAATCAATCGAAAGCATCAGAATAGCATCAAACTTTACTAAACTGATGTGGCTGGAAATGGCAAAAGAAGACTTTGTGTACATTAAAAACAAGCAAAGCAACAAAATAACAGTATTTAGCATACAGCCAAGCTATTTACAGAAAATGTTCAGATGTAACCCCCAATGTAATCATTTTCATAGGTAACTGTTATTTAATTAAATTTTTTTTTCATTAACTGTAATGGATTGCAGTTACCTTTATTTTGTAATTAAATTACGTAATGCCGTTACATGTAACTACATACTTCCCAACACTGACTATGTCTTACTCTACAGCACAATTAACCGTCCAAGTGTTGGAAGTCAACAAACAACAATAGGCCAAGACCACATATGAATTTAATTTGTCAAAAAGATTTTGAACACGAGAAATTTGGTTAAGGCCACAAGTTTTCCTAAATAACTTCTATGTGCAACTTACAACAAACCTCCTTGTACTTGTGGTTCTTGCATGAGGCCTAATGTTTTGATGAAGCGTTATCCATCATTTCTTTTCAAAATCATATCTTACATTACAGCAGTAGCCTAAACAGTGAGTTTATGGCATTTTTCTCATGTAAGTAATATTAGTATACATACAGTACTATGTTTTGTTTAGTAACGTATGGATTTTGTGCATCCTTCAAAAGGTTCTCCAAATAAAGAGGATAAAATATGTAATGCCCACATCAGGAACACCACAGTGCTGGCACTAATGGGTTGTGTGCTTCATGCCTGTGTGAAACTCAGACACAATACTGGGCTTACTTATCAGCCGATTTTACCAGTTTACGGCCCACAAACTGGAGGCCATTGTCTTTGTGTGTGAAGAACACACAACCCCATCATCCCTCGTTTCATTAAGGCAAGCTGTTGGTGTCCGGAAAAATTAAAATGTACATTACATCTTAGATGCTGGGACAAATGCTTAAAAATAACTGAGACTTCATAATACCACAGCAGGCTGCTTATCTGGGAGAGAGTTAACTAACAAGACTTCAGTAAAAAGAGGAGAAAAGAAACAAAAGTGATATTTTAATTGCTTAAAAAAAGATGTAACAAGATAAAAAGTGTCTTTTCTTAAATAATGGGTTGATGGACACCTCCAACAACCCATTACAATAACCCTTTCCTAAAAGCATTCATAGGCTTTGGTTACATTGAATAGAAAGGTTGAACAAGCTTTGTCCCAAGCAGCGCAAGGACACATTTTACTGTTATTGATGAGAATATTAATCAAACGTCAAAAGGTTAATGAAGGCCAATAAATTAATTGATGTATCATTTTGAATGGGCTGTTTGATAGAGAACTCTGTGTATAGGACACTGGGCATTGTCCCTTTCATTTCAAAACAAGTGTAGCAGCTAAATTGATGGGTGATTAAGGTGGGACAAGATTGATGGTTTCACATCAGCAAAGCTGAGCGTGACCATGTGAGGAAAGTTTATGGGCACAAGAACCCTTTTGATTTGATTTGATTTGATTTAGCCTTAATCATGCTGCTTTGTAACACTCTTTGTAAAAGAGAGAAGTACTTAGTTATTGCTGAATACATTGCTAAAACATGTAACTAAATGTAAACTATTCACTGCGAAAGGACCCTAACTCACAGGTCCAAAAAAGAATATACATGACGAGGTTGTTGCACCTGGAAACTAGGAATTCATCTTATAAAAGGCAATGATGATTATTATTTTCAGGATTAGCAGTAAATACGCAGAATATATATATATATATATATATATATATATATATATATATATATATATATATATATATATATATATATATATACACACACACTAAGCAATTTGTTGTTCACATCAATATTTGAATAAATGTATTTAATGTGTATTTGGGTGTATTTGTGTGCTTATAGGACACTGATGAAGCTACTGTTTGTACTTTGGGGAAATAAAATATTTAATTTGTAAGGATATTGTGTATTAGCTGGCTATGCCCCAATCTATTTTTTTTTGCCCTGTGTCCCTCAATATTGATATCTGTCAATATAGATTCCAATCCACTACATATATAATTACCTAATTGTTGATTAAACATGTATCTGACACCTAAAAACTACAGGAGCTGGTGTGGCCTTCAACATGTGACAAACCTTATTTTTCACTTGGTCTACTTCCAAATCCCTCTCCAAATACTGAAGGTCCTGGTTCAAAACTATTAAACATATGGTTCAATTGTTGATATATAGTCACTGGAACTTAAAAAAAAAACAACACCTGCAATCATACAATGGTGTTGCAGAGCGGAGCTTCTTTCCTCACAACAATCTTTGGCTGAGACACCGGCTTGTAGAGAGCACTTTCACCAGACAACAGCCAGGCTTAATTATGACCCTCCATTAAGTTGCTCACAGGAAACTGTAAAGTACAGTAAAGAAAGGATTGCCATTTCAGATCCAGATCTGAAATCATCCAGATCTTAATTTTAGCCAATACCAGTCTATTTAAATCAACCCCGATACCAATCCTGAGAGTATACTCAGGACATCTTTCAGTGCAGCAGTGTGTGCCTTGTACTCCAGTGGGAGTTTTTTTGCATGCCCTATTGCCCCCAGTATAATATAATACTATTTGTATTATATTCTCTTTGTTTGTTTTCTTCATTAACATAAAAGAGAGAGATGCCGTGCTGAACGCATACACTAATCATGACGTAGCCAGTATGGAAAACAATGGGGGAAAAAATCATATATCTATAACATAAAGTAAAGCTATTTGTTGACTTTGTTAAATGCACCTGCCTTACAGTAACTTCACCGCAACAACACATCTGAAGTCACCGGTTAACTTGTCACTCGAGTGAAGCAGTGGAGGCACCATCTTCACTTTTACAATGTAGATCATAATTAAGCAACGTGGGCTTTGTTCAAATATATTTAATCAAAATAAGTTTTCGTTGTCATCCATTCAAACAAGATCTTTCTTTTCTTTTTAATGGCAGCCCTACATGACACACCCTGGGTATCACAGCAATGATTCTAATTAAAAAACAAATGACTTCTGTTGATCCTTGCGAACTTTCCCCTCCCTCTATTTTCTCTAGACCCTCCATTTGTTCAGTGTAAACTTTGGCAAAAAATAAATAAAAATGTAATCATATTGTCAACAGTGCTGCTGAATAGTTCATTTCCTACCTATCAATCCTCTCTTGTGGTGCAACCGAGCAATATTGTCCTGTCTACATTCCAACAGAGATGCTCACAAGTCTTTGAGCTCCAGTCCAAGTCAAGTCTCAAGTCTTTGAGCTAGAGTCCAAGTCAAGTCTCAAGTCTCTGGGCTAGAGCCCAAGTCAAGTCTCAAGTCTCTTAATAAGTAATAATAAGTAAATAAATAATATGTCTTGCATCAAGTACGCGAACACACGCATACACACACGCACACGCACACGCACACGCACACGCACACGCACACGCACACACACAATAACAGCAGGCTCTGACAGGATGAGGACAGAGTAAAGGTACACAGGACATAAAATGTCCACACTTTTAAAATCTTTTTTTCCCTACTTTTTGAAAACACCATACAAGGGTTAAACAAACGCTCATTTATATTTCATAAGGAAGACAGTCGGAGTTTACCTCCCGTAACGTTAGCTCGTAGCTAAACCAAGAAGCAAACGGAGGGAGCAGAATAACAGTGAGCTCATCAGACGTTTCCTAAAAATAAACATTGTTCACGAGTCCCGCAGCTCCGAGTCAAGTCTGAAGTCTTTCGAGGACGAGTCTCAAGTCAACCAAGACAAACCTGACAGTCTTATCCCAAAATAGACTTCCTGTTGCAAATGTGCAAAGGATATGTAACAAATAGATTCATATCCATTTAATCTATCTCAGTGTTCTAAAAATCACAACATCATAGTGTATTAGTGCTTACGACTAAAGTGCATCATCACATCAATGCTTGTCAACACCTCTCTGACAATCACACCTTTGATAATTACCGGAGAAAATTCTGCACCACTCTGGTGGGATGGTGAATCACAATATGCATCCTTCAAGGCAATTATACCTTTGTAGCACATGTAATTAAGTCGGAAATTTAATGTAGCGAATTAATTATGATTAATGGAACAAATTTGAATGGACAGATTAAGTGCAGTGTTTTAATGCTCTCATATTTTACCTTCTTTATTAAGGGCCATCTTAGTCTGAACATACTCGCTGCCGCTCACCACACATTAGTCTTTGGAGACCTGAAGGAGACGGGAGAGAGATGGTGCTGCCAGGAGCTTAATTTAATACTCACATTTTCTGGGTATTTCATAAGCACACTCCTACATTGTCAGAGTTTGGACGAATAATTATGTGTGATTGGATGGCACCAGTGGAAAGGGTGTAGATGTTGAAAACCAAGAAGTATGCAAAACGCCCTTTGCATCATAACTTTGAGGGTCGTCATACAAGTATCCCTACTTTTCTTTGACACCTAACTGATGTTTTCAAAGAGCTCTGTTACATCATCAGCATTATCATTAATACTGTTACTATTTAGATAGGCATATTATCAGAGAAAGATATGAAGGTTGCATCATTGTATCAATACACAGACGCCAAGTATCAATCTATTATTATGTGTTGGTCAGTTTGTCTGCTTGACAGTTCCATTTTGCAGCAATAAACAGAGAAATTTATCTTTTTAGATAAAACAGATGTTGACAAAGTTTTCCTTTGGGGACATACTTTGGAATTGGGAAATATTTGAAGTTGGAAAAAAGGTAATACATTGCAATATATCGCACAATATTGCAATATGTTTAAATTGCAATAATATTGCATCCTGACATAAGTATCGTGATGATATGGTCGGTGTTTAGAAATTAACATAAGAACTGTGGGAGCCACCATGGCATACAGCTCAGTGAAATGGTGAATTAAAAAAATCTACAAACTGGTTATCTGTAACTCACAATGATGATCTTACAATGTTTTGCCATCTCAAATATTTACAATTTACTAGTTTGAAACAATGAAGATAATAATGGCGAAGACATCAACAAGTAATAATAAACTGCAGCAGACAAACACCAGTTTAAATGTTCAGTAAAATACATTAACCTATAGATGGGAAAGCCTTTTGTGGAAAAAGTTCCTCATCATGGCAGCACATCACCCCAATACTCATCCACCTGGCTCCCAATGCCCTGGCCCCCACTATACCTTTCCAACCTCCTCCATCCATACACCCCACCGAGAAACCTGCGATCCTTAGATGCTGGCCTGCTCTCTATTCCCCACACCAGACTCTGTACCTTTGGAGAGAGAGCCTTTGCAGCCCATCCCTCTGGAACCCACTCCCTGCAGATATTCAGAATGCTACATCTCTAAACAATTTAAAAAAAAAACTCCTGAAACACCACTTGTTCACCACAGCCTACAACCTCCCTTAGTATAACCACTGTAATTCTGTAAAGTGTCCTTGGGTTTCATGAAAGGCGCTATATAAATAAAAGTTATTATTATTATAAAATGGAGAAATGAAAATGGAGAAGTGATAACAGATTCAAGGTAGAAGCAAAAGGATAGGAGGCATTTAAAAGCCTCAATCGATGTTGTCCTTGGGTCCAAAACTACATCAGGCAGCTTTACGGTAGAACTGAAACATATAGTCACATTTTAGACCTTTTAGCAACACTAGAGAACTTTTCCCACTTCGGTCCCCATACAGGTTGTCTCATTGGAACTACAGCTTGTGCTACCCGATCTGGCAAACTTGCATAATGTAATGTAATGGACAATTCCGCTTCCAACCTGTAGGGGGACCAAAGCGGGAAAAATTCTCTAGTGTTGCTTTATATAGACAAGTTTTTGAGCCGTTTCCGCTCTACTTCCTAAACTCCTCCTGTCGATGCAATCCACTTCCGTTCTGGCGGGCGGGTTTGTTTTGCTAGCTAGCTCCGTTGTGCCGACAAAGCACTGATATCGCAGTGACAAAGAGGATATAACAATTACAACATGAAGAAAAGTGGTTCGGGAATGACGTGTGCGGTAGTTGGTTGCAAACGCTCGAAAAAGCACCAGAACGAGTGGTTAGATAGATAGTGCTGCGACCACAAACCAGCTACGAAGAGGCAATGCACATGCGCTCCATTGTTTACATTTTTTACGCAAGCCTGATACCGACTCGGAATCAAGGATCTGACTGAACAGTATTAATTAATAATAACAATAATAATAAAGAGATAGGCCTAGGCTACAATGGTCAAATAATCTAGTTACCTTCCACAGGATCGCAGCTGAGTGGGAACAAGATCTCCCTGGTCCAGCAACACACGTACATCCCGCAGTTTTGTCTTCTCCAGCTTCAGTTACCAGCACCCAAACATTATGCCACGCATTGTTCAAACACTGGCTGGGCTCTACATTTGCTTTCAGATAAACAAAACGATCATGTTTGTATGACATGACACAACCGACTTTGTTGCTGTGCAGATATTGATATGCCTCGGAGGCTTTCAGATAGTCCATTGCTTTTCCATCTATTGCCGTGGATTGCACGAAGTAGGAGCAAATCTTGCTGTACGTTATGCTGGGCCACATCGTCATGTTATCCTCCCAGTTCTGCACTGAATTCGGGTGGGGGAGAGTAACGCCATATCCAGTCAAAGTAGTAGAACCGTGTTCCCAAGCTAGCACTGCTAGCACCGACATCGCTGTGTGTACACCGGCAGACGCTGCGCAAATCACTTCTGGCGGAAATGAAATGCATTTGTGTAGAGTAATGTCGCCACCCATGATTTGGCGCGTAAACCTGTCTATAGGCTTAGGCTTTTAAACAAGTACTAGCATCTTACGAGAGCTTGACAGATACTGGATTTTAGTTAACGGATCTGATAATGATGAAACACTAACCTTAAATTTGGTCATAAAAGAATTGTAACCAAAATATATATCAAGCTGGGCATTTAGCAGTTGAAAAATGACCTTGTCAGTGCTCTTTGCTGGACAAATTTCTGTTTTTTTAACCACCTCATTTTAAGTGATACAAGATATTTTCTGTTATAGCTAGTTCAAACTCTGGAAGCAGGGTTCTGTTAGTCTGTCTTTGCGAGACTCCACAGCGCTATGTCTGGAGTATGGTCTGGCTACACCACTTATCTATTCTGGGTTGGGAGAAAAAACTGTCTGGTTTATTTGTATTTCTTTAAACCAATCACAACCATTCTGGTCCGCGCTAAGCCTCTGATGCAGTAATGGTGCCCTTGCAAAATTGATAGCAGAAAGGGAGGGACATCCGGCGTATCTCTTTATGCCAGCAATGCACATTCAGACTAACTAGTACCTCTGATTGTGTCATTTGCTACTCAGTTACCACAATAAGATCCATCACACAAACACCTTTTAAACGGGACTGCATCTACCCAACCACTTATTCAGTAATGTCCTTGTGTTGCCATGCCCTACAGGCTAAATACATGCATCAGTGGTTGTCATTAATAGTATTGGAAAATTGACATGTAAAGAAACATGTAGGTCAATTATGTTTTTGCAGAGCAGTGATTGAGATCAAGAAGTTAAGGCATATCGATTGAAGTGCTAACAAGACCTGTCTGACTAGTAGTAAAATTGCATCGGTGGGGCTAAAACAGGTTGCAACAGCTTATTCAAACATGAAAAGCATGTCATTCTTATGATGTTGTCTAATCAGAAGTAGATTTATATACAACCCCAAATCAGAAAAAGTTGGGACAGTATGGAAAAAGAAATTAGTGATTTCTAAATGTACTTTGACTTGTATTTCATTGCAGACAATACAACAGCACATAATGTAATGTGTTCCTCATGATTTGTATTGATTTTTTTTCAAATAAACAAAATTCCTATTTTGGCACATTTCAAAAAATGTTGGAACAGTAAAGCATTTACCACTTTGTAATGTTGCCATTCCTTTTCACAACACTTAAAAGACGTTTAGGGACTGAAGACACCAAGTGATGAAGTGTTTCAGGTGTAATTTTGTCCCATTCTTGCTGCAAACAAGTCTTAAGGTGGGTAACAGTACGGGGTCTTCGTTGTCGCATTTTGCGCTTCAAAATGCGCCACACATTCTCTATTGGAGGCAGGCCAGTCAAGTACCCGTATCCTCTTCCTCCGCAGCCAGGCCTTTGTAATGTGTGCAGAATGTGGTTTTGCATTATCTTGTTGAAATATGTATGGACGTCCCTGGAAAAGATGTCTTCTTGAAGGCAGCATATTGTGCTCCAAAATCGCTAAGTACTTTTCAGCATTAATGGTGCCATCACAGAAGTGCAAGTTATCTTTGCCAAGGGCACTGATACAACCCCATACCATGACAGACCCTGGCTTTTGGACTTGTTGCTGGTAACAGTCTGGATGATCCTTTTCTTCTTTGGTCCGGAGCACACGGCGTCCATTTCTCCCAAAAAATACCTGAAATACTGATTCATCTGACCACAGTACACGTTTCCACTGTGTGATGGTCCATCCCAGATGCCTCCGAGCCTAGAGAAGTCGACGGCGCTTCTGGACACTGTTAACATAGGGCTTCCTTTTTGGCACAGTACAGTTTTAACTGGCATTTGTGGCTGTAACTGCATATTGTGGTACTTGACAAAGGTTTGCCAAATAGTCCTGAGCCCATGTGGTGATATCGCTTATAGATGAATGACGTATCTTGATGCAGTGCCACCTGAGGGATCGGAGATCACAGTTGTTCAGCTTAGGCTTGCGCCCTTGTCCTTTACGCACTGAAATTCCTCCTCATTCCTTAAATCTTTTAATTATGTTATGCACTGTTGAAGGTGAAATAAGCAAATGTCTTCCTATCTTTCTTTGAGGAACAAATCATAATTACAATCACCTGTTGACATCACCCATTTCAAATCACATCATTATTTAACCAATTTACCTGATTACTAGCCCTAAATTGCTCCTGTCCCAACCTTTTTTGGAATGTGTTGCAGGTATGAATGACATGAAAGGATGTATATTTACAAATTAAATTAAGTTGACCAGACAACATGAAATATTTTGTGTTCACATTGTCTGCAATGAAATACAAGTCAAAGTACATTTATAAATCACTACTTTCTTTTTTTATTTGTGTTTTCCATACTGTCCCAACTTTTTCTGATTTGGGGTTGTACAAGTATGTCAATTTCTACCTTTTGATGGTGTCAATTCATATTGGAATGCTTTTTTTTTTTTTTACCAGATCCATCTACATAGAAATGAGGTATGTAGTTTATTACAGTTTCCTATGTTTAATGAACTTTAATTGAATGTGTGATTAATTGCAAATTGCTAAATCTTAAACAAAAGGACCATTCAGATTGGTGACAGAGCGTTATTTGTATGCATCTGTTTGTTTAATGCCTGGAGACAAAGGTCAAACACTGTCTGGAAGACAGTGGCCTTTACTTCAGTATTTCTCTTTCAGTCTGCACTCTCGCTGAGCTCTTCAGCTGTCTTTCACATAAAGCAAACAAAGTCATATAGACAATTTCAAAAATGACTACTTCCTACCAGCCACTTGTGCCCTGTGTGCGATTTATTTCTGAGTGTGTGTGATTTTATCTTTAAGGACATGCTGCAAGCATGTTTTTGTGTGCTGGGCAGCTCTTGTCGAGCTGTGTGTGTCTATGCTTCAACCTGTCTGACACTCTTCTCGTTAGCTTGCAAATGCCCTGTCCTACAAATGACAGGCAGACACATGGGAGTGTGAATTAGAATTCACCTCTAATCACTCTGTAATTCACCTTCTGTCACTCCGGAGGCTCGCTCACAGCACTGTTTCTGCTACATAAGCGTTTTGTAGGTGAATGCTGATGTGAGCACAAGAAGCCCCCGCCCCACACACACACACACACACGCACATACACACACACACACACACGCACACGGCTGTTGGGGGGTGGCTGTGGCTCAGTGGTAGAGCGGTTACCTGCCAATCGGAAAGTTGGTGGTTCAATACCTGGACAGTGTGTGAATGGTGAATGGTTCCTGTACTATGTAAAAGCGCTTTGAGTAGTCGTTAAGACTAGAAAAGCGCTATATAAATACAGTCCGTTTACACAAACACACGCACAGTTGTGACTATAGACCGCAGGTTCACATTCACTTGAATGGAGTAAACAAACACACTTAAAACTAAATGCACAGTCACAGCAGTGGATGTGTGTTACTATTCATTATATTTAACTGTATCACACATTAGTCCATTTCGTTCCTCTGTGCAACACAATACACAAACTAGTACTCTAAAAACTATTACACAAAAACATTTCCTGATTTCTCTCTCCACAAACATTTCTTTCTTTCCGTGTTCCCTTCCAAATCCTACATTCATTAGTGGTAGTAGTGACATTTTCAAGCCAGGGAAGTGGTTTTGCATTTGAAAGCAATTTCGGCACTGTTTTTAACACTGCATGTTCTATATTTAGTGCACTGAGGTGCTTAGAGCAGAGGCAAAGCTAGCATGTATTGTCCTCCGAGCATATACGCTATGCTAAAGCATTAGCCAGCTCTATGGTAATTTAAATTAACACTGCACAGGTGAAATTGCTGCACAGTCATATCAACATTAATTTGGTCCAAGAGCTTTTGCCCCAAAAAGTTTATGTATTAAGCCTGAAAGAGTTTATTATTGAAATGGAACACAATATCTGAATCACAATGCAGGACCTTAACAGGTGACCTGTTTGTTTGCAACATTACCATACATTACAGCGATTAGTATGTTAATAGAAGTAAGAAAAAATAATGTTAAAAAGCAATTATGAGGCAACTGTGATGGACTCTTTATTGTCTAAAATCATTGCAAGTTAATGAGGATAGAACAGCTGCTTATATATTCAATGCTTAGACAAGTATGGCAATGCTTTCTGTTTTGAAAATGGTTAAAAGGGTTAGTTCATTCAAATACCACAAAAAACACACGTATTACCCATAGACTGTATAATATTAATGGACAAAGCAAGCGTTCGGCGAAGTGCTGCAAATGTGGAAGTGCTTTAAACCTGCATTCTGTCTGAATTCCAGCAGGGGGCAGCTGTAAAAGTAGGTCGGTTTCTGTAGAAGTCTATGAGAAAGTCACCCACTTCTCAATTGATTTATTACCTCAGTAAACATTTTCATAATGAATTTATGGTCTCAATCGCTAGTTTTAAATCTTCTGCAATACAGAATGATGTTAATTTTTTAAATTATGGTCTCGTTGATTTTAAAATCGGCGATAAAGCAGGGGTGTTTTAGGGTGTGATGTGATTGCCAGTCAAAGTGTGTAACATAACGTAGAGTGTAAGGGCTTCTCCCTCACTCTTCCCTCTCGTCTTAAATCGTCACGTCATCAACCAGGATGGCTGCGCCCGTAACGGCAATCTCGACGACTCCTAGCAGATCTCCACAAACCAATGGATGACGTCACACATGCTCTGTCCATTAATATTATACAGTCTGTGGTATTATCCCTAAGCAAGCTGATTTTATGCCTTTTATAGAGATGTTTTCTTTGGTGGAAAATAGTTCTGATGAAGACTGCTCTCTGTGAGGTCTGAAGATAAGTGTTGAAACAATAAGTTGATCAATTTCTCAATCCAGAGAAAATTAATCAGCAACTATGTTGATAATTCATATTTTAACGCATTTTTAAAGGAAAAAGTCCATGGGTGCAGCTTCTCAAATATGTTTTATATCATTGTAAACTGAAAATCTTTGGGTTTTTTGACCGTTGGTCTGACAAAATAAGACATTTGAGCACGTCACCTTGGACTCTGAAAACAAAACTGGAAAGAATATGTTATACTAATTTTAGAAATATCACACACCAAATGATTAATCGAATAATCAAAAGAAATCAACAGATTTCACAATCATAGTTGCAGCTCTAGAAAATTCAGAGTAACCAGAGCTTTTCCCTTATTCACAAATATTGCTGTTGCTGTTAGAAAAATAAAACCAAGACTTCCGGTGCGGCGATGCGTGGGTAACACGGAAGATTTTGGAACTCCCTGCCAACTGTTCAATAATTCGAAAAATGTGTGCTTTGCATTTTCCTATGGCCCACTTTTGCTGACGGGTTGCAAACAACTGTTCTGGCGGTACTTTTTGACATTCTGAAGGGTCCCTTGTGAAGAGTCGACATGCCTACTAATCCTCGTGCTAAGGGAGCTAGCGTGGACCAAGCTAACACCACTACCTCAGACCAAGCTGTGCTTACTGCTATTGCTACACTTCGGACTGATATAATATCTGATCTGGCGACTATCAAAAATTACATTTGCACCTCTGTGGACGCTAAAATAGACACCCTAACAACATCTTTGAGGGCCGAAATTGCATTGGCACAGACGGAGATTCACGGCAACATAGCAGCGGCGAGGGCCAAGGCCGGAGGCTTGGCTAACTGCGTCACAGAGCTGGAAACAGGAACAAATCGCTGGGCAGATGTGACTACATCCCTGGAGAACATGCTACAGATCCTCACCAAGCAGGTGACCTCGCTAACTGAGGATTTGGAGGGGAGGTCGCGGAGAAATAACCTGAGGATCATTGGCCTGAGTGAGGGCATAGAGGGAACTCGCCCAACCGACTTCATCGCCGACCTGCTCAAAGATGCTTTAAAGCTGCAACAGCGACCATTGCTAGACAGGGCACATCGCTCCCTTCAACCGCGCCCCAAACCTGGTGACAGGCCACATTATACAGGTGCACTATTTCAGGGCCAAGGAGGACATCATGCAACGCGCAAGGCAGGTGCATTCCTTTACAACGGGGGAAAAATGTATGCTTTTGCCGGACTATACGGCGGTAGTGGCCAAGAAGAGATCAGCATTTGACGAGGTCAAGAAACTGCTTCGGGGCCGCCCGGAGGTGAAATACGGCCTGCAGTTCCCAGCACGATTCAGGATCACCCATAACGGCATCCAGTCTGTGTTTAACACCCCCGAAGAAGCCACAGCTTTTGTCCGCTGTAATATCCTGGTCTAACAACCCGCTTCAGCCTTTGCTTGTGGTGAAGTGTCCTTACAACACTGACACGGCTAGCGTTTTAAGCCATTAATGTTAACTGGCATATTTGTTTTGGTTAATTTGCCTCTAGCTAATGTTAACGTAATGCTAGATACCGGACCTCTTCTACGTTAGGTTATCTTTCTTTTACAAACGGACGGAATGCTACCATAACACCATAGTGGGAATGGGTACTCTGTAAACATTAACTTGTGCTCAAAAATGCCCACACAGTGTTTGGGCGGTCGTATTTTTGACCGGACACGGAGCAAGTTGTTTTTGATTACACTCAGCTGGATGCACACGTAGCTGCCTGTCTGAACTCCGGTCTCCACATACTTTAAACAGACGGAAAAGACTATTATGAAGACACTCCACATCACCTTTGAGTATCTGCTTTGATTCTACAAATGTCAGTATAGCTGACAACACCCCGTTACATCAGGGACTAAATGTCTAATACATTGTGTGTCATTGACCCCTGCGCATTTGTCGTGTATGTCTCTAGGTCCAAGTATTCTTTTAGGTTACTATTATTTTCCTTAACAGGCTGCTCTACATAAAGGGGCCCCCATTTCAGGTTTCCTTAACAATATTATTTCTAATTCGCCCAGCAGCAACCTGTTTTGTACCATGTAATATTGGGATTCAATTTAACAGACTCAGGGCCCTAAGTTATTATTTCTGGGTTAGAGCTAACTTCACAGACAAGGGCATATTTCAGTAGAGTAGTCTCTATATATGGGGCTGGGAACTGGTTATATTTACAGTTTAATAATGATCAACCTGACTTTTGTTCTTGTTCATCTCTGTTCACTGCTTCCTTTGGATTTCGTAATATTGTTATAAGAGGGTTTGTACTGTTTTCTATAAGGGTTAAGTGAAGTGCCCTTGTGTGTTAATACCAGAGTGCCAACATGCTATCTGTATCTCAGTTGCACCTTTTGACAGGACTCCATTGTGGGTTTTTGAGTGTTATGATGTACGTGGTAGCGTATGCATGCCCCTTTTGGGGTTGAATGCGGGGGGGGGGGGGGGGTCTGGCAGGTAGAGGGTGCTACTGTATGGTGTAACCTATTAATTTTCCTTACTCATCTTTTTACTCTTTTTCATTCTTTTACTCTTGTGTTATATTGTTCCCATTTTCTCTCTCCCTCTGCTCATCTACTGATGGTCGACTCGTCTCTCACTGATGGAATCTCTCTCTCCAACCTTGTCAATAGATGTTTATACCACTCTACTCCCTGCTGCAACTCGTAATGCCACCTTCTTCTGGAACGGCGAGCGGGGTGAGTAGGTCAATCCACTTCAGCTGGAACGTAAAGGGTCTTAACTTCCCTGTTAAAAGGAAGAGGGTTCTCACCCACCTCAAACAGCACAACACTCAGATTGCATTCCTCCAGGAAACACACCTTCGCGACATAGACCAGGCTAGACTTCACTGCGGTTGGGTGGGTCAGCTATTCCATTCAAAATTTCAATTTAAATCCAGAGGGGCCGCCATCCTCATTAATAAAAACATTCCTTTTTCAGTCTCTACGGTGGATGCAGACTCAAAAGGTCGTGTCATTATAGTTACTGATCGGTTGTACCACTGCCTGGTAATTTTGGCCAATGTCTATGCGGCGAATTTGGATGACATACAATTCTTCAAGGACTTTCTGTCACGCTTACCCGACATCAACACACATAGTCTGATCCTGGGAGGGGATCTTAACTGCGTTCTATCCACTACTCTTGATCGCAGCTCTCCAAAACCTACTCCACTTTCTAAATGTTCTTCCATTATTAACAGTTTCTTAAGCTCCTATGGTGCATCTGATGTCTGACGGTTTCTAAATCCCACAAGCCGTGACTATTCTTTTTTTTTAAGACTTTTTCGCAGATCGATTACTTTTTGCTTGACAACAAATTACTCTCCTCAGTTCGAAGCTGTAGCTACCAGGCTATTGTAATTTCAGATCATGCCCCACTAACTCTTGAACCAGTTTTACCAAATCAGCCTCTATCCATTCGACAGTGGCGCTTCAACTCCCTGTTACTTTCCGATGAATCTTTTCTCCACTTCATGTCTAACCATATTGTGTCCTTCCTAGAAATAAACCGGACTCCGGATGTATCTATTGCAACCTTATGGGAGACATTAAAAGCCTTTATGAGGGTCCAAATTATATTGTACTCTGCCTTCGACCGGAAACGTGAATTGCAAAAACTCAATGCCTTAAAGGATGAAATATTGGAAATTGATAGGACTTATGCTTCATCCCCATCACCTGAGCTGCACAAACGTCTTTCATTACAAACACAATTCAAAACACTGTCAATTGGACACGCAAAATGCCTCCTTCTGCAGTCACGTTATAAGTTCTACGAACAAGGAGAAAAATCAGGCAAGATTCTGGCGCATCAGATACGCCAAGCAGCAGTCCGCCAAAAAATTACAAAAATTTGCACTCCCTCAGGTACCATCCATCCATCCATCCATCCATCGTCGTCCGCTTATCCGTGGTCGGGTCGCGGGGGGAGCAGCTCCAGCAGGGAACCCCAAACCTCCCTTTCCCGAGCCACATTAACCAGCTCTGACTGGGGGATCCCGAGGCGTTCCCATGCCAGGTTGGAGATGTAATCCCTCCACCTAGTCCTGGGTCTTCCCCGAGGCCTCCTCCCAGCTGGACGTGCCTGGAACACCTCCCTAGGGAGGCGCCCAGGGGGCATCCTTACCAGATGCCCGAACCACCTCATCTGGCTCCTTTTGACGTGAAGAAGCAGCGACTCTACTCCGAGCTCCTCACGGATGACTGAGCTTCTCACCCTATCTCTAAGGGAGACGCCAGCCACCCTCCTGAGGAAACCCATTTCGGCCGCTTGTACCCTGGATCTCGTTCTTTCGGTCATGACCCAACCTTCATGACTATAGGTGAGGGTAGGAACGAAAACTGACCGGTAGATCGAGAGCTTTGCCTTCTGGCTAAGCTCTCTTTTCGTCACAACGGTGCGATAAACAGAATGTAATACCGCCCACGCTGCGCCGATTCTCCGACCAATCTCCAGCTCCATTGTCCCCTCACTCGCGAACAAGACCCCAAGGTACTTAAACTCCTTCACTTGGGGTAAGGACTCATTCCCTACCTGGAGAAGGCACTCCATCGGTTTCCTGCTGAGAACCATGGCCTCAGATTTAGAGGTGCTGATCCTCATCCCAGCCGCTTCACACTCGGCTGCAAACCGATCCAGTGAGTTCTGAAGGTCACAGGCCGATGATGCCATCAGGACCACATCATCTGCAAAGAGCAGCGATGAGATCCCCAGCCCACCGAACTGCAACCCCTCCATACCACGACTACGCCTCGATATCCTATCCATAAATACTACGAACAGGATTGGTGACAAAGCGCAGCCCTGGCGGAGGCCAACCCTCACCTGGAACGTGTCTGACTTACTGCCGAGAACCCGGACACAGCTCTCGCTTTGGTCATACAGAGATTGGATGGCCCTGAGAAGGGACCCCCTCACCCCATACTCCCGCAGCACCTCCCACAAAGTCTCCCGGGGGACCCGGTCATATGCCTTCTCCAGATCCACAAAACACATGTAGACTGGATGGGCATACTCCCAGGCTCCCTCCAGGATCCTTGCTAAAGTAAAGAGCTGATCCGTTGTTCCACGCCCAGGACGGATCCGCATTGTTCCTCTTCAACCTGAGGTTCGACTATCGGCCGAACCCTCCTTTCCAGCACCTTGGAGTAGACTTTACCAGGGAGGCTGAGAAGTGTGATACCCCTGTAATTGGTACACACCCTCTGGTCCCCCTTTTTGAAGAGGGGAACCACCACCCCGGTCTGCCACTCCTTAGGCACTGTCCCAGACTTCCACGCAATGTTGAGTAGGCGTGTCAACCAAGACAGCCCCTCCACACCCAGAGCTTTCAGCATTTCTGGACGGATCTCATCAATCCCTGGGGCTTTGCCACTGTGGAGTTGTTTGACTACCTCAGTGACCTCCACCAGGGAAATTGACGACAATCCCCCGTCATCCTCCAGCTCTGCCTCTAACAAAGAGGGCGCATCAGCTGGATTTAGGAGTTCCTCAAAGTGCTCCTTCCACCGCCCTATTACCTCCTCAGTTGAGGTCAACAACGTCCCATCCTTACTGTACACAGCTTGGATGGTTCCCCACTTCCCCCTTCTGAGGTGGCGGACGGTTTTCCAGAAGCGCCTTGGTGCCGACCGAAAGTCCTTCTCCATGTCTTCTCCGAACTTCTCCCACACCCGCTGCTTTGCCTCTTTCACGGCAGAGGCTGCAGTCCTTCGGGCCCTTCGGTACCTTGCAACTGCCTCCGGAGTCCTCTGGGATAACATATCCCGGAAAGACTCCTTCAGTCGGACGGCTTCCCTGACCACCGGTGTCCACCACGGTGTTCGAGGGTTACCGCCCCTTGAGGCACCTAAGACCCTAAGACCACAGCTCCCTGCCGCAGCTTCAGCAATGGAAACTTTGAACATTGTCCACTCAGGTTCAATGCCCCCAGCCTCCACAGGGATGCACGAAAAGCTCCGCCGGAGGTGTGAGTTGAAGGTCTGTCGGACAGAAGCTTCCTCCAGACGTTCCCAATTTACCCGCACCACCCGTTTGGGTTTACCAGGTCTGTCCAGAGTCTTCCCCCACCCTCTGACCCAACTCACCACCAGATGGTGATCAGTTGACAGCTCCGCCCCTCTCTTCACCCGAGTGTCCAAAACATACGGCCTCAGATCAGATGAAACGATTATAAAATCGATCATTGACCTTCGGCCTAGGGTGCTCTGGTACCAAGTACACTTATGAGCATCCCTATGTTCGAACATGGTGTTTGTTATAGACAATCCATGACTAGCACAGAAGTCCAATAACAGACAACCACTCTGGTTTAGATCAGGGAGGCCGTTCCTCCCAATCACGCCTCTCCATGTATCTCCGTCATTGCCCACATGTGCGTTGAAGTCCCCCAGCAGAACTATGGAGTCCCCCTCCGGAGCCCCATACAGGACTCCATTCAAGGTCTCCAAAAAGGCCGAATACTCTGAACTCTTGTTTGGTGCATATGCACAAACAACAGTCAGAGTTTTCCCCCCAACAACCCGCAGGCGTAGGGAGGCGACCCTCTGGTCCACCGGGGTAAACTCCAACGTTGCGGCGCTCAGCCGGGGACTTGTGAGTATCCCCACACCCGCCTGACGCCTCACACCCTGGGCAACTCCGGAGAAGAAAAGAGTCCAACCCCTCTCCAGGAGTACGGTTCCAGAACCGAGACTATGCGTAGAAGTAAGCCCCACCAGATCCAACTGGTAGCGCTCCACCTCACGCACAAGTTCCGGCTCCTTCCCCCACAGCGAGGTGACATTCCATGTCCCCAGAGCCAGCCTCTGCTGCCCGGGTCTGGTCCGTCGAGGCCCCTGACCTTCACCGCCACCCGTGTGGCAGCGCACCCGACCCCAGCGGTTCCTCCCACAGGTGGTGGGCCCATGGGCTGGAGAGATAGGTGCCACGTAGCTTTTTCGGGCTGTGCCCGGCCGGGCTCCGTGGCAAACCCGGCCACCAGACGCTCGCTGACGAGCCCTCCCTCTGGGCCTGGCTCCAGACGGGGGCCCCGGGCTTCCTCCGGGCAGGGTCTCTCTATCCCTTCCTCGTTTTTTCATAGGGTTTTTTGAACCATTCTTCGTCTGGCCCCTCACCTGAGACCACTTTGCCATGGGAGACCCTACCAGGAGCACAAAGCTCCAGACAACACAGCCCTCAGGTTCATAGGGACACCCAAACCTCTCCACCACGATAAGGTGATGGTTCCCTCAGGTACCACTAGTTCTAAATCTAAATCTTTATTTAAAAGGGACAATGCACATTAATTAACATTTTTTATTTACACTCAAAATGTAAATGCACCAGAGTTAGCTAAGAAGCTATTTTTCATCTGTAGTCCCTTGGCAGGTCAACACAACATCATGGTACACAAATAAAATACATGAAAAAATACAAGACGAATTACAAAACTAGATAAATAATAATAAGTACAATAGAATGATGGGCAGTACCTACTATTGATGATTGCAGTTTTGAGTGTTTTTAATCCATTTCTTGAGTTCAAATTTAAATGATAAGTAGCTGCTGCTCTCTCTGAGTTCAGTAGGGAGGCAGTTCCAATAATTTGAGGCCCGTACGGAGAAGACTGTTTGGCTAAACTTACTTCGCCTATACTGAACAACACAGTCTCCCCTGGTAGCTGCCCTAGTTGCCCTACCACTGCTGTTTTTCTGTTGTATAAATTCACCCAGTGATGGAGGTGCAAGCCCATGTAAAATTTTAAAAATGAGGCAGGCATCTCGATAATGTAAGAAACTGTTAAAATGGAATAATTTGTATTTAGTAATAATATTGCAGTGGTGGTGACTGGTAGGTTTTTGATCTAATATTTTTAAAGTTTGCTTATAAAGGGTTTCTATTGGTTTAAGAGTTGTGATGTTTGCTTGGGACCAGCTTGTGAAACAACTACTACCGATTATGACAAAATAAATGACACATTCCGTAACTTCTATTCTAAACTCTACTCCTCCAACTCCCTTGAAGATCAGACACCCATGGAAAGATTCTGTTTTCAACCATACATCTTCATCATTATCATCATCCACAACACTACATCTGACACGACAATTCTTTGAGAACTTGGAGATTCCCATCGATGAAAATGTTAGAGACAGACTTGAGGAGCCGGTTTCCGAAATTGAGATAACAAGAGCTGATCTTTTTAGATGCAATTACCAACCTCTTCTGGGTCAAACCAAATTAGATCTGGAGCGCTGGTCTGGGCTCCCCTTATCTCTCGCAGGCCGCATAAACACGGTTAAGATGACCGTCTTGCCTAAGTTTTTGTATTTATTCTAGTCCGTACCAGTCTACATAAAAAAAAAAAATCTTCTCTTCACTAGACCAACTTATCTCTTCATTCATTTGGAACAGTAAGCCCCCTCGGATTCGTAAATCCATTCTCCAGAGACCCTGCTCAGAGGGCAGACTAGCCCTACCAAACTTCTAGCAATATTACTGGACCTGCAACATATGGTCTCTGTCCGCCTGGCAATCCAACCCCGTAGACACTGAGGGCCAGATGTACGTACATTTGCGAACGTAGCGTTATCAGCGCCATGGCTCACCCGCAGATAGCGAACGCAATGATACCATAGTTTACGCCATATTTACCAAACCTGCAGGTCATCCGTAATTAGCGCCTTTCTCCGCCCACTATACCGTAAACTGTAAGTACTTGTGCTATGATACGGCTGAGTGCAGACTGCGATATTCCCACTGCTGATGCTATGACTGTTTGAAATTATCCTGATGCCAATATTTGTAATGTAGCGGGGAGTTTAACAACTGCTGGAATGTGAACTCTGAGTCGGAGATTCAATGTCATCTTTGATTTCTTCCAGTAACTGTAATCTTGCATGGCTGCTTAATCTGTGATCCTTGTGGCAAAACTCCTTTCAGCTCGTCTCCTTTGCCTATGTCTTCGTCTTGCTCGGATTACTGCTGTCATTTCATCAGGAGGCATATGTGAGGAAACCCGCTTCCAGGTTTACACCTGCTTTTAAGAGGCGGAGAATTTTCACCGCAAAATAGAGGCGCGCTATCACTGGCGGTGTTTGTACATACCGCGGAATACGTAATTAAGCGCTCTTTACGCTTCCCCTCCCATCTCTTTATGGTAAACTCCCACTTTCCCCGCGACCCTCCCATGAATAAATATGCATGACACGAAAAACGCAATTTGCCCTTTTCAGCTCCCATGACATGCAGTTTGCGCTTTTACATCATTGCGGCCTGTTTGTACATACCTCGCCATGATTTTACGCGCACGTTGCGACACAAATACGCCTGAAGTGGGCGCAAAAGCGTTAGTACATCTGGCCCTGAAACTCCATGTTGGCTAGCCCTGGAAGCATCATCTGTCTCCCTTACTTCTCTTCATTCCATCCTTTGCTCAACACTTCCTTGGGCTCATCCTCAGCCAAAATTCACCATCAATCCAATCATTTGTGGATCTGTCAAAATTTGGAATCAATTTAGAAAGGCGCTTAAGTGTAGAAACCTCCCACTTGGAACCCCCATTGCAAAAAATCTGGCTTTTCCTCTATCCCTCACCGATGGAACTTTCGAAATTTGGAGACTCAAGGGATTAGTTACTTTAAAGGACTTATTTATTCACAACAGTTTTGCGTCTTTCGACAAGCTCTTCAGAAAGTTCAATCTACCCCAAACTCACTTCTTTAGATATTTACAGATACGGAACTTTACACGCTCTAAATTAGGTCACTTTCCGGCTCTCCCTCCCAAAACCCAATTAGACCTTATTCTAGATTTCGACCCTGTCAAGAAGGGGTATATTAGTAAACTCTACGACACAATTAATAAGGGGGGCAAGATACCACTTGAACCTCTTAAAAATTGATGGGAGCAGGACATGGGCTCGTCTATCTCCGAGGAAGACTGGGATTAGGCAATCCAAAGGATACACTCCTCTTCAATATGCATGAGACACTGTGTTATCCAGTTTAAAGTAGTCCATCGCCTGCATTATTCCAAGGAGAGATTGTCCAGAGAATTTATCCAGAGACCAATCCAGAATGTGACAGATGTAAACGGGGAACTGCTGACGTATTCCATATGTTCTGGTCCTGCCCGAAACTGACTCCATTTTGGGAATCCATCTTTGACGCTTTGACTACTGTGTTGCATTGCTTGCTTACTCCTTCGTCTCTGATTGCCATTTTTGGGGTTGTTCCAGCTGGTGTACACTTAAAGTCCGCCCAGGCAAACCTTGTGGCCTACTCCACTCTGCTAGCCAGAAGACTAATATTGTTCAAGTGGAAGGAGGCTTCCCCTCCTGCCTTTGCTCACTGGGTTCGGGAGGTTTTACAATCACTGAGAGTAGAAAAGATCCGTTACACCATGAGAGGATCTACTTCAAAATTTTACTTGACTTAGAGACCCATTTTAGACTTTATAGATGGGTTGGATGCTCGGTTACTAACCATAAGGGATCAACATACAATCTGACTTCAGCTGGCTGTCCTTCATCCTCTTTTGCTTGCATGAGCGTTTTTGCTGCACTTTATTTATTTATTCCTTTTTTCCCCAATGCTTTATTAGTTATTTTTCTATTATTTTTCTTTCTCTTTTTATTGTTGATGTGTGTAACCCTTGATAATTCATATTACTTTTGACTCCCTGCTACCTGGGGGTGGGACGGGTGGGAAGGTGGGAGGAATTTCTTGTTCAAATCTATGCGACCTGTGATTGCTGCATAAACTGTGCTGTTCATAACTGAAAATGAATAAATATACCTTGTTTAAAAATAAAATAAAAAGAAAACCAAAATGCATGACCAAATACAACTACTGTAGGTAAGTGATACTTTTTTGGTCTTAAATTTGGGTGAACTAACTCTTTAAAAAGATGCAAGGTGTAGTTCCTGGCCACATACTCCAAATAAGTAAGGGGCAGCATTTCACCTTGTATTGCATAATTTACTAATTGCAACGATGACACTGTTCAAGATTTTGTGCAGTCAGACAGTGAAAAATGTGACTGAGATACTGTGTTTAAGAAACTGTGGCAATGGACATGACCCCGGAGAGTCTAGCTCAATCCTGGCGGAGATTACCCGCTCAGTGGCGACTAACAGCCAGGCAGAGAGGAGGCATAAGGGGCGATGCGAGAGGAAGCAGAAGCGAAGCAAGCAAGCCGGCATCCAAGCTAGGCTAAGAGCGGCCCCTCATAAACCTGCTGTACCAAGCATCTCCCTCGCCAACGCCTACTCTCTTGTCAACAAGTTGGACGACATGAGACTGCAAATTACCAGCCACCGCACAAATAGCTGTATTATGGGGATAACGGAGACCTATATCAGTAGATATATATGCATCACAATACATAGACGTCTTAGACATAACGTCAAAACTATTACTTTTTCACATTCTCTTGATAAATGTTTTAAACAAAAAATCTGGCCATGTTACACATTGCACCTTTAATGTAGAATTACACTACAAATGTAAGCCTCAAACTATACTCGTAAAACTATAGACATAAAAATGTCTCCTAATATGATTAAAAATGCCCCAAATGATTCACTACAGCTATTATGTATGGCCGTAATCTTATTGTATTTTGAGCTCATAAACTTTACTATGTAACAAGATAACAAGGTGCTCATAACAGCTTGTGGTGGTCAGACCATGACAGGAAAACAGTAAATAAATGGAGTAAAGAGTTTGATGAGGAAAAATGCTTATGAGACTTGCAAACTATTAACAAGGGAATTGCAGCAGTGCAGTGTGTGTGTGTGTGTGTGTGTGTGTGTGTGTGTGTGTGTGTGTGTGTGTGTGTGTGTGTGTGTTGTGTGTGTGTGTGTGTGTGTGTGTGTTGGAGACAGAGAGAGAAAGAGAGAGAGAATCACAGAAACACACATATGTGTGTAGGCAGGTTGCTGCAGTAACTGTAAGTTATTAGTCACCAAGGACTGAGGCTGAGCTCAATCATTTGTCACCTTGAGAGGCTAAACAGTGAGGTAAAGAGAGAGTCAGGATGTGCTCTAGTAGGCATTATCACTAAGATTACAGTACATTATTGGCTTAAAGGGATGCCACTATAATTACAATGCAAAATTATGCTTACATTTCATCTACCATGAGCCTGAAAGAGGCACACAGATTGAAGAGATAGTACTACCAAGGGCAGAGCCAAGGTTTTATTGCATAGCTTATTCAAATGAGCCATCATCGACATTAACAGTACCAACCTTAGATGTTCCTTCACCTCTGTCTAGGGGTGTCCCCGACTAAGGATTGACACATTCGAATCAGAATTGTCGAATCTTTCTATAGTCGACTGATAGTCGAATCATCTACCGTATTTTTCGGAAAACATTACCGTCTACAGCCGACGGCGCTCTATGCTGCTCAGTGCTCCTGTAGCCTACCCTTTCAAAATATTAACTGAAAACAACTGAAAAACTGTTAACTGAAATATTAACGGAGAATAGCGGATATACTAGTTTTTTGTTGTCTAATGAGCGGACACTTGCAAGCAGGATCCGTAAAGTTCAGCTAACGCATACTAGCATTGGATGTACCTAAACACCGAGTATAGCTAAACACAGTCGTGAACATTCGCGTGGAATGTCGACTGGTTGGCATGACGGCATTTAACAGTCACAAACTCCACCAGCAGTTAGCAGTAGTTGGATAAGCACCCTGTTTCTGCACCAGTTCGTGTTAACACAACCCACCTTCACCAGCCGGTGAGAGCAGCTACCAGGTAGCTTGATAGTCCCGGTGCCGGTGTCGTGCCAAGGTACTTTTGTATCCCCTGACCGCGGGAGCAAGCGTGCACTCGGCGGAGTTTCACTGTTGCACTTCGAATTCACCTCTTTAATGGAGCAAATAGCGACGTGAAATACTCGACAGTGTTTTCCATAGTAGTTAACAAGGGTCTCATTTATTATACGTTTATTTGTCTGTTACATTAAGGTGACGTGTGAATTGTTTCTCTGCGGGTGTGGTCTGACAAGGATGCCTCGTCTTTGCTAACCTGTCCCTCATTCCCCTCTAACGTGATTTCTGTTTTAATTTGATTTAGTTTAATATGGCTTTTCAATTAGCTGCTTTGTTCACCTGTCTGCCATATAAGTTACAGAGGGGATAGACAAAATGTCAGGCTGTTTTTAACCTGAAATAATATACACATTATTTCAGGTTAAACAGTTATTCAAGCGAATCAATTCCTGCCTAACATGCAAAGGGTCTGTCCTGTCCTCATGTGTGCTATTTTATGTGTCTACTAGGTCACAATAAACAACCTGAGATAATATGGAGATGTCTGCTATTTTATAACAGAAGTTACATAGGGGATACACAAAATATCAGGTGAAAACAGCCTGCTATTTTGTGTATCCCCTATGTAACTTTTGTGTGAGGGGATACACAAAATATCAGTTGAAAACAGCCTGCTATTTTGTGTATCCCCTATGTAACTTTTGTTTGCTTCTGCGGTCAGGGGATACGAATCCTGGCGGGGGTAAGTACCTTGGCACGACACCGGTACACTGTTGTTCAGCCATGTTTCCTCAAAAACACAGCAGTCTCTGAACACATTGGGAGTTTCGTTGAAGTTGGATGTAGCTAGTCCCATTTGTTGTTTAATGAGCGGACACTTGCAAGCAGGATGGATGGGACAGTTGGCCGGCTAGCGTTAGCTCGCTCTGGATGTGCCTTTTCCCCGGTTAGCGGCATCTGCTGAGGTCTCCGGCTGGTCTCGGTAGCAGGCGAAGCTTGCGAAGTATGTCGAGTATTCCTTCTGTATGATCCTCGTTTCATAATAACACCCGAGATTGGTGGTCGAATCAGGCTCCGCATATCGATGCATCGAATCTTCGACTATTCGGGGTCACCCCTACCTCTGTCCCCACCTTACACCAATCAATGATTAACATGTGGCATTTTTTTTAATAAATTAGGCTAAAGTTGTATTAATCTATTTAAATAAGCTATTCCAGACATTTTTGTAAGCACCCATGAACAGGTATGAGCTAAGTTGGGAACAATCAATTCAAGGGTTTCTTCTACTAAAATAATCTGCCAATCAATCAAATCACAGAGGGATTTAGTTAAACTCCACCACATGTGAAGCAGCACATAGACCTTGTAAAACCGAGTAGTAGGGCCATTTCTGAACATTTTGGGGTCTACAGCTGCCTACACCTGATCCGCGATAAAACCGCTGTGCGCTGGCCATTCCATTGTTTTCATAAGGGGGGAGCTTGCACACAGGATGGAGGATGAGTGGTTTGAGCAGGAATACCTGAGGTGGTTTGTGGCTGTTGAGTTGATAGTCCTGGAATTTCTTCATCTTCTCTTGGGTGAACTGGTGGTGCACTGGATGGATGATGAGTATTTTGTGGTTTTCAAAATAACTGATGTGGTTTCAGGGCATCAATATGTTGTACCTGGGTAATCTGAATTTGGATCAGTTGATAGAAAAGAAATATAGGAAAAAGAAAATGTATCATTAAATCACTGTATAATATCAATTACTGTATAAAATTAATATTATGTATATTGTAAGAGCCATTTGACCTGTTTTGGTCAATTTGTTATTTTCCTGTATACTGCCATCTAGTGGCTGAATTTCAAAGTCAAGACCTCAAGCCACATGTAGTTAAAGCCCCAGTGTGTAAGAATTTCTCCCATCTAGCGGTGAAATTGTATATGACAACCAACTGAATTTCACGTTGTAGCCCCCACCATTCTGAGTGCGTTATAACTCCTACGGTGGCCGAACCCGAAATTAGCGACAATCGTCCGTGAGTGTCCCTTCCAGTGTAATAATAGTTTGACGTTATTCTGTATATTGTACCAGATTAATAGTGTAAGGCGATGTTTACAGCGTAGGAGAGAAGCAACGGAGGTTTGTGTTTTTAATATATTTCTCTGAGCAGCATGAACAATGTCAATGAAACTGAAATGATCTCTTAGTGTCTCCATCGTTAACACGCAGCTGTTCTAGTAGCTAGTCTGTGTTACAGATCCATGACGTGAGTTGTCTGCCAGGGAAATCACGGCACATATGATTATGTTTATGTTACAAGGTAGACAATCCTTTATCATCATTGACGCGAGGAAAAGTATCCTACACGTCGTTCTAACGTTATACACAACCATGCTATAGTTAGCCAAGCAAGTAGCAACTATAAAACTTTTACACAAATAGGCAGAATTACCTGTTGAGAAGAAAGCAGGCAACTTCAGCGTCCCTTTTAAAATCCTTGCTCCTCATCAGCTCTTTCCATCTTGGAAAAGCCACAACAATATTAACTTTGGTCGCGTTGCTTTGCCTGTCATGGTGTCATTTTAATTTCCTCTGCGATTCAGTTACATGTCCTCGATAATAGACGCAACAGGCTTTTAAATCTGCCGGCGGTGAGTTCCAAGTAATCTTCTCCCCCCTCTCTCTCTGGCATACGTCACAGTCAGTGCCACTGAGTGAAAAGCGCAAAATGCGGAGCAGTATCGCCTGTATGTCCTTACGGGCTACCGTAGTTCAAGATGGCGTATGACTATGGAGCGTCTACTCCAGTTCATCTAAGCGCAAATGTAAAATTTCAAGCCAATAGGAATACTTGGAATTGATGGTTGTGGTCACTATTCATAAAAAAGGACAAGTTTGTGAAGGGCAATACAGATTTTGATAATAAACAACTACAAATGTTACACACTGGGGCTTTAAAGGAATACGCCAATGTAGCAGTGCTTCAGCTGTAAGCTACTTCCACCCAGTATAGTCCCAAATCAATATATGCCTAGGAAATCGTCTAGTCTTATTTTGCGTTGCTATTTGTACTTGTTGTGAATATGCAGGCCACAAGAAGTAATTAGGTTGCTTTTTGTTGTTGTTGGCTCACTTTTACTCACGACATGCTACCATCAACAAAGGATTCCATTCACTACGCCGGACTGAGACAATGCATGCACTGAGACAAAAAATGTGTTTGCCCAACTATGTACATCTAGAGGAGACCGTGATAAGCCCTATTTCAACAAACGGTGGCGTATTCCTTTAAAATATCCCTACCCTGTCGTCTTTGTAGAAGTGATAAATGGGGTCACTGCAATATTAATATTAATATAAGCGGTAATGACAACAAGATAACACAACAGCACTAATAATCAACGTCAAAGCTGTTACTCATAGCGACATCATAATGAGCAACAGTGCTCAATTAATTCAAACATGACTTGAAATGACTTATCCCATCGTGAGCAAGCAAACTAAGCATGTTTAAACAACAGAAGCAAGGTGGTTGTAGTGTACCTGATTAATAAATACTTCTGAATAGCCCAATAAATTAGACATGGATCATGCCAAATTGTATTCCTGTGACAAACTAAACCGCCTTGTAATTTGTTATTATGTCATGATTAGACAAGAGTTGAGCTTTTGCCGAAGCAAATACTCCTAAAAAAAAGCCTGCTGCCAACAAAATCAAAAACACTACATGTAAATGTATTGGTTGTAAAAATGTAACAAAAAACAGTGTCCAAAGGGTCAAAGGGATTATTTTAAGTATCTTAAAGCAGTGTGGGAGGAATTTTTAGTGAGAAAATTATTTTTTGACTTTAGTCATTGCGAATGCTGCTGCTGACAGCCAGGCTGTTTCCAAATATTCATCTGCTTTAAAACATTGTGTGGGAGTCCAAACACAACACACATTGCATTAAATTATAGTCAAAGAAGGATGATATGCTGTAGAGAATTTTATTAGTGCCAACCAAAGAGTATAAGAAAATGTGTAAATATGTGTAAAACGTGTCTGATCAACCATCCATTTGACATAGTAACAACACATTGGTGCACTTCTCATTTAAATGCTCCCATAGTAGCATACAGCCATTACTGACAGATACTATATCTCTGAAATAGATAACACATGATTTACAGATAGCACCAGGCCTTGTGTCCACTATCCCTTTGTGGATGAAAATTGCTGGCAGGAGGTTGGGAAATGCAGAGATGAAGCACTTCAGTGAAGTGCTTTGCCCATATGAAAACACCACAAAAAGCAGAAGCACAAAAGAAAGATGTTCTGAAAATGGAAATTGGGCTCCTGCCTTTAAAAAAAAGTGAGTCATGTGTAGGTGTGCACTTTCCCTCCCTGCTGTAAATGGAAGGAAAAAAGCACTGCTGCTGGGTGAAAAGGGCCAATAGACGCCACACAATCTTAGACAGGAAATAGATCCAGACAAGCAGACAGGCTGGTCAAAAGGACAATGCAGATGCACTCGATAAGCACGGCTGATTATGCGTCTGGAGATACTTCAACAGTTGCAGTGACTCATAAGCTGTTATGTAGACAATATTTATTTACAAGAGGCATTGTTTTTGTGATAGAGTTTAGGAGATTATTCTGATTATTAGTGAAATATGAGGGTCCATGTTGTTTAACTTATAAAACTAGATAGATGTAATAATTCCAGAGAACTATAATTGTATATGATTTTTAGATTCATATTGCATTTAACATATAATGTTAGCAAAACTCTAGAAGACTAAATGTGTAGCTCTACTAAAATCTGTTTAGTGAAATTATAGTGACAACCTAATTTATTTGTCTTAAAAGACAACTCTGCCATCTGCATGTTTAGTCATCTGTAACTAATTACCTTCAAGTCAGTGAGGTTGCCAAAGTACAAAATGAAAGTCTTGACTTTGTCTGGTTATTACAACATGCCTGTGTGTGTATGTTCCTCCATGTAGAAGCACTAGAACTAGTACTAATACTCTATTATTTGAGTTTATGCCTTTGCAAAAGATCAAAATGGAATTCTCTCTCCTTTAGGAGCTAAAAGGCAGAGCTGTCAATAGTATCACTAAGTCAGATACGAAAATATTGACAGACGTGCCTTACCAGCAATGCGGTTATGATCGAATGTACAGCTGTTATCAATTTATGTAATGCCACTTATGATGACCATTTTTTCTAACTGAGTCTGATGGCAATGCCATTAAATTATCACCTTACTAAATTAGTGCTTAGTTATAACTATTTTCTTTCTGAAAAAAGGGAGTACCTGAACAACAAGCACCTGCCAGTGACTATTACATTATTGTTGGAAAAATTGGAATTATATATTTTCCTCAAATCATTTATCTCTAAGTTCTGCATATTGATATACGTTTTATTGTTTAGCAATATGAACAAAACATTGTTTCTCCACCACAATAAGGGGACTATGACTCAGTTCTCCTGTGTGTTTGATCATGAATAATTATGTGTGATAACTACTGATGTTCATAAAAACCAGTGGGGTGCATTGGGGAGAACTACATAGTCCATTTGTCCATGAGTCATGTGTGCAAACAGACTGCTGTGAAATGTTTGTTTTAAACAATTAAATAAACAATTTATGTTGTTCAGTTTAAAAAACAGTCTTAAGGAAATGTTAAAATACAGTGTGGCTCAAACCCGCTATTTAACTTATTTATAATAATGATTTACAGGTAATATGTGAGAAATGTACATGTTATTTGTTGATATCAGCAATTCAGTCTGTAGAAGGCGGCTCTGGTATTATTGTTTGTAAAACTGCAGCACATGGAGCAGTAAAATGTTCAGAGTGAAAGACAAGCGCATTTGATCATCATTCAAAGTTTCCACTGCTGTACAGAGATGTCGCTAATCCGATTTAGACAAAATTATGCATCACACTGACAGATACTTATATTTCCAATTTAAGGTGACATATTTAATGCTGACTGGCCACAATAGGTATATCATTTGTGTCCAATGCCCCATTTACTGCTGCCTACTGGATTCCTGAAAACAGTTAATTGAACATTCCTTCAAATACCATTGGCACTGAGTATTTTTCCGCTTAAAGAAATACGCCACCGTTTGTTTTTTGTCTCAGTGCAAGTAATTAGGTTGTTTTTTTGTCTTTTGTTGGCTCACTTTTACTCACAACATGCTCACTGGCAACATAGGATTCCATTCACTATGCTAAGCTAACTAGCGGCGGCGCTGCCGGTGTTGCACCGGACTAAAACAATGCATGCACAAAAAATGCATTGGCCCACCTATCTACAGCTAGAGGAGACCGTGATAAGCCCTAATTCAACAAGCGGTGGCGTATCCCTTTAATGACATCAATTGCATTGCTGTAATTGGATTGGATTGGATTGTTTGAGGCCATGGTTTGTTAATTACCTTTATTTTTTCTCTTTTACTGCCATCTTTTGTTCTTATACACATGTACCACACGCGCTGTATTAAGTAGGGTTAGTTTGGGTTATATGACATCAATGTAAAGGCCTATAGAAAGTCTTTAGTTCTTAATTCACTGATTGGTTAAGCATATGTTATACTATATATTCAAGAGAACAGCAGATACAAATAGATTTCAACAAAATCTGTAATCTCTATAGCAATGTTTCATACCTGCTCCTCAAACAGAATACAAAGCTTTTTTTGCCTGTGATTTGACATGACAGTGCAGACAAATGAATGAAATGTAGCAGGGTAAAGGATAGTTACACACACTTGACTGTCTTTATATGTGGAGAAAGAAGGGGTAAATTATTCCCTCAGAAGCTGAGTATGCCTTAACAGAAAGAAGAGGAGAAAGTTAATTGGCTGTCGCCTAGCCACCTGGGATCTCTATTCACTTTAACATGCAAAAGAACCACTAATTATAGGACACAATGCATTGCTAGCTTCTGGCTCACAGCATACTTTGCAGGTCAGACAATCAGATGCTCCCTGTAAAATCAAAGAAACACACATCATGGAGGAGAGGCTGTAATTAGCCTTCACTCTGCAATGGCATTAAAAGCCAGGATGTTTTAAAACATGTGTGATACTATGAAACAGAAAGACAGCTGTCTTCTAAAAAAAAAAAAACATTCATATACAACTAATCATCTGCATTTGCAAATATATTATCTTGGAAATGTAATGCCACCTGGATTACATTTTGGATAAAAATGTTCCACCACTTTGTTTCTTGTCTCAACAACTATTTAACAGATTGCTGTGAAATTGTGTACAGACGTAATGGTTGCCAGAAGATAAAACCTACTTACTTGTGTGATCCTTCCTCTAGTGCCTCTATTAGAATGACATGACATCTGGTACACACATTCATGTCCCTCTCAAGATGAATGGTAATCACTCTGGCGATCCCTTAACTTTTCATCTAGCTTCATCAGGTAATGATTAGAGTTGTTTCAATACCAATACCAGTATCAGAAATACTTCTGATACTGCCTAACATGCTAGTATCGGTATTGGGGAGTGTGTGAGTCTATGCACTGATCAAATACTACGTAATTTAGCCCCGGAAAATACACTTTAAAGTAGTTTATTTATGCTCTTTTTAAATTTTCCTGATTGACCGATTTTCACTCCACTCAGCAGTCGGGGAAGCAGGACATGGGACACCTCCGTTGGTCCAATGGAGCTGCAGCATTTACTGTATTTGTTCTCAAACTGCAGACTCTAGCTACTGAACATTATCTTTACTGATAAACTTTAACACTCCTCTGATCTGATCGCTCTTATCCGCTCACACCAGCATCCTCAGTAGGACCTTAAACTAGGGATGCACCGAATCCAGATTTTTGGGGTTCGGCCAAATACCGAATCCACTGGTTAAGATTCTGCCAAATCCGAAACCCAATACCGAATCCTACTCCCATCATCAGTCCATTAACACAGTAAACACATTAATGAAGTAAACAACGTCCACAGCCTCTAACAGTTAAATGTAACAACTTAATGTTGAATTTTCACATGGTAGGAAGGGACATCGCTATCTCCAGATGAGTGACAATTTTGTTTGGCAAATTTCCGCTAACCAGTGTATGATGAAGGCATGTTGGGTGGGTGAAATTAGAAAGCTAACGAGTAACAGCCAGCCATTCGGTCGCTCCGTTCCCACTGTAGGGAGCTGTCATTTGCCGAGAGAACGGCTTACAGCCCGGGAAAGGCACTGTCTGGTTAACACAAGTTTTTAGCTGTGACTGTCCTTCCTTTGCCGTACCTAAAGTTGCTGCATTTTGGCTGCTGTCTGTAGATTCCTTCATGCACAACTCGTATTCTTTCGGATGTTTCATACGCAAATATTTTAACAGCAGTATTGTTTAGGGTCCTTGCCCCCACGAGACAAATTGCAAATTGATATTGACATGTAGCTCAACTTGAATCGCCTTCTTTTGACTGAAAGTACTGCCAAACAACACTTTTTCTGCTCAGTTCCATTTTCACTTTCTCACAGCCTACTGCATTGAACGGTCCACCTACGTAAACACCTTCCCGTAATCAACAGCATTATTACATCGACTAGCGTAGCGCGCATAGTGAAAGCGTAGGGTTCGGTTCGGTGGAAAGAAATTCTACGGTTCGGCAGAAACCAAACCCGTCAAAAAGACCAATAATTCGGCCAAATCCGAACCCGAATCCTGGATTCGGCACATCCCTACCTTAAACTGTTTGACAAACACCTTTACATTTATCCAGAACCTGCACTCTGTCCTGTGCGCAGATCAGTCGAACCAATTTATTATTGATCTGCATTTATATTTATTGATATTCTGTTTGCAAATTATATGCATCATTTATTAAGTCTGGTTATTATTAGAATGTGTTATAATTCGTAGAAATTATTCATTAGTCAAATTTTTTGAATGAAAGTGGAAATTATGTAAACATCAAAATATGGTTTGTGCATGACGCAACAGGGATTTTCAGCCTCACATGTTGCCTTCAGGATGATGGATCGGAAAGATTTCCAGGGCAGGCGAGGAGCGAGGACCAATCAAATGAGTGAATTGCAGAACTTCCTCACATATTCATATACAGTAAATCATATATAACATACATTGATTTACATTTATTGGAACATAATTAGTCATAAGTCACAACATTCAGGAATCAAACTTTTTATAATTAGTTGTGAAACGAGTTAATGCCAATTCATCTTCACCAAAGTTTGGAAGCGGAAACTTCATAGAGAAAGGTCATGGTTTCCCTCTTGACCTCCGTTATTGAGACTTCCTAATGATCAGAAGACAATGCAGCATGGCTCATGGTTACTGCTTCTGGCCTTTGTCAGTTACGAGGTAATGGTTTCTTTTAATCTTAATGAATCTATTAGTGCAAACAATATGACTTGTTGTATATAAGATAACATAAGATAAGATAGACTTTATTAATCCCACACTGGGGAAATTCCTGATATGAGAGAAGAGCTGCCACTTATTGGTCCCAAGAGATGGTTAAAAAGACAAATCCATCAGATGAGTATTTGTGGGTATTTCCAACTATTCTGATGTTGAATCCAGCCTTTTAATTCCTGGTATTTGTCCATTATAGCTCTTTCAATTCGTTCCATCTTTATGAAAAATCAATCCTGTTCTATTCTATGTTGAGGTATTTACAGTAAGATGCATTATATAACTTTAACTGGAAATGATAGGGAATGAAAATCAAATGTGATGCATAATTATGTTTAATTTATAAACTGCTCTCATATTCTCTTTGATACCCCCAGTCATTCTGCAACCTAATGCAAACTACTAAGAATGTGCGCGCACACACACACACACACACACACATACACACGCACAAACACACAAAGTACATATATAACAAAGTACTGAAATATCAGATAAATTAGTACAGTATTAAGAACTGTCTGATGCAGAAATGACGTAGATTTAGTTCACAAAATATAAATAACAACTCAACAAAAAGGGCAACTACTGCACATAAAGGCAACAGGTAATAAAGTCTCCAATACATGCATTTACTAATAGTATATAAATCCTAATATATAAATTAAAATATATGATGGATGATGACATCATCTATGGACCAACCCTATTTACCAATAATAAGAAAAGGCAATTTGGGCACATTAATTCATAATGTAGGTAACGATATAGCCAGGATGCGAATATGCAAGAATTTAATCCCCCTTCCAATATTATGGATATAGTGCCACTCAGCCAGCCATGCCAAAACACTTATTTATGAACTTAATTATTCAATGCAATATAATTTCTAAAGGAAATAGCACAACGTGGTGTCAACACAAAACATAGTGCTTTCAAGCTGGAGAGTGGAGTTCACTTCCCGGCGAAAACAATTCTTTCACCCAGGACATGCAGGAGTGTTAAATCCAAACCACGATCTTTTTCCTAGACTTCCATTGCAGGTATGATATGGTCTGTTAGTAAAGTAGATGATCACTTTGAGGGGGGGGGGATACATTTTGTCCCCACCGGGAATAAAAATAATTCAGCAGAGGCAGGGATATGTAGACAAGAAAAAGGAAAATCCCTGGATATAGGTATGCAACTACTATCACTCATAGACTGTATGCTATCACTATATAACTTCATATTCTATATAACAGCACAACGACTCAGGTTAAACGTATGGTGGTGGTCGATCTGATCTGGTCATCTAACCTGGTTTCATGAGACTCCTGGGTTGATTGGGTTGAGATATAGCCCGGCTTTGGTTAGTAAGTGGTTCTAGGTATGACAATTGTTTTTAATTCTGACATTTTTCCAAATTGACTTGAATTCCCGACTAAAGAAAGTCTGGAAGAGAAAGACAGACAGAGAAAGCAAGTGACCATGTTAGCATTATCAAAATGTTTCCTTAGATTTCTGTACTTATTTTTCCAGCTGCGAACAGCCCCTCTGTTTCTTTTGTGCATTGCATTGAGGATGAACAGTGTGAGCCAGCATCACGCAAAAAAATGGAAATGTATTATGTCTTATTGTCTGGTTTGTGTATACTTCAGTTTATCAGCTTACCAATGTGAACACACTACATACTCAAAACCATCTAAGAATTAATATGTAGAATCCACGCCACGTCCAGTTTATTATTTACACCCAGCTATGTCCAACCCATTTATATCAATCAGGGTAAAGTAAATAATAGAAACACCTCTCAGCATAATGCAATAATATTCAACAGCATAACAATCTACAGCCTCAAAAAATACTATAAGGTTTAACTAAAACTGATCATTATAACCTGAAGTTAGGATGTATTGCTGAACTGTTGTATTACACTGCATTAGATTTATCTGGCTGTATCTAATAAACTGGCAACTGATTAAATATTTGGGACACCCTTGTAAAGTTGGGTTAACCATGGGTTTAACACGTTTAGTAGACCTTCCTTATACATCCCCCCTATATTAGATACTGTAAGTCGAAACATTTTACAATGATGACACAACTCAGTTGAGGGTGGAGACCACTGTAATATGGCTCAGCTTCCAGACAGGATAATTATCTTGCAGGTCAGCATGGTTATCCCCAGCTGGTAGGGTGCAGCTGAAATGCATATCATAACCACACAGCATGACACGGCTACCCACCCCCGGTCTACAGAAAAGAGCCATACATATAGGCCGTGCACCTTCCTAGTGTAGCTGCTTTGTCTCATTTAATTTGATGGTCGGACTTTTACTTCCTCAGTTCAAGCCCAGTAATTGCGTTTGGACTCTATGCGGAGCCAATCTGACATCTGACCCCTCACATCACTCGCTCTGCCGCTAGTGCAGCATAAGTAGGCGTCTAGGTTTGGGCCCAGAATTCAAGCTCAGTTTGAGTAAAATTACAGTCTTCAGCTACCTGAGTCTGCTTCAAATGTCAGCAATTCACTGGCTCATGGAAAAGGGTGGGGGCAGTGCAGAGTTAAATGTCAAGTAATGCTTTTTAAACTAATTGCCTTCAGTGTCTTTGGAGAAGCCACTGTGGGCTGATGCTGATTAGAAAAAGTAGCTTCATGAATCTGACCACCTGATTAGCAGACAGGTATTGTTGCACTTCTATGGAAAAATATGAGTGGTCTAACGTAGAATGTAGCTGTGAAGGGCTAACCACGGTGCGCGTATACAGCACATTTAGTTTAACAGCTGGTTGGTTTTGTTGCACACAACATATTATAATATAATATTCATTAATTTCTACAGCAGAGCTTAAACCATTTGTGCCATGCCCTCTGCAGTGTACAAAGTTAACCTGACCTCACCGGTAATTTACCCTTATTTGTACAAAAAACAAATGTAATGTTTTTCATCTGATATGTGTATAAAAGGAAGTGAACTATGTAGACTAACACAGGAGCAAATAGTACATTTGTTGGGAAATATTTCCAGGTGTGGATTGACAGCTGTTTTGGGATATTGGCAGCAGCAAGAGTGTATGTGGGATTAACCCAAAATAAACTACAAAGTTCATGGTCGGTGTAATAAAGGAACATGTCATCCAGTATGGCTCATTCATGTGTTTAAAATGTTTAGACAACAATGGTACTGAGGAGTAAGCTATATCAGGCTTTGTCTACATACATAGGATACATTCATTGTTGTTTTGGGAGCTTTCCTTTGAATTTTTTACAACAGAAAAAATGAAGACTCACCAGAAGTATGAAAATCAACATTTTTTATTATTATTTATGATTAAAAAAGGTACTTTACATTAAAAAAGAAAAAATGATACATTTCCATGAACTATATTTTTAGTGTTATATTAAACCTATTTTGTACTATTAAGAGACTTTTGTGCATTAAAAAACTTACATTAAAGTAATAACATTGTCAACACATTCGGAACAGTACCAATTTCATGATTTGTTTAACCTCTTAAGAAAAAAATTTGCTTCTGAAAGGAAGGCAGTAAAAATAGTTAACACTTTATTTATAATAAGAAAAAGTGAGGGTTATGTCGGGTTAGGCTTATGTAGTTACTTGGTTATTAACATATGGATTATTCTTATTTGGGTCAAATACTTTGTCCTGCCCTGTGTAATACCAGGGTGCCACAGGACAGAACAGAAATAGCTAACTATTATTAGACTATTAGACAGAGGGCAGAGTACAGGACATGACATAAGGTGCAGATACAGGGAAACAGGGACAGGACACATGGCACAAGATTTAGGGTATTGTATCACCACTCTAAATCACAAAGTCATTACTCAAGATGGAAGTTGGGCCTTAGGTGATTTCACACATGATCTAGATCCAGACAAGTCACTTTTAATAAGTCTATGCTGTCTGACAGAATAATGCAAATGTTGACGGTTTAAATCAATTATTTTCATAGTGATACAGGTTTTGATTACTTATTTAATATCATAAGGGAATATATATTGTTCCGTTTTTCTTTTTTATGCTACCAACATTAAAACAGAGAGCATAATTCTAGCACAGAATGACATATGTTTAATGTTTTTACATGTACTTATAATATCTCCAAAAAGAACACATCCCACTCACTGTATGAAATTGTCAATGTGCTCTGATTCTTTTTCATGGGTCATGTTATCATCCTGTCATCAACATCCCCATGTTACTTGATGATACAGTATACAACACATTCTCATGAACGGGTTCGTATATTATCCTACGAAATTACGCCTACTGTCAGGCGGTCACGTGACGATCGGTCACATAACAGTTAAGTTTAGCCATCTTTACAATTAAATTTAGCTGAGAAAAGTTGACTGTGAGCCGGGTACAGGGCACCATGAGGTCCCGGTCGTTTCAGCAGCCATTGCCGTTTAGCCGACAAAAGGTGACCGTCATGCATCAACGACCGTTAAGTTTAGGCAACAAAACGACTAGTTAGGATTAGAAAAAAGATTGTGGTTTGGCCGTTTTAGTTTTTTGGTCTAAGTGACTGATGGGAACGACAATCTTTGAAATGAGTCCATTATTAAAAGGAGAACTCCGACCAATTTTTACGTTAATCTTGCTAAATATAACTATGCGAGACCACAACAGCGCAACAGCAGCTACATAGACGGAGCTGCTGCAGCTAATGCCCACCACTCCCACTTAGCTAAACGGCAGTTATGGGGGCATAAATGAAATGGTGCCTTTGTGTATCTTAACAGACACAAAATGCAATTAAAATGTCAGTGTAACATGAACAGGGCCCTTACATGACAACAAGATGCATTTTCAACATTCACCTACCCTGTTAGCTGCTAGCTAGCTAGCTGTCGTCTGGGACAAGAGTGTTCAGTCAGGCTTCAGTAATAATCATCATGCACTAGTCCCGTGTGTATTTGTAGCATATATATGGATATATATATGATATATATCCATTTTGTGTGTGATCCATCTGGCGTTGGAGAGTAGCAGCGACTGCAAGCAGCTTTTTGTTTACATGCAACAAGCCGGCCACCGAAGCATATCAACGGGTTGGTTGCTGCTACGTACCTGGATCGTTGGTCTGTTTGGTGGAACAACTATCAAATTGCGCCAAGAGGCACTTGAGCGGTGTCCATCGGTGAGGGTCTGGTGTCAACCAGGCTATGGAGCCTGGGTTGTCTACAGAGACCGCTTTTTTTACAGTGTGTTCAGGGGACAGGCAGCTCGTGGATAGTGAGGAGATGTTTGCTGCATGTGACATAAAATGTTGTAGTCTAAAAAGCACATGACATCGCTTAGAGCACCTATAAGGTGCAAAAATCAGAGGAATGGAAAATGACTCTCTAATTAGACAGTGACACAAGTTAAGTTTTCAGTCAAGACTGTTTTGATTTCTCACTAAGAGCTAAAATGAATACCAATTTAGGGCCTGACATGCAATTTCAAACTGCATTGAAATACACCAGATTGCTTTTTCATCTTCATCTCAATAGAGGAAGTTATTTATTTTTGTGCAAATAAATTCATTCACTGAAAGCTTAATTAACCAGTGATTCATGATTTGGGTTAAGCCTAACTCTCCAAAGCTTTCAGAAGAATCTCATTTTCTAGGACAACATTGATTCTTTTTTTTATTTCTTCAAATACCCCTCCCTTTTCACTCAACTGATTAGTTTAGCACACGTCTGACTCAGTGGCGGCTTGTTAATAGCATCAAAATTCCAGAAAAATCAATGTATACTTAAACACAAAAATTATGTAAAAATAAAATAGTTTACTCATACAATGTCCTGACTGGTAGTAATCGTCTCAGCATTTAATAAAAAAATTGGTTTTAATCAGTTAACTATTTTCTATGTAAATACAAGATGTTTCATGCGGTTTCAGGGGCAAGGGACACTGGGCAAATGGATGTCTATGTAAGTCCTTAAACTTTTGGTAAAGGTTTAGAACAACTGTTCCCCTTTACCAACCCTGTCTCCTATAAATTACATTTATTAACTATAACTAGATCGCAACTGCAAATGTAAAGCTTAATTTATACTTGTGCATTAAGGGGATACTATACATCTTGTAGGCTCTGTAGCTAAGCCGTAAGCTACATAGTAACTGCCCTTTGACTCCTCAAAAATTAAAGAACATGTCAGGGGTACCACGGCTACAGAGATACCACATAGAGGCAGCAAAAACTGCGATTAGTCAGGATGGGCTGCAATTATTTTCTCCTACAAGTTCCTGATGCCAGGAGAGCTTGTTGAGAGTGAGGACATGAAGCAAGTTGAAATCTTCTCTTTTTTCAGAAACACACTGTTTCCAAAACCTTCTGCTTATCATGACCCCCGCTCTCAATCACTGGAAACGAAAGAACATAAGCACAGTTACTGTAGGGCAGGGATCTTCAACAGGGGGGTCCTCAGAGTCAATGCAGGGGGGCCTCCAAATAATTGTTAATTCTGCGTTCTTTCCAATTTGATTGACAAAAGATGAATAAAGACAATAAAGAAACTGGACCGTAGGAAGGAAATTAGACCTTAGAAAGGCTAATTGATTTAATGTACCCTCTTTATTATCATTCTATTGATTGAGCAGCCTGAGTTACAATGCAGAGCTTTGTTCCCCTTTGCAAAATTGCTTCACAAAGTGCCAAAGGAGCGCCAGGTCAAAAGCAGCACTGTGCATAAGCAATGATATTTTAAATAAACTGATGTATTAATTTCTCACATGAATTGATTGATTGATTTATATTTGTGTGACGTTTTTCAGGTGCACCACCTCTTTAAAGAGCTGCTGTTTGCATCTGACCTTTCATACACTGTTCATGCTGAAGATAGAGAGGCTGTTCAAATACTGTGCAAACCTTCCTGCCATAACAGAACTACACTGACATTCCTCTCAATGGACATTATACAAAACGCTATAGAAAGTAACATTCAGCGCAATAGAATATTCAGCTATTACATTTATCTTATCTGGATTAGATTAGCAATTGTAAAGTAGGCCATATTTAGGCCAATTGTGCACTGTTAAGGTAACCCTGTCTCTTAGAAAATGAGTTGTGGATATTTTGCCAGAAATCTAATAAAACCAACAGTCAATTATCGTGTTAAGTATGCATTATCAATATTTTTGCAACTTGACAGATATATTAATGTACAACATTTCCTTCCATATTTTTTGTGAAAAACTCAGGTGACATTACATTTTCTTCAAAACATATTTGCTGTTGCAATTTAGTTGTAATAAACATAATTTCTAGAAGACAGGGTTGGTTGAGGAAAACATTATTGAATTGGGAATCAGCATCTGCAGACTCAACATTAAATGACTGAGAAAGAGAGGATTTCTTTTTATTGTGACATCCCTAACGAAGCACTGCTAAATGGCTGCAGAGGATGCCAGATACCTCTTCTCGCTTGGTGCTTCTGGGAGGAACAGTGATTGAGTTACACTCACAGCTACACCATCTGGAAGGGCTCTTCAGACAGGCAAACAACATATCCCAGGAGACAGACCTCCCTGCTGCTGCAGACCTTGAACCATTTCTACATGTCTTTATTGGGGATGATATACCCCTGCACCGAAGGCAACAGCCATCCTGCATACAACAGAATAGAATGAAGACAGTGAGCTTGCCCAGGGTCGTGTCAGAATCTGGTCCTCCTGGTCCAGAGGCCATTCCCTGATTGTGCAGTAACAACACAGCACAGCAGGTGATGGAGACCTCCGACCACTTCTATTCACAACCTGGTGAAGTGCCAAGGCAGCACCAGTGCTCTGAAGTCATTAATGTGTCCATTCTTCACCTCCTCACCTGACACCTTCCAATCTGCACCTCTCAGCAATACACAATCTCCTCCCCAAAACAAAAGCTCAAACAACCGAGCCTGTGTCACCATCTGATTCATAAGTGTGTTTGTGTCTCACAAAGAGTTTAATATTGCAGTAGCCATAGCAGGTATGTGGAGCCATTTTGATATTTCTGACACTGACACAATTGCATTGCAGCTCAAATGTGACCTCACCAGTGTGTGGGAAATGTTGAAACCAGCTACACTAGCAAGGTTAACTAAACTTAACAAAGAATGATTCAATACATGTTTTAAAAAAGAAATTCAGGCTTTTTTTTCTCCATTTTCCATTGAGACATCCCCTAAAAGCATACCAACAAAATAGATTTCATTACTTCTCTTTTGGCATCATTTCAGGGTCGTAGCTTTAAAAACGATTCTATTGGTTATGAACAAATTAATCAATTAACAAATTGATTTGTAAAAACACCTTCACACTACTTGGACTGCATTTACAGTGTGTGTGTGTGTGTGTGTGTGTGTGTGTGTGTGTGTGTGTGTGTGTGTGTGTGTGTGTGTGTGTGTGTGTGTGTGTGTGTGTGTGTGTGTGTGTGTGTGTGTGTGTGTGATCTCTATAGAGTAGTGTTTAAGAGGACTATGAAGTTCTTGCAACTTGAGACAAGCTTTGTAACTTTTTTTGTCTTTCATTTGGCTGTAATGACTATGTGCTGTTGCCTAAAATAATTGTCACAATGAGGGGGGAGAAAGTTGATCTTGCAAGATGTATACTGTAGCCTATATTATCAGACAACTAGGGGCTCTCTTAAAATGAGGACGTGTATTCCAGGGAAAAGTTTTGGTGATGCAAATAAACATGTTTCCATTACACAATTTAAAAGAAGAAAAAAGGGGGAAAGTTCAAGCAGGAAGGGAACCCAGAGCAATAAACAGTAGGGCTGCTGCTAGATTGATAAGTTTGCTGAAAAGACTGACAGCAAATCACAAGGGGACCTCATTTACTGGAGGATGCGCACCAGTTATATTTTATTATGCCCTGGGCTGTCTTGGACATTTGCATTAATGTTGACTAGACATTTGTGTGTGCAAACTCTGGCCCTTGAGTAAGACTCCAGCCACTATATTTCTTAGGAATGCTATGCTAACTCTAGCTTGCTTGTCCACTTTCCACATAAAATATTTTACAGCATGTGTAATTTCTGTTCCAGGACTGCTCCAGCTCTATCTCATCATCCTGCAATGTGATTGACAACTAATCAAAGAAGACACACAGCCCGAGTCCTGCAGCACATGCCTGCTGATACAGCTTGTTTATCATTTGCATTTCCAAATTGATTTTCAGACAAAATATCAAGTAAATATGATGATGTGCCCAGTCCTTCTGGCAATGGACACAACATATGCGCTGTCTTAAAATGGTTGAAAATAAAAAGGTATGCTAATTTTGTAGGAAAAAATGGAAACTACTGAAATTAACTGTATTTAAATGGTAAACTACACCGATATAAAACAATACATTATTTGATACTGTTATCAAATAACAGTGGGGGTGCAGTGGATATGACACATACCTTTGGTGTGGGAGACCAGGGTTCGATTCCCACTGTGATACATCAACCAATGTGTCCCTGAGCAAGACACTTAACCCCTAGTTGCTCCAGAGGTGTGTGACCTCTGATATATAGCAATTGTAAGTCGCTTTGGATAAAAGCGTCAGCTAAATGACATGTAATGTAATGTAAAAGCATGTTACCACCACCTTAGTAGAAAAAACGCACCATCTGGGTATTGATCTTTTGTATAATTTGTAAATCACTTCTGACTAAATGAGCTAGTTCTCCATATTCTCAACTCATATGCCCTCTTAAGCACTTTCAACGAGAGTGGTACTAACATTTCCTGTTCTGGATGAGACTCATGAGCAGCCAGTGCTGTCCAGGCCAAGGCAATCTGCATATTGGAAAGCATGGCGAAAGGGTGATTGGATTACCATTTGGCTGCCAAAGAAAAAATCCAATATAGTAATGTAGATCAACCACATCTGCGGACAATCTAGATAAATACCTGTCGCATGAAAAGCCAGGTATGAATGGAGCTGTAATCCATCTGATAGACTATAAAAGATGTATGATTCATCAAAAATGTGCTTTTGCTGCTTGATTTGTTTTAAACCGCAGACGCTGAATTATACTTCAAATTGTCTCGTCTGTCTATAGAGTGTAAAGCTTGTTTTACAGTTCTGCGGAGGCTCCATGCAGAGCTTTCTCCATAGCCTACGTAAGTGGCCTGATGTTTATACTTGTGCACTGGTTTGTGTGCGCCAAGCCAGCATTTGTGTGTGTGTGTGTGTGTGTGTGTGTGTGTGTGTGTGTGTGAGAGTGTGTGTGTGTGTGTGTGTGTGTGTGTGTGTGTGTGTGTGTGTGTGTGTGTGTGTGCGTGCATGTGTGTGCGTGTGTGGGGAGTGGGTGATAGAGCGAGGGATCAGTGAGAGAGTGACGGCGATTAGCTTCGGAGCAAGTACTAACTCTAGGAAATGAGTCGGGGGAAATGCAACGCTACCAAGCTACGGCAGAACGACGTGCGTCGCTGTGACGTGTAGTTACATTTTTCGAGAGGTGCACGTCAGGCTACGGCGTAGGGTCCGGCGTAGGATCCGGCGTAGGGTCCAGCGTAGGGTCCGGCGTAGACGCAGACCCCTCTGCGTCTACACTGGACCCTACACCGTCAATTCTACGCACAATCATAAATCAGCCTTAAGGCGAGTACCTTTTCTCTAGCACTATGAATCAAAGTAGTTTATTTAATTAATCATAATTTATAAAATGGATGACACACTATCTCAAAATAAGATTTAAGGTGAGGCAATAATGCACTAATTGCAGTTTATTTTAGTGCTTTGGTGTTACACATTTCTAAGATTATAAAGCAAGTGTACACTGTGACAGCACTGCGACAGAGTCTTTTAACACACAATGCCACTGCAAAATAACAGCATCAAACAAGAATGTGCTAACATTACTACCTAGAGACAGAATGTATGAGAGAAGCTAGTCGACGCTCATTATCAAATAAAATTATTACTGAGCAAAAGTGTTTATTAAATGCACCAGTTAATATGAAAATTAGAATGACCAAGATTCACTGAAGACATAGTCTATATCCACGATGTTCCACTTCCGGGATTGCTCCAGTGCCGGAGGAAATTCCGCTGGATACATATCTTTCCGCCGGTGTCCGTTTCCTTTCGCTTTCTTTGTGTTGGAATTTTAAACTTCGGTGGATTTTATGAGGACCTTGGTTAACTGCTCCTCAGATCTCTGCAGGGTAAATCCAGACAGCTAGCTAGACTCTCTGTCCAATCTGAGTTTTCTGTCGCGTGACTACAACAACTTTTGAACGTACATGTTTCACCAAAACAAGTTCCTTCCCGAGGCTATTTTGCAGCGGCTCTGTGCAGAGCTTAGCGCCGCCCATGATGATTGTGATTGGTTTAAAGAAATGTCAATAAACCAGAGCATGATTTTCTCCTATGCCGGAATGCTGTGTGGACTAGCCAGACCCTCCTCCACAGCGCTGTAGAGGAAGGTCAATGTGAGACTACTGAAGACATTATAGTATTTCAAAATAAACTTGTCATTGCTCTCTGGAGGATAAAGAATGTAATGGTGTCTTGTTTTTGAACTGTCTAAAAAATATCTTTGGAATATGCCAATTCATCTGTGATAAACTAATATTAGCCATTATCAGCAGACAGACCAGCAAATGTATCATCCAGCTCTATTAGACAGAGCGCGTTTTGGCAGCCTTGGTGGCTTTTTAAAATTGTTTTCAATGAGATTGAAGCATTTTGCTAGCTGCTTTTGTTTTTCTGAACACCTTGCATATTATGCAGGAGTGCCCTGAATGCATCAAGTTGAAAGAAAAATTCAACTCAGAGCGGAAAAAACGCCTGACATCATTTAACTTTACAGCAAAATAACCGACTGGTGAGTCGATGATTGCCTAGCAAGAATAATAAAAAGATGCAACTGGTTTGATCAGGTTGTTTCCAACACCTCGTATTTTGCAACCTGGATACACACTCGGCCTTACTCAGCTATTAAGACTATGCACGTTCCTGCACAGGAATGATGCTAGCATTCAAAATAATTTTACTGATAATTTAATTAAAGTAGCTATGAGGAACTTTTAAATGTTTCTGAAACTGTTTAATTTTTCACCTGATGATCATAAATGACCTGTAACCTGATAAATGACCTGTAACAGCAAGCGAGACTAACCGTTAAAAGAAGGCTATTTTTATATAGTTTTTATTAATGCCTTTGCCCAGGTCAAATTTTTCCTGCAAAGTCACAAAAAGATTTACAGCAGGCAGATCGGCTCTACAGTAACACATTCTGATGGGTCACAGATTTCGGTGTAACACCAGAAGAGCCTGTGTTAATGAGTATCCAGCCAGGTAAGAGGTTGCAGGAGATATCTTTATATAGGCCTAATTGCGTTTAAATTTTACTTTAAGTTTCCTGTTATTAGTAGTTATGGCTGATACTGGGGCAGGGGCATCACAGACAAAAAGGAAATTAAACGAAGAACAACTAAAAGCTAAAAGGGACAGAGACAGGCGACGGTCGAAAACCTGAGTCAACTTCGGTCGGGCTTTCAACAGATAGAGACAATTATGGGATTGTAAATGATTCAAAACAGACACTGAATTGGCCCTCTTCCTCCTAGACAGGTATGTAATATACATATTTCATTCATAAAATAACTTCAGTAGCCTACATGAAATTACGTCCCCCTTCCATTTAGCGGCCAATTTTTATTTCTTTTCAGTCTGTTTGTGTTAGCCTACAATTTTCTTTTTGTCTCCCTGTACTTGTGTAAAGCACCCTTGTGTTTCATGAAAGGCGCTACATAAACAACTTGCATTGCCTCCGCGGCCCGTTGGGGGGGACTTGCGCCGGGGGGCTTGGGCCCCGTTCATAACTTCTTTCAGTTCTAGTTATTATTACGTTGGTTGCTACAACAAACTCTTGCTAATGCTTTGGCTCGTGACCGCTACAAAAGATCTTTACGACAGCAGGTCGAGGTAAAAACACTACCGCTTTTGTCCAAAGGTGCTGCTAGAATCAAAACAAACTAAAAGTATCTCGTAGCTGATTTAGTAGTTTAATTAAATTATCCATGATTATTATAATACAATTTTGGTAATCAGTTACCCTTTAAAGTACATTTTAAAAAAAGCCCCCAAAAAGGCTGCTTCCAGCTTCTTCAATGTGAAGATTTGCCATTTCTTTGTTTTTAAGTAAACTGAATATTGTTTGTTTTTCCACTGTGTTGGGCTAATGTTCTGATTATGAATTGATTGATTCAAGAAAAGAAAAATTATGGAAATGATTTTCACATATGGGGCTATTTTTTAACCATGTACTGAATTGTATTGTGGGCATTATATATTAAGTCACTGACTTAATATATATGCAAATATCACTCCTGTAAAACACAAGTGTAGATTTGTGGAGGCACTAATATAAAGCTATATTGTGCATTTGGACTTTTCTCTGAGCCATTGAACTGGAGGAATAAAATCATGCAAGAGGAAAACTACATTATACAAATAATAAATTGTTGTAATTGAATAATAAATAATAGGCAACAGATTATCATAAATGTGTTGAGAAAATAAATTCACTGGGGGGAAATATTGCTGAGGTAAGATACCACATGTCCACAACACACTTTTGTTTACTTTCAATCTCTGCAAAATTTTACAGCCTATCAAAAAAGTGCCAAACAGACCAAAGCGCCCATCATGAATCTCCTTCTAAAGTATGAACAAATGGCCCCATAACATTCTGGAGCCAAATTCATTTAACTGCATTGCTGTAAGAACGCTTGTTCACCTGTTGAGGTTTTGAACAAAAGCTACATTGCATTTCGAGCATTTAATTGTTACTGGTTTGTATTAGGTGTTCAGCCAAACACCCATAAATGTAAGCTCTATTGGTGTTTGGTCACCTGCAGAACTGACATAGCCTTAGGTCAAGAGTTGCTACAAATTGTTTTCAAATCAAATCTCCAAATTAAAAGTTATTTATATATATATATATATATATATATATATATATATATATATATATGCTAACTGATTGCTTTTCATAATAAAACAGCACAGGATTACAACAGAAAATATGACGCGCTCATCTCTGAACCAAGATACTGCAACACTGCAATGGGCAACACGTATATACAGCAGGGTTGATTGTTGGGTGGTAGATTAATTGAGTCCCTGGCGTAATTACTCAGACAGGACAGCGGGCAGACACAGATCCTCAGCATCTCTGATTATGTGGTGTTTGTGCTGTGAAAGGGGTCATTAGTCACTCTCACCACGGTAGCTGGATGTTTTCCCAACTACTGTGTGTGTGTGTGTGTGTGTGTGTGTGTGTGTGTGTGTGTGTGTGTGTGTGTGTGTGTGTGTGTGTGTGTGTGTGTGTGTGTGTGTGTGTGTGTGTGTGTGTGTGTGTGTGTGTGTGTGTGTGTGTAAAGGATAGCAATGACAGAGAAGGAAACGGGAACAGAGACGACAGAGCACGAAACAATGTAAAAAAGTAGCTTGATGATCCAGCATCCCAAATCGAGGGTGTTCGACTTCCATAGCTTAAAGGGTGCTATACATTTAGTAGTTTAAAGACAATGAAAAAATAAGTATCTATGTTAAGTTTTCATACTTGTTTTACTGTTTTTATACTGTTTTTTTTTTAGTATATACTGGAGTGTACCAATGTTTTCTCTTACGCATTCCTTCTCGCCTCACTCTAAAATATAATTTATTTTCTTTTATTTGTATTGCTAGAGCTCCAAAGCCCTGCCTCTGCTCTCTGTTGGCAGGCTGCCCAAGACAGACTTGGCATGGTCCTATCCAATTTGGTGCTTTGCTAAGATGGATACGTTTGCTTTTCTTGCTGCTGACAGACCCCCTCACCTCAAAATAAATGTATGAAACAGCTGAACTTTCTTTTCTCAAGTTAGTTATGAAGTTATAGAGTAGGTTTAACAAGGAAGATCACCTCGTCCCAGCAAGTCAACAAGTCTGAAAATATGGTTTGCCCATATCAATAATAAACAACTGGTAATGGGTCAGGAACAATGTCATTTTGAACTCTATTATTAACTATTGATATCAATAATTCCATATATTCCATATATTTATTTATATTTCTATGGTAACTACTATGAAAATATTAATAAATCAGCAATGGATATCGATGATCGATAACGTAAAAAACACAAAACAGTTTTTTTCCTTAACAAAAGGTATATTTAAAAAAGAATGTATGTGGGCAGAATTATGAATTCAAATTTGATGTAATATTCCTTTTTTTGACTGATGAATACTCAATTTCTCATTGAAAAAGTATACAGTAAAATGCAAAATGAAAGTGTCCACAAGAAAGTGCATCAACAATTGACAGGGGCTATTTTCAATCACAATGAAAGTAAATAAACAAATAAAAAGTTAAGTTATTATCCTGCACAATTAATCGAATATTAATCGTGATAAAGATTTTGGTTTCCCACAATTAGGCTAAATGAATGAAATGTGAAAGTGCAATAACATTTTGTGTCCCTAAAATCAATAACTACTCATCATAAATCATTCTCAAAATTGATCAAAACAATTGTGATAATCATTTTGGCCATAATTGTGCCACCCAAACATTTATATTGTGAATTTAAATACATAAATAAATAAATAAGGTATTTGAAATAAAAATGAAATAACTAGGGCTGTCAAAATAACGCGTTCATTTCTATTAATTAATTTGAGAAGAAATAGCACGTTAAAAAAAATAAAAGCAGATTAATCCATTCCATAATGACCTTTCACCCGGAGCCAATCTAGCCACCATTCGACTGTAAAATGAAGGAGGGAGTCGAGAATGCGTTGCCACAGGCAACAGAAACATCGCTGCACGTGACGCTAGTTAACACTACACTCAACAGCAGGTAACGTTAGCCTACCGCTAGCTAGCAGCTGGATTAAACACGGTTAAAATGCTGACAGCTAACGCTAAACAGTGTAAAGTTTGACTGTATTTCACTCACTGTAGAGGATTCCGACACTTCTGCAGCTGCAGCCGTAGACGGAGACATTGCGTTCAATGAAACTGGTAACCTAGCCTCGTGGTGCATTCATTGTTTTTGTAAAATACCACTTTCCCATCTGGTTGATGTTTTTGTCGTTCAATAGCAATTTACTAGTGAAATAACCCTGTTTCTGAAGCACTTTTGAATTTATTTCCTCAGCATATTAGTTCATATTATTGATTGTTATGGTCATTATTTGAACAGTGAAAATAATAATAAAAAGAGTTTTAACTGTAATGTCACTAATGCTGATTATTCATTGATTCATTTGAATTGAAATATTTAGAAAAAAGGTCCTGCACACTGACCATTACGCAAGCAACAATTTATTTACAACGTTTCGGTCCTAGACCTTCATCGGGTAAAATTGAAATATTTATAATACTTTCACAGCAAAAATTATGTATGCGATTAATTTAGATTAATTAATCACAGAGTATGTAATTAATTCAATTACATTTTTTAATCGATTGACAGCCCTAGAAATAACACATTAGCATCAATTAGAAGTGTTGCTCATACTCGCGCTTTGTGTGTGTTTGTCTGCCCTTTACATTATTCTCAAATAACAGCATAATAATACTGATATGGGTGGGGAACATTCCACTGGGGAAGTGTAACTGGGAGAAAAACAATAGCAGAAATAGATTTTTATAAGGGTGCTCCGATCAGGATTATTGTGGCCGATCACCGATTGCTGGCAGACGTATCGGCCGATACCGATCACCGATCACCGATCACTTTTATGAACTGAAAATTACGCCATTACATAACTGTCACACATGTTTAGAGAATGTATCAGTAACTGTTTGGCTTTCTGTCCTAGCTCAAAATCTAAAAAATGTCCTTTCAATCACTGCACATTTCTTCAGCACACACAGACACACACAGTCAGTCACACACACACACACACACACACACACACACACACACACACACACACACACACACACACACACACACACACACCGACACACACACGGGGAAACAGCTGTTTGAGCTGCTAGCTACACGGCTCACACACACGGACCGACACACACACGGACCGACACACACACACACGGACCAACACACACGGACCGACACACACACACACGGACCAACACACACGGACCGACACACACACACACGGACCGACACACACACACACGGACCGACACACACACACACACACACACACACACACACACACACGGGGAAACAGCTGTTTGAGCGGCGCCGGAGCTGCTAGCTACACGACTCCGCTCTGCCTTAGCGTTAGCTAACTGTGAAAACTCCTCATCCTCCTTTCTGTGACTAACCTTCAAATGTCTGATGAGGTTGGTGGTGTTGAAATGTCTTTGGAGATTTCCGCCTCGTGGTATTTCCTCGGTACACACGTTGCTAATCGCTAGTGTATTGTCTTTTTCCCAGATAGCAATGAGTCGGCGGACCACCAGCGGTGCTCCAGAGGCAGTAGAAGCGTCAGAATGGTGTAATCACAAACACGTTTGCCGGAGCACCACCGGTGGCAGCCGCTTTTTAAAAGCAGTCTGTCTTCCTAGCGTCTTCGTTCCGCGGCCTGCCGCGGGCCAACTGCTGTTCTGCCGCCGTTCAGACACCTTGTAGAACTGCCAGACCGCTGAATGTAGGGACGCCGCCATTTTGAAAATGTTCTCAGGAGTAGTGCGCTCTTAATACATCCGTGGTAGTGCGTCATCTGATCGGCCTATCTGATCGGCCTTTATGGAGACCACCGATCGAACTATTTAAAGCCATTATCGGCCGATACCGATCGGTGGCCGATCGATCGGAGCACCCTTAGATTTTTATATACAAAGCCAGTTTGTCTTTAAGACGTGGTCAGTCAGAGTTACCGGTACTTGCTGTTAGCATTGAGAATACACTAGATCCCACTGAGCACACTGGACTTCTCAGCTCCAAACCTTAAACTCAGCACATTATTTGTAATCACTCAACTGGCTAGCCAGTCAGCACTGAGCTATAGCTCTGTCCACTACCTGTCATCTCAGCTATGCCACTTCTGTCTAACAATCCATGGGAAATAATGGCAGTGCCCTTCATCACTGACACTGTCCAGTACAAAGAGGGATTTGAACTGATGGAATGAAATCACATACACATACACACTTACACACAAACACACACACAGGGCAATGCCTTCACCTCAGATCAGCAGATTTGTAGGTTTGCTCAAACGAAAAGCAAACCATACGTATGTGCCTGTTGTTTAGAAATGAGTTTTTTTTTATAGTGTCTATTGGTATTAGAGATGCACCGATTACAATTTTGTAGGCCGATTACAATTTTTCATTGAGTTTGACCAGCCGATACCGATTTTAGCCGACCCCGATTTAATTTTTTTCTAACCCCTTTACAGCCCACACAAATATTTATTTTCTATCTTTTCTTTAATAGAACATTTTACATAGAACATAGAACATTTTTTGAACAGATAATCGATCGCTATAAAATAGAACTATATAAATTACTCCTAGTGTGGGAAATTCACACACATGTAAAGTGCAATGTTATAGAAGAACCATTTCCTTCTTCCTCCAACAATTTAAAAAAATATATATTTAGCAAACTAAACTTCTGTATGTATGAAAACAGGGAAAAAAGGTAAGGGGCAATACAAAATATATAAATAACAAATAAAATTAAAATAAATATAGACTTGTATTATAAAGATATTTCTCAAAACACACACACACACACACACACACACACACACACACACAGGCCTGTTTGAACGTCAACAGTAACATTACCTGAAAACAGCATGTAGTTCCTTTTTCAGCAAGTTTGCTTTATTTGTCATTGTGAACATGAACAATAGTAACGGGCTTATCTACGTTAGGTACCGACGGTTACCTCGGAACTATCCAGCAAATAGATGGTACCCTAGGGTGCTGTTATCTGAATGATTTAACGTCACCGCTAGGATGGGCATGATTAATCGACGATCGATAATTGATCATTAAGAATTTCGTCGATCACATTAATTTGTTATTGATTAAACTAATGCAGGTTGCGTTGCGTATTGTGAGTCTTGAAGCAATGAAATTAATGTCACTGTGTGGAAGCAATTAAACATTTTACCACCCGGGGGCGCCATAGGCTACTCAGTTACCTGCAAGTTTCTGTTTTGATTTCAAAAGTAATCATGAAGAGGTCACGGCGAAGTGTGGCGTGGGACCATTTTGATTTAAAAAATGACTTAGTTCACTGCAAATACTGCGACGCCGTGTATAAGTACAACACGGCCACGACTCAAATGATGTACCACTTAAACAAAGTGCATCCGACCCTGGTTAATGTCGGTGGCGGTGCGTCCTGCTCTCAGTCTCTACCTAGCATCATCTCGGCGTTAGCACGGAGGAGCTGCGATGCACAACGAGCAGAGGAAATTACTCAAGGGATCTGCACGTTCATTGAGATGGATATTGGAACCAGCATTTCACATTCCGTCACAACGTACCATCACCAGACTGGTAGAAACTCACTATGAAGAACGGAATAAGGTTCTCCGGCCCGGGCTGGCCAAGTTAGCGCGGAGGTACCTAGCACCCACCCGGTGGGTGTTTTCGACGGCTGGACTGACGGTCACCAGGTAGCGTCTGACCCCAGATCATGTCAACCTGCTTATTTTTCTCAACAAAAACCAGTAGACTGGTGCAGAAGTTGTATGTGAGTTACTGGTTATTTTTTATTAGGCTTTGTCCGTGCCTCGGATGGTTTTGAGTTACATTTTTACAAAACCTGTCAGATCTAAGTATTATTATGTTTTTGGTTAAGTTATTATTTAACATGATTCTTTTCATTTATTATTTTTGGAACAAACGAGGGTCTCTGTTTAAGAAGGCCGGTGTTCTGTCGATGTAGCATACTTTGTCAGAATAGCATACCGGAAGTTTAGTTTGATAGCGGGGTCTGTCAATTTAGCCTACTTTGTCAAAACAGCATACCGGTGTTTGTGAAGGGTATGCTGTTTTGAAAGCCCCTGGTTTAATAAAAATACAGTTTATAAAGAGGTATGCTGTTTTGATAGCCCCTTTGTTTAATAAAAATACAGTTTATAAAGGGGAATGCTGTTTTGATGGCCCCTTGTTTAATAAAAAAAATACAGTTTCTACAGAGGTATGCTGTTTTGATAGCCCCTGGTTTAATACAAATACAGTTTCTACAGGTGGTTGGTTTATTAAAACAAATTGTTTATAAAGGGGTATGCTGTTTTGATAGCCCCTTTGTTTAATAAAAATACAGTTTATAAAGGGGTATGCTGTTTTGATAGCCCCTTTGATTGTACAAGGCATGCAATTAAGTAATGTGTATATAATATGCGATATAATACACCAAAATGCCGCTTGTAATCTTAGGTATGCTGAAATGATGGTTTAAATTTAACGCATGCGCAATTCCACAAATTTCACTGCAGCGCATGCGCATTTACCGAAGGTATGCCATTCTGATGGGTATGGTGTTCCGTCAGAACACCGGCTCGCAGCAGCAGGTTCCGCTGCTTCGGAGCACCGCAGCACATATATCTTCAAGTTTAGCCTAACCTCCAGTTTAACTGTCACAAGTTGTTCTTCTTGTAATTAAGATCTCATCGAGGAAAAGCACGCTGTATTTTTTGTATTTTCATTGTTTTTAATTCATAAAAAGTGAAATAAATAATTAATTTTAATATAAAATATGAATGATTAATCGATAGTTACATCTCCCGCCTATCGACGAATACAATTTTATTTAGTCACCGCTCATTTTACACACAGTTTAGCAACAAAACTAAACGCTGAGGGAAGATAACTATGTTTTTAATGTTGGTTTTGAGCGGTATGGTATCCCCACTAACCTGGAAAGCATTTTAAACAGCAACGTTAATACAGCGTGTCAGAGGAATACAGCGTCTCTTTTTTTTTTTTTTTTTTTTTTTTTAATACAGCGTCTCCTGCAGCGGGGCGTCAGATGCAGAGGGACCGCAGCGTTCGCTAACATTAGCTTCTTGTCTCACCTGAGGTCTGATAAACAGTAAATTCATCAAAGTCAGTGTGCCCAACGCTATTTTCCGATAAACTGTAGGTCTCATATTTCATGAGCCCCGCATGAGTGTGGTTTTCATGTTCCAGTTCTTCACCCTCAGAAGGGAGAGAGAGTGGTTGACATCAGTAGAGCAGACTGCTCTGCAGAGCCGTGTATAATTACGACTTTATGACATTTCATAAACAGCTGATGGAGCGGCGGTGCGCCACTGCTACATGCATATAGCGGAAACCCTGCGGGTGCCCATGTGATGCTGATGTTGCGCGATGTTAATCATGTGGCGTCCGAGTGCATTTGACCGGCATAAAATCGGCATATGTCAGACTCACCGGCCAGTTGCTGGTTATGGCCGATCACGTGAAAATCGGCCAATTCCAGTCACCAGCCGGTCAATCGGTGCATCTCTAATTGGTATATACTGTATAATATATATATATATATATATATATATATATATATATATATATATATAAATATATATATATATATATATATATATACACAACCCCAAATCAGAAAAAGTTGGGACAGTATGGAAAACACAAATAAAAAAAGAAAGTAGTGATTTCTAAATGTACTTTGACTTGTATTTCATTGCAGACAATGTGAACACAAAATATTTCATGTTTTGTCTGGTCAACTTAATTTCATTTGTAAATATACATCCTTTCCTGTCATTCAGACCTGCAACACATTCCAAAAAAGGTTGGGACAGGAGCAATTTAGGGCTAGTAATCAGGTACATTGGTTAAATAATGATGTGATTTGAAACAGGTGATGTCAACAGGTGATTGTAATTATGATTTGATACAAAAGCAGCATCCAAGAAAGGTCTAGTCCTTTAGGAGCAAAGATGGGCCGAGGATCGCCAGTTTCACAATAAATACGTGAGAAAATTATTGAAATGTTTTCAAACAATGTTCCTCAAAGAAAGATAGGAAGACATTTGCTTATTTCACCTTCAACAGTGCAGCCCTCAAATGCTGCATATGCCCTAGACAGCTGTTCTGTAGATGGTGGTATTGTTTGTGTAGACAGCAACTGAAAATAAAGTGAATCTTGTATGATGAAGAGAATAAAGTGAGAGAAAAAGGACTTTAGTTTTGTAGAGGGTGGTTAGCTTCAAGGCTCTAAAAGATAGGTTGAAGAGGCAGCTGCTCTTTCATGTTGAATGGAGTCAGCCGAGGTGGTTTGGGCATCTGATGCCTCCTGGACGTCTCTCTGTGGATGTGTTTCAATTAGCTGGGAGGAGACCAATGGAACACGCTGGAGTGATTACATATCCCGTCTAGACATTAAACGCTTCGGGATCCACCAGAAAAAAGTGGAGGCTGTAGCTCGAGAGAAGGGCGTATAGAGCATGGGCTACTTTGGTAAGCCTGCTGCCACCGCAACCTAAACCACAATAAGTGGTGGAAAATGGATAAATACTAAGAATTTGTCAATTTAGCATTGGACATCTGCTGCCCAATTGATAGAGTGTTATTGATTGATCAACATTTGTAATGGTGAGTGATCAAATGATCAATTATTCTTTGGCATCCCTTCAAAGGACACCGCAGATCTTCTTAAGACCTTCAGGGAGGCAGCAAGTTCATAGCAACATCTGTATTAGGGTTAGCTGGAAATTAAATATATCTGACCCAGTTGAAGAGAAGATGGATTGAATTAGTAAACCACTCAGGACAGCTCTGTCCTCTATCCACCTGTCCATAATTTTGCGGGGTGATGTTTCTGTTGCATAGCAAGCTGGCTCTCCTGCATGTTTTTCTTGGACTTCCCACAGAAAATACTCCAGTGTCCC